>CM031943.1:14527821-14972821 GCA_018749465.1 Paracanthobrama guichenoti | reverse complement strand
CCTGTGCATTACTTTCAGGTGTGCAAGGGTCAAAAGGCTCACAAAGAAACTGAATGTGTGATTCTACTGAAAAAAAAACAAGAAGAAAATGTATCAACACTTTCAAGGCCCAGAAAGATGAACAATGTCTTTACTACCTTTCTGGGCTTTGAAAGTGTTAATTAAATTGCTGTCTCTGGAGGGGTCAGAGAGCTCTCGGATTTCACCAAAAATATCTTCATTTGTGTACTGAAGATGAATGAAGGTCTTACGGGTTTGGAACGACATGAGGGTGAGTAATTAATGACAGAATTTTCAACTAACCCTTTAAGTCATGTGCAATACCCACATTCAGTGAAAATGAAAATCCTTTAAGTTTAAATCCATGTGCCAATTGTTCTACAAAATGTTGTATTTTTATTCATGTTGGTTTTATATGGTTTCATAGCATTTTAAGATTTTATTTATTTAATGTTTTTTTTTTATTTAAAGTCACCATGAAATTAAAATTCTTAATTTTATGCAATATTGCAGTATTTATTATAAATAATTTATACGTGCACATATTTTCTTTTTTATACATGTGCCCTTGTAATCTTTAGTCAAAATAACTTCCCCTCCCTCTGCCAGCAACATCTCTTCTCTGGTGATGTGTTTCCTGGCAGGAGGGCGGGACAGCCTGTCACTCACATGAGATCACAGCAATAGAGTGCAACAGTGCCTGCCCCCTTTTTCAGCTTTGCTGGTTCCGGAAGTAGTTTTTCCATATTTCTTTTCCCCATAGGGATTTTAAAAAAAGTAATAATAAAGACTGTGTATCAGCTTTTGTGAAGAAAAAAAAAAAAAAAAAAAAAAAACTACAATCCCATGAAGCATTGCGAACAGCATTATCAAATTAAAACAATAAAGAAATATAAAACGTCTGGGGACTGAGGAGAAAAGTTGCTCAAGTTTAGGAATAGGAATGTTGTCCCATTCTTGTCTAATACAGGCTTCTAGTTGCTCAACTGTCTTAGGTCTTCTTTGTCATGTCTTCCTCTTTATGATCCGCCAAATGTTTTCTATGGGTGAAAGATCTGGACTGCAGGCTGGCCATTTCAGTACCCGGATCCTTCTTCTACACAGCCATGATGTTGTAATTGATGCAGTATGTGGTCTGGCATTGTCATGTTGGAAAATGCAAGGTCTTCCCTGAAAGAGACAACGTCTGGATGGGAGCATATGTTGCTCTAGAACTTGGATATAGCTTTCAGCATTGATGGTGCCTTTCCAGATGTGTAAGCTGCCCATGCCACATGCACTCATGAAACCCCATACCATCAGAGATGCAGGCTTCTGAACTGAGCGCTGATAACAACTTGGGTTGACATGGCGTCCCAGTTTTCCAAAAAGAACTTAAAATTTTGATTGGTCTGACCACAGAACAGTTTTCCACTTTGCCACAGTCCATTTTAAATGAGCCTTGGCCCAGAGAAAACGCCTGCGCTTCTGGATCATGTGTAGATATGGCTTCTTTTTTGACCTATAGAGTTTTAGCAGGCAGCGGCGAATGGCACGGTGGATTGTGTTCACTGACAATGTTTTCTGGAAGTATTCCTGAGCCCATGTTGTGATTTCCATTACAGTAGCATTCCTGTATGTGATGCAGTGCCGTCTAAGGTCCGAAGATCACGGGCATCCAGTATGGTTTTCCATTGATATTATGTACTGTAGATGATGATAACTTCAAACTCTTTGCAATTTTTCTCTGAGAAACTCCTTTCTTATGAAACAAAATGGCGCCGCTGTGTTTGGTCGCCGTTCAGGTTGCTCCGCGAAGACTGTGCTTTTATTTACTATTTTACTTTCTTTTACTCTCAGTTTTTACAAACTTATCATCTGCATTGATCTACTATGACAGCAAAACTCTTTTGGACATTGGTTACCTCTACACTGGACTGTTTCAGGACACTTTCGCCGATCCTCTGTGGCCATCTGAGATTCTTCGCAACGCCGAGTTGAACAATGGACAGAGCCGACAGCGAAGAATCAAGAAACACCGTGGGAAACGCGCTGGTATCCGTAACAGACTGAGGAAAAGGGCATTCAGACCTCCTCTCCCGAGCATTCTTCTAGCAAATGTTCAATCCTTGGATAATAAGATGGACGATCTTAGAGCCAGGATAAGTTTTCAACGGGACATGAGAGACTGTAATATCTACTGTTTGTCCGAAACATGGCTCACGCCCGCGGTCCCGGACACAGCTGTGACGCCGTCGGAGAACTTCTCTGTTTTTCGGATGGACAGAACAGCCGAGGCCGGTAAATCCGAAGGCGGTGGAGTGTGTTTCATGATCAACAAGAAATGGTGTGATCCCAGGAACATCACCATTCTCTCGCGGTCCTGCTCGCCTCATCTGGAACATTTAACAATCATTTGCCGTCCATTCTATCTGCCGAGGGAGTTTTCTGCGGTTGTCGCGACCGCCGTTTACATTCCACCGCAAGCAGACACAGCACTGGCTTTATCTGGCCTTCATGATGTTGCCAGCGGCATCATAAACCAACATCCCGACGCGGCATTCATTGTCGCGGGCGATTTTAACAAAGCAAACCTAAAGAAAGTCCTGCCAAACTTTCATCAGCACGTCTCCTGCCCCACACGAGGAGCAAACACACTGGATCATTGCTACACCCCGTTTAAGAACGCCTATAAAGCGCGGTCACTTCCAGCGTTTGGCAAATCGGATCATGCCGCCATTTTCCTCACTCCCGAATACAAACAAAAGCTCCTCCAGGAACCCCCGGTGAGGCGGGAAGTTAAGCGTTGGTCACCCCACTCAGAGACCGCACTACAGGCAGCTCTGGAGGATGTAGACTGGGACATGTTCCGGGCGAGTTCAGCCGACGTAAACGAGTTCACAGACGTGGCGCTTTGCTTCATCGACACGCTTACAGAGCAAGCCACGCAAACAATAACAATCGCGTCCTTCTCAAATCAGAAACCGTGGGTGGACAATTCAATCCGCTGCGGCAGTGAACGCACGCGCACTGCTGCTTACAACGCCGGTCTCCATTCAGGGAATATGAATGAATACAGATCGTCCTGCTATGCTCTCAGACGAGCAGTTAAAGCCGCAAAACTCCGTTATAAAGACCGAGTGGAGTCTCATTTCCAACTCAACGACTCGCGCGCATGTGGCAAGGTCTGAGGTCCATCTGCTCCTTTGGATCTAAATCCTCTGCAGAGGCAAGCGTTGATCCGTTGCTCGTGAACGAGTTAAACTCTTTCTACGCTCGCTTTGACTGTAACGCGGCAACACGACTCCGCCAAGTGGCGCGTTAGAGGAAATTACTCAGAGCAGCAACAATCACGCGTGATCTCTGTCTCAGAGGATGAAGTTCGGAGAGCACTCAAGCGCGTGGACGTCAGGAAAGCTGCCGGGCCGGATGGTATTTCAGGTCGTGTTCTGCGGTCCTGTGCTGATCAGCTCGCCGGGTTGTTTACATCTATCTTTAATGAGTCCTCGCTACATCTGTGGTCCCCACCTCCTTCAAAAAATCCACCATCATCCCTGTGTCCCTAAGAACAGTAAACCCTCTTGCCTAAATGACTATCGTCCAGTGGCTCTCACGTCTATAGTCATGAAGGTCTTTGAGAGACTCATTAAAAACACCATTTGCGCCTTCTTCATTCCTGGCACTTTGGACCCTCTTCAGTTTGCCTATCGTCCCAATAGATCGACTGAAGATGCCATCTTTCATGTCCTCCACTCCTCCCTCACTCACATCGACAGCAAAAGTGGGAACTACGTAAGACTGCTATTTATTGACTATAGCTCAGCCTTTAACACCATAGTTCCCACCAAGCTAACCTCCAAACTCCTGGATCTCGGCCTGAATCCTTCTCTCTGCCACTGGATTGAGGACTTCCTCACTGGCAGGCCTCAGGTGGTGAGAATAGGCCAGTCCACCTCCTCCTCCATCACCCTGAGTGTGGGAGCTCCACAGGGCTGTGTCCTGAGCCCCCTGCTCTACTCTCTACACGCATGACTGTTTGTCCACACACAGCTCCACCTCTATCATCAAATTTGCTGATGATACTGTTGTCCTGGGCCTCATTTCCAACAACGAGACGGCATACTTGGATGAGGTGGAGCATCTAACATCATGGTGCCAGGACAACTGTCTCTCTCTGAATGTTGGCAAGACCAAAGAAATGATTGTGGACTTCAGGAAGAGACAGCAACGGACATACTCCCCCCTCATGATCAGCGGGTCACCAGTAGAGAGAGTGAGCAGCTTCAAGTACCTGGGAGTAAACATCTCCGAGGACCTGACCTGGACTGCTCACATTCAGACACAGGTGAAAAAAGCCAGGCAAAGACTGTACCACCTGCGCCAGCTGAGGAAATTCAGGGTTTCACCAGCTATCCTGAAAACTTTCTATTTAGGGGCGATAGAAAGCGTTTTAACTCAGTGCATCACAGCATGGTATGGGAACAGCACCAGTCATGACCGCAAAGCCCTGCAAAGAGTCGTGCGCTTATCCGAGCGTATCTCAGGGTCAGCTCTCCCGTCTCTGCAGGACGTCTACACCAAACGCTGCAAAGGTAGAGCTACCAAGATCATCAAGGACTCTAATCACTCTGCAAACCCTCATTTCACGCTGCTACCATCTGGTAAGCGCTTCCGAAGCCTGATGGCCAAAACTGAGAGACTCAGGAGAAGCTTCTTCCCCCAGGCCATCAGACTCCTGAACTTAACGTCACGTGACTTCACTTCAGGATAAACATCGATACACTGTCATTGCACTGCACTTTCTGTTCTCGTTGTTACTGTGTAACAACCTGTTATAAACCTGTTTGCACATTATACTCTCATACATTTGTTAACCACATATTTATAAGTCTACAGTTTACTCACTGCAAAGTCTACTTCAATTATTTTATTCCACTTTATCCTTATTTGTTACCTTTTTTTCTCTTGACTTGATTATTTATAATTCTACAGATATAGACATATATATATATAGATAGTACTTTTTTTTTTTTTATCCTATTTCTATTATAATTTCCTTGTGTTTTTAACTGTGAATTTGCACTGTCCATGGAGCGGACCTGTTTACATTTCACTGCCGGTTGTATATTCTGTATATAACTGTGTATGTGACAAATAAAACTCTTGAATCTTGAATCTTGAATCTTGATCTGATATGCTCCACTATTTTTGGCCGCAGCATTGGGGGAATTGGTGATCCTCTGCCCATCTTGACTTCTGAGAGACACTGCCACTCTGAGAGGCTCTTTTTATACCCAATCATGTTGCCAGTGGACCTAATAAGTTGCAAATTGGTCCTCCAACTGTTCCTTATATGTGCATTTAACTGTGTTGTTTAACTGAATGTGTAGCTCTCATGAAATCCAAAATGAGCCAATATTTGGCATGACATTTCAAAATGTCTCACTTTCAACATTTGATATATCTATATTCTATTGTGAATAAAATATAAGTTTATGAGATTTGTAAATTATTGCATTCCTTTTTTTATTCACAATTTGTATAGCGTCCCAACTTTTTTGGAATTGGGTTTGTATATATGTATATTCTAAGTTTACTGCAAAATATACATAGAGAGCTCGACACAATTATGTCATTCACAGTGCTACATGGGAATAGGCAGAGCTACAGAGCTATTTTGCCCATGTTGCTGTTTACAACTCTCTGATTGGTATAATTTTCTGTATAGCATTATGGGTAATGTAGTTTTTTGCCAGGAATTTCCACTGTTAATCATGATTATTGAACTGAGCTGAACAACGACAGCATTTTTTAAAAAATTGATAACTGAATCAGCACTGAACTGACTTTAGCTGAACAATGCCCCCTTTTTCTTTTAGAGATGCTAAACAGCCGAAATGAACTGTTTGCAACATTGAATAATTTTTCTCCTTATCACTGTAAAGCTCCTTTGAAACAATCTGTATTTTATAAAGCGCTATATAAATAAAGGTGACTTGACATGATTATTTTAAAAATAAGCTGAAAGAATGTGGGCTGGCAGCTTCAGAAGAGGCAAATGCCATATTAACAACCTCATAGCTCACAGTCTGTCTTATTGTTCAAACTCAATTTCCTACAGAAAAAAACGTTTTACATTTCTGGAGCCCGACTGTTGCACTCAATCCAATGACCTAATCAATTACTGATAAACAAAATCAAGTTTTAGTTTTTATATATATATATATATATATATATATATATATATATATATATATATATATATATATATATATATATTTTTTTTTTATTTATGTTTTCTCTGCTCAAAAGCCGTTTCACTTGTAAACGGAATGCCACAATATAGGACTATAGACTATAGCACCTTCCGGCTCATGTCGACTTTAAGAATTTTTTTTTTTCCCTCTGACACATTTAAATACATGTGAGACACATAATCATCAGGGATTCTCTGATGCAATTTCCTGTTTGAATGAATGTCTTTTCACACCACCACTTAGATTAATTACTTTTTAATTAGCAGAGAAGGAAGCAGTTTTGTTTAAAATTAATAATAAAATAATAATTTTAAGAATAATATTAAAAGTTTAAGGAAAATAATTAGTTTACTTTATGATTTCAAGACAGTTGTACCTGATATTTTTGACTTCATGCCCCCAAGAAATGCCAAATCATTTTTAATTTAGAAAAAAATTGCTTGTCATAAAAGAGGTATATTCAAGTCATTGTATGAATTTATTTATTTATGTATTATTAATGATTTCCTTAAATTAATAGATCTTGCCTATATAAATAAAGCATTACTTAAGCTTCACAAACACTAACAGAACAGGTTTTAATAAGTTACAGCAAAAATTAAAGCTATTGTCATTTACTCACATTTGTACCTCTTTCATCTGTCACCTTTGTTACGTGTGTACATACGAGTGTAATATTTTGTGAAGTTGCTCTTCCTGTTTTCACAAACATCAGAGTGGTTTTCTTTTACTGTTGGCAAGTTAGAGTGACATTTACTGTCTAAAAGTTAGAAACCTAACAAGCCAAACCAACCTAACAGTTTTGTACTGTATACGGTTTATGGCTGGTCTAAGCAGGACAGAGTAAGGATATTTTGCTCAGAGACAGTGTCTAAAACCATAAAAACAAATGTGTATTGGTACTGTATAAGCTATGTATGAATAGAATCCAAAGTTTTACCCTACACACACACACAACATTCACATGCAAACTCCGTGGTTTTTAACACCTCAATCCATGTCCAGACCACAATGGCGTAATCACCTGCGACAGAGTGCCACCTGTTTTGGCCTGTTTTAAAGTTTGATATTGTTGAAATTTAGACACACAGAAGGTACTGTAACAATGCACCTCATCATATATCTCTAAAAGACATGGACAGTACTGACGTTTACTCGTGCTGTCAATCATACAAACATTTTTCTCGCATTTCTCTGAAACACACGTGCTCACCCAAACCCACATCACTGCCACATTTCCCTCACTCTTGCTTCCTTGAGGACCCCACACCATCTTACTTCGCTACTTTTACTTACTTGGAAAAAACTCTGGTAGGCACAAGATGAAGATGAGAAAGATGACGATGATGAGTTTGATGGCACCTGATCTCATCATGGTAAAAGACTGTGATGACTGCGGCACTGTAAGTTCGCTAACTTTTCAACTTGTTGACCACACATTGGAAATCTCACACAATCTCACAGCTCACCCTTTATCGTATCTAGTCCCATGTTTAGTTAAAAAATAATCCTTAACCTACAGATATTTTCAGCATGTCTCGAAAAACCTTGTGTCTCGAAACGTTTTAACCACTTCCTGCCTGTCTTCCTGTTTTGTGTAATGGAAACAGAAAACAGAAAGAGCAAAGAAAGACATTTTAGGTTCTTAATGTATTTGCTTGTCTCATAAGAATTCAAATCATTAGACATTAATTTAGAGCTATATGTTTCCCAACCTGTTTGATCTAATGCACCCCTTCATCAGCTAAATTGCTTTATTACAGTTTTTTCCAATTGCTAACACAGTAAAATGACATGCACAGCACAATTATTTAAACTGACACACAGAGAGCAAAACCACTACTCAATTCTCCTAAAGTCTAAACACATTTTCTGCTTTACACACATTTTGCAATTCAAAATGGCACTTTTTAAATGCACTGAACACGGTTCTCTGCATAAGATGCAACAATCTGACATAAAGTCACATGTTTGCCATAACACTGCCATTCAAAATGACACTACATGAGCTATTGGCCAATACATGTGGCACCTGGCCAAACACCTCATTGGTTAATTGGTAACACTTCAATCAGGATGTAAGCACTATGAAAACACCACTTCCATTTTACAACAACAATGGAAGACGTTGCAGACAGAGGAAGCGGAAGAGGGAGGATGCAATTTTCTTTTTCAGTTTACTGTTTTTTGTGAGCATATTCTTGTTCAGTCCAATGTAAATATATCTGCTGTGCATATGTTGCACTGACTTTTTTGGTGAACATTTTAAAAATAAATGTTTCAATAGCATGTGTGTGTATATATGCAAATATTTCTGTGCATGTGAACAATCTGAAGAATTTTCTACAATTTGAGCTACATATTTTAGTGTTATGGCAAAGCATACTAAAGATGAGAGTGCTTTTCATTATGTCCAACAGTGTGTAGTTGGTTAGACAACTAATAAATCTGGTAATATGAATGAAGTGTGTGCCATTTCATGCAAAAGTTTGATTTTGATAATGCTATATGTACACTGAAAAATTAAAACCTTGGATCAACTTTAAAAATTGAAGTAATCAATCACATTAAATATTTGACATTGACTCAAAATAAACCATTTAAATTAGCTGAACCTGAAAAGTTTAAATCCATGCAACCACTTTTTAAAGGTTGACCAAACTAGTTATTTTAGTTTGGAACCAATTTTTTTTTTTTTTTTTTTTTTTTTTTAGATTCATACACTGATTCTTGATGTCTGTATGTCTAAATAAAGCTTTAATTTAATTAAAACCTTTTTGCACTATTTTCTTTTTTTTTTTAATTTTTTTTAAATTTTTTATCTGCATGTTATTTGATTACCCCAACCACCCTGGAAGTCATACTGTAGAATCACATGGCTTGGCTATTATTATAATTACTATAAAATGAATAACACATTACAACCAGAGCATTAGACTCTGAATGGGATCGGTGATTCTGGTCACTACAAATAACCAACATCATCTGAACGCATTTTCTCTTGCCATAACAAAAGTGTTTTATAGTGTTTCACAGTTAAAGCAGGCAGAGATGTTAAAGATTTAAGGTTCAAGAGCCCAACTAAAGCAGACACTCATCTCCATCACGGTGACTTCAAATCAAACTATTATTTTCATTAAAACAGAAATGACAGAAATATAGTCAGTCTGGTTAGTAATGTGTGAAGCTGGTAATGCTGTTTGTGGAGTTGTTTGATCCCCCTCTGCTGAGATCTTCAGAGATTTAATGTCTTTATTTTGGCTGTGACTGGAAATTTCTCTCTCTCTCTTTTCTGTTCTTGTTTCTCTTTCCTTCAGTGATTCTACTCATTATCATCAGGTGTTCATCACTAATGCTCAATCATCACTTAATTATCTCATTAACTTCAACACTGCTTCTCAGTAGTGAGCACACACATGAACACTAGGAAGAGTTCATTTAACATGGGTGTTTTTCTGTGAACTATTACATAAATCTTATCTGTTTCATTTACTGGCATATATGAATCACATTCAGTTTATTAATACAATTACATAAATCTTACCTGTTTAATTTATGTATGACTTACAAATATGAATCACATTAAGTTTATTAATTTCTTATAAAAATAAAAATATATATAATCCAAATGCATGGAACATTTACATGCAATTAAAATACATAAATCTTATGTTTAGACATGATTTTTTGTTTTGTTTTTGAGTGTGTGCAAATCATGCTTAATCTAATAAAAATGCTCTGATCAAATTAATAAATTCAGTTTAATGTCCCGCTGCCAATTTATATTGTATCCATGTAAAAAAATGAATTCAACCATAAACATAAACTAAAACGTTTACTTTAAATGAAAAAACTAATAATTTTAAGATACTTCAACAAGAAAATACACAATAAATGAACAACAGCAATGTTAGACTTTTTTCAGTGTAGTTTTGGTTGCAGTGCTTCATTTTGCATGATATATGAGGTATTTTGCAGTTTGGGTGTGGTATTGTGAATTGTGTTGTAACACTGCGGTACAATGAGCCCCTATTAGAAATATGCTATTATATTCTATACTTTTATGAATTCTTTTGAGAAACCACGAGAAATATTATTAAACATATTATTATTATGTTTTGAACTCTGCTGTACAGCTGTATTTAGAGATGTTTGTCAAACTCAATTTTTTTTTTTAATGATTAAAAAATGCTATTATTTTATTTTTAAAAGTTAATAATTGTATTTTATTGACAAAATATTTTAGTTTCTCTTGTATATATATTTTTTATTATATCAGGTAACATGTTAAGCTGTCATTTGGTGATGTTACAATGTGCCCCTCACATGTTACAGTGAACCCCACCTATGGGGCATGTTGTCACATTTCACTTCCATTCTTTTAGGGTAAATCAAGAAAAAGTATACACTGTATTAATGAAACAAAACCACATATTTGTACTAGATGTGTGAAATTAATGTGGGAAAAAATAAATACTCTGAACCCCAAGTGGATTTACACAAACTGAGAAAGTCAAAAAGCGTTAGGTTGTGCCCCGCTCTCCCCTATATATATAAAGACTCTATACACAGAGGGAGGTTTCTGAATTTGTGACTTTCACTACTTTTCTTCACAACAATACAGCGTACACTTATAGTAGTATATATATATATATATTAGGAATTATATAAGTGTGATCTGAAACAAATTGCCAATGTCATCTCCAAAGTCATATTATTCACCAATGTCATTATTATTAAAGCCATCTACATATTATTAATTTTCATATGTCACCATTTTCCTTAAAATATTTGATTCATTTTTAATCTGATGACAGCCCTGAAGTTTTGTTGCCGTTTTTTTTTTTTTTTTACTGGTTTGGCAAAGCAAAATCAAAATGTTTCCATGTACCTTCTGGCTCACACATGGCTACATAAACCCTTGGCAGAATGAGTGTGTGAGGCTGTGTGTGATAGAGCCTGAAGGACATTTCTGCTGCAAAGCAAACTTGATCAGGGAGAGAAGCATTTATTATCATGGCAGGGCAGGAGGAAGGTTCTCATCAGGACCCACACTGGGATTAGGAGAGCTCTCAGCACCAAGTACCTTATCAGCATCATCCAGTGAGAGGACTACTGCTGCATTTAAACCCTTTGAGCTGTCTGCTGGGGTATTTAAACTCACACCAACATATGAGTTAACACTATACCATTCAAATGTATTTAAAAAAAAAAAAATGTATGTCTTTGAAAAAAGTATTTTAATGCTCCCCAAGGCTGCATTTATTTAATCAAAATACATATTTGTAGGGGGAGGGGTGGGTAGTCTGGACTGGACTGGATGTCCTGAACACCCTTATGTGAATTGTATGCAAAATACATCGCCTTTCTTTTCCTGGTGTAGTGATCGCTGTGTGGCCGCTGCCTGGTTCACCTGGTAGGAGTTCAGGGGGTCAACGGGCATCTCTGGTTGAAAACCAACAAAACAGGTAATTCAAAATTAAAACTGGAATGCTGAAACGTTGACAAGCAGACAGTGGTCATTCAGAATGATGCTCTGCTCTAGGCCCTGTCCCAAATGGCAAAATTCATATGCACTTCTGGTATGCATGTCCATTAAGTCCAAGGAAGACCGTAGGATGTCCCATTTGTCATTTTAGGATTCAGAAGGGTGCTTGTGAGCACCCCCTTTGTGGTCGATATGCACCCTTAATGTATACTTTTTCTCCGCAGAAGATTTTTTTCTGACAGTCTAAGTGACGTTGCGTCACGAAAGTGCAGACTTGTAGGAAGACCGCAAGTGTTTAGAGTGCCATTTGGGACAGGGCCCTAGTTGCCCATGAACTCCTAACATGGCTGCTTTTAGCGAAGTCCGTCTCCCAGGAGAAGGCAGGCTTCAATAGCATGGTGCAGGCTACACCCTCTATTGGTCAGGCAAGCCCGAGACTGAAATACACCTTTCTAACATTGGCTTTATAATAAGAAAAACCATTAGGCCTACTTTCCAAACGTGAAAACCTGCAAATAGGCCAGTCTGACTGCATGATCCATGCGCCTCCCACTTCAAAACAAGATGCATGCTACACTTTTCAGCCGGTATGCATCAACCATTCAAAGGGATCCAGCAAACAAAGATAAGTTTCAGGTAAGGATTCAGAAGTCTGGAAAGGTGTATTTTCCAGTGATATGAGAGTGGAAATTGCAATGATAATGAACGGCTTCTGTTAGAGTTTTGTGCAGAGCACCAAATCACATCCAAATACCATCTTCCAACAGAAAGACAGCCTGAAGACTACCTGGATGCATCCTCATCTTTGATTGCATTTTAGTGCGCCAGAGAAACCTTTGAGATGTCAAGCTCACCTGTGTAATGCCCCTTGCAGAGTGTTTTACAGACCATCGCCTTGAGCGCTGCAAGCTTAATCTTCATTTTAAATCCAAGCCAAAAAATGTATACAAATACAAAGTTAAAATAAAAAAAATCAGCATGATTCTCTAATGGGCCACAGTTGACCTTGATGACAGTTAAGGATGGCTTCTACCGTCTACACTGGAAATTGCATCAATAGCCTGTTTGATCTGAGGCTACTAAAAGCCCACACCAAGACAGTGGAGAAACTCATCTGAGACTCGCTCTTTGCAGATGACGTAGTCATTGTTGCCCATTCAGAGTCAGCGCTGCAGTGCATATCACCTCTTTGGATTAGAAGTCAGCTTGAAAAAGACAGAAGTTCTCTATCAGTCCGCAGCTCAGGAAGTCTACTGTCATCCTCACATCACCATTGGTGGGACAGAGTTGAAAGCAGTTCATCACTGCAATTACTTGGGAAGCGTCATGTGGGAGGCACCTGAAGAAGAGTACAAAGAATACAAAACCATTGTATTGAACACCCTTCCATATGACATAGAGTCACGGGTCACTTACTGTCATCACCTGCGACTCATTGAACATTTTCACCTGAGCTGTCTCCAAATCATTCTTAACATTCACTGGTTCGATTTTCTTACGAATACAGAAATCCACTAACAGCATCGAGGCCATGCTGATGAAAACGCAGTTGTCATATTTCTACTGGTCATCACCACAGAGGAGCACCAAAGAAGACGTTTAAAGACTCTTAGAAGAAATCCCTTTAGTGCGTGTCATATTGACCACAATGGTCTACGCTGGTCTCCAATCGTGTAGCCTTTAGACACACCATTCACCAGGCTGTCAACTGCTTTATATGTAAAATGGCATTTTCAAATAGGATGTAAGGTGTTTTAAATCTGTCACTCAGGAGCTATAACGGAACTAACTCAATGAAATATGAGTTGATGTGTCTTCCTCACTGTCATGTGTATGTCTCTGAGTTCAGCTCTTGTGACCAAAAACCTGTGTCATTTGGTTTCATTAAGGATCATGACTTTAATCACAACTCATTTGCTTTCACTTCACGTTCAAAATGACAACCCTCTCTGTCACGGATCTAATGGTTTCATCTTGACTGCTGCATCTAAGAATGCATTATGCATGTGAAGCGTAAGGGAGAGCGGGGCACAACCTAATGCTTTTTGACTTTCTCAGTTTGTGTAAACCCACATTAATTTCACACATCTAGTACAAATATGTGGTTTTGTTTCATTAATACAGTGTATACTTTTTTCTTGATTTACCCCGAAAGAATGGAAGTGAA
The DNA here is from genome assembly GCA_018749465.1 of Paracanthobrama guichenoti. Classification (NCBI taxonomy): domain Eukaryota; kingdom Metazoa; phylum Chordata; class Actinopteri; order Cypriniformes; family Gobionidae; genus Paracanthobrama; species Paracanthobrama guichenoti. Next base: position 14,958,930 of record CM031943.1, on the reverse strand, counting down.
ATGTGACAACATGCCCCATAGGTGGGGTACATTGTAACATGTGAGGGGCACATTGTAATATGACCATTGGACAGCTTAACATTATATCTGATATAATTTTTTTTTTTTTTTTAAATGCAAGACAAACTAAAATATTTTGTCAATAAAATACAATTAACTTTTTCAAATAAAATAATGGCATTTTTTAATAATTAAAAATAAACACATTTTTGAGTTTGACAACAAACACATCTCTAAATACAGCTATACAGCAGAGTTCAAAACATAATAATAATGAATCATTTCTGAACATTGACTCTCAGTCATTATTCACCCTTTTCTCATGGTTTCTCAATAGAATTAATAAAAGTATAGAATATAATAGCATATTTCTAATAGGGGCTCATTGTACCGCAGTGTTACAACACACCCCATCATCGCAACTGGGATTTAAACAGCGGCTCGTGCCTTCTGCTGGTTAGATCAGCATTAAAGAACAATCTCAACTGTTAAATAACAGATATAAGATTACAATAATATCAGATTTGTCTTATTTTAAATAAACACACACACACACACACACACACACACACACACACACACACACACACACACACACACACACACACACACACACACACACACACACACACACACACACACACACACACACACACACACACAAAAAAAAACAAAAAACAGATGAAAAATAAACTTAAAGTCCCAGTGAACTGGAAGTAGCAAGTGAGTTTTCTTCAGTGCTGTGACGTATTTCCAAGTGAAACGGAATATTGAACAGAGGGCAGGGTTTTACTTCAGCGCTCCTCCTCTCCATCCTCGTCTCATAGCAGACTAACGGTTGGAGGGGAGTGGTTACCTAAGCCGTCAAACTGACATCATCTGAGAAGGAACGCCGTTTCCAGACCGGAAGTTACATTTCAGACTTTGATTAAAGATTACAGCAACAAACAATTTTTTTCTGTGTATTAACTTGATATCTTACAAAGATGTTTTTATTTTTTTATTTTGGCGCAATTTTTTTTTCTTCTCCAAATAATGTTGATATGGCAACAAGTAAATACACTAAGTTTCGTCATTCTGGCATGTGTGGAAAGTTTTAAACCATGCGTGTGACAACTAACCCTGCGTTAGGTTGTGCCCCGCGCTCCCTTACTTTGAGAATAAAACATATCAGAGAAATCACTTCTTAATGTTACCAGTTTCCCACTTTGGGAACTTTACCAACAGACTAACATCAGATCAGCATGGAAAGGTAAGTATTTATTTATTTTTTTTACATTTACAACAGTTAGGCTATAGTAAAATCTTTAAAGCTATTGTAGGCTGCATTAAAACTATACATGGTCTTGACATGACAACCATCAATCTTCGTGCTTATATGTGCAATACCCACTAGGTGGAGACACTGTCATTCACCCTTCAAAAGTTTAGTAAAGATTACAAATCTATTATGATAATGAACAGTCATGATCCTCTGAGAACATCACTACATTATTTATGAACTGTTCTGTCACACAGTAACACGTGCAGCGTATGCATTTAAAAATGACAATCTGTATAACCCCATAAATTAACTCCCCATTAAATAAAGTTACAATCTGAAGTGAAAGTCCACGATTTCATGTAAGGGTGAAGGGTTATTTATTATTTTGCATTAATGAGAAAAAAAATCTACTTTGAATCGCTCTGACTGTTACAGTTGTAGGGCTCTAGTCTTCACTCCACGCCTTTCCACCCAAAAGTGAACCACGCGATTTTAATCAGAGTGTAAAGAGCCCGTCTCTGTTCAACTACTCAATGTGCAAATTACATCCGAAACAAAGCGGTAACAGCACTAACCCGCCAGGTAAGAGAACTCATTTCACGCGTTGTGGTGTGGGGTTATTTTGGCTGACAGCTGAAGCCCATTAGAAAAACGTGCAGCTACAAGTTCGCAGATAGTTATGCGGTAAAAAGGAAATGAATCAGCCCATAAACGCTTTTAATGTGGGGACTCATTCAGCAGGAAAGCACGGGGTTCAGCCTGGCCTTTGAGTTGCGATAGTTTTGATAGAAATAAGATCTATTCATCAACTAAAAGTTGTTTCATATGCATTATAATGATCTCCAGCTTTTCTGATAAAGGAAGGGGAGAGAGGTGGGGTTTGTTGTTATACCCAACGGAAAACGAAAGTGTTTTGCTCTGGTAAAGAATGTATGTCATGGGAAATATATTAAATCGTAAACGATCTCGCGCAGGTATGCTCACAGTGCCAGGCAAAATCTATCACAATTGTAGCGCGTGGAGCACAACTCCATGCGTCAGTAATGAAACGTCAACAGTTTAAATAGATTTAGTTTTACAATTTCATAGAAATGTTTCTTAAAAAGGGGAAAAGGTTCAATTTTTCAACGATTCATTAAGACATAAGGCAAATCTTCTGTTGTGCTGTTTGTTAAGCTCTGGATTATTGGAAAGATTGTTCTAGTAAGACGTTATAAAAAGAGATGTTTATGGGCAAAACGTCTCGGGTATTTGTCAGTAAGAAGTAATTTAGTGTCACTGTGGACAGATGTTGCATTTCAGGTGGATTAATTCAAACAGGAGAATGAGAAAACGATATGAATTACATATCAGATACACATACACCTGCAGAAACCCAGGGTTTTAGAGCCTTGTTTTTGTATTTTTAATTAGTGTCTATATATGACCCAGCACTAAATATAGAACAGAGGAACAATGAGAAAGGAGATGTGAAGCATGTCCTTGCATTTATTTGCAATTTATTTTCTGTGCCTCTTGTTAAAGCTGTAATGATTCTCCTTCTGTTTTATCCATGTGCGTTGTGAGTAAACAAACAAAATAGAACTTGTTTACACATCAGTGGTGGGGATTTAGCTTGAAGTCACCATGAAATCAACATCTATAATTCCCCTCTCCATGCATTCTCCAGAGGTGTCAAAAGTATTCGCATGCATTACTCAGATAGAAGTATAGATCCTAGGGTTTAAAGAGAGTTTTTACTCAAGTAAAAGTACTGGTTTCAAAACTACTTAAAGTATAAAAATAAAAGTAATGTAAGGAAAAAAATGCCATTAAAGGATTAGTTCACTTCAGAATGAAAAACGTCACACTAGACGTAGGCAGAAGTACTACCCCAAGCGAATGTGCGAAAAACACTCCATCTTCAACTTCAAAATCGTCTGACATCGTTGCTTTACTTTCACGTCGCAGAGCAGCGCATATATTCAAACATATATTAATTTTTATTTTTTAAAATGACAGATCGTTTCGCTAGATAAGTCAAGTCAAGTCACCTTTATTTATATAGCGCTTTTAACAATTGTTTCAAAGCAGCTTCACATTGTTAACAGGAAAATAATGCAACAGAATTTGTACAGCCGTTCTGGTGAAACGGTGATGTTATCCAGCTAATTTCAAGTATCATATAGTGTCAATGCGGGCAGATCGGTAATATAGATTAAATTTAGGTGTCCCCAACTGAGCAAGCCAAAAACCAGAGGCAACGGTGGCAAGGAACCAAAACTCCTTCAGGGCCAGAATGGAGAAAAAAACCTTGGGAGAAACCAGGCTCAGTCGGGGTGCCAGTTCTCCTCTGGCCGACGAACAAACAGTGTATGATTATAATTCTGGCAACATTGCAGGTCTTAAGTCATATTAGGTAAATAGATATTCGTAAGATTGTTCGAAAGATTGGAGTCGTCACGCCGAAGACGGGTTTAATGAGGATGTCGTGTCGATGCGGCATTTACGGGGAGTTTATTTGACACGCTCTCTGCAGACATTTCAGGGATGCGTTGGTCATGTCCAGGCGCTGGTCCACCATCTGATCTGGATGCGGCCCGGATCCGGCTGACAGCGGTAAACCTCGGGATTAGCGTAGATGCATTCTTCTTATGATGTAACGAGTACATCAGGTGTTATGGGAAGTGTTCCCGGTTCCGGCTGACCTAGTTAATGCAGCCTAACAATCATTTACTGATTTGAATAATAGAAATTGATAATGTTTTATGTGTAAGCCATAGTAAAGAGATGCATTTTTAGTCTAGATTTAAACTGACAGAGTGTGTCTGCTTCCCGAACAATGCTAGGAAGACTGTTCCAGAGTTTAGGTGCTAAATAGGAAAAGGATCGACTGCCTGCAGTTGATTTTGATATTCTAGGTATTATCAACTGGCCAGAGTTTTGAGACCGCGATAGACGTGGAGGAGTATAATGCGTTAAGAGTTCGCTCAAGTACTGGGGAGCTAAACCATTTAGTGCTTTGTAAGTAATAAGCAAGATTTTAAAATGTATACAATGTTTAATAGGGAGCCAGTGCAGTGTTGACAGAACCGGGTTAATATGGTCATACTTCCTGGTTCTAGTAAGAGCTCGAGCTGCTGCGTTTTGGACCAGCTGGTGTTTGTTTATTAAGCGAGCATGGCAACCACCCAGTAAAGCATTACAATAATCTAGCCTTGAGGTCATGAACACATGAATTAACTGTTCAGCATTTTGCATCGAAAGGATGTGCTTTAATTTAGATATATTTTTAAGATGGTAGAATGCAGTTTTACAGATGTTAGAAACGTGGCTTTCAAATGAAAGATTGGCATCAAAGAGCACACCCAGGTTCCTAACTGACGACGAGGACTTGACAGAGCAGCCATCGAGTGTTAGACAGTATTCTAGGTTACTACTTGCAGAGTTTTTTGTCCAATAATTAAAAATAAATTTTTTTCTGAATTAAGTTGCAGGAAATTACTAGACATCCAATGTTTTATATCAGCTATGCATTCCGTTAATCTTGTGAATTGGTAAGTTTTGTCAGGGCGTGAAGAAATATAGAGCTGAGTATCGTCAGCATAACAATGAAAACTAACGCCATGCTTCCTAATGATATCTCCCAGTGGTAGCATGTATAGGCTGAAGAGCAGCAGTCCTAGCACTGAGCCCTGCGGTACTCCATACTGAACTTCCATAATAGCTGTCGCAGTTCAAATGAATGCACAGACGGCATAGACTAACTGTACATCATGTTTAAGACTCCAATAAAATTATTAGGTGATTATTCCCTCATGAATAAATCTCTCAACGAGTAAAACTGGCTGTGTCTATATTGTGATAGACTACACAACCTTATCCGCTTGTTAAGTCGTGACGTAAGGAATGCCGTTTCTGGGTCCAAGCCTCAACTCATTTCACTTGAGAATGCCATCGACGGCCATTTATGAGCGTTATTAATATTAAACTCATATTCATATTAAACATCAAACATTTTAAAAAGTTAAACATTTTAAATACTTACAGTCTACACAACAGTCTCTGCTCACAGTGTCACAGACATTAATATTTTAACAATTTATAAAAGATGAATCACTGTCTGGTTTTTTTGTAGTATTACACCACATTGTGTGTGTATATTAGCACCGTTTTTTTTTTTCTTGTGGTATCAGCATTTGGACCCAGAAGCGCTGCCGCGTGACGTCAGACTTAATAACCGGATAATATTATTACAATTTTATTTTTAAATCATTATTTTTGTCCCTGGCTCCAATTAGGGTACTCTTGTAAGAAAGTAGCAGTGGCTGGGACAAACTTTAAGCATCACTTCCGCTTAAAAAGATGCAATCTAATCCTGTTTTCTTGAAATAAGTCGAAATCGCCCCCCATACCTATACCTATAAATAGGGCACCATTTTGAGGGGACTGCCATTTGTAGTGGTGTTCGAAACCATTGTGGATGTTATCGAGTGCACTCATTCAATCCAACAATGCACCGTAATAAAGAGTGTACAACCGATGTATGTTCAATTGTTCAATGACTAGAGTATACCCATAATGCTCTGTGGCGGTTGGGCTGAATTAATTCTCGAGTCTGACCAGAAGCTGAATCATCATCCATCCATCCATTTTCTAAACTGCTGGTCCAATGTGGCTACAGCGTAATATCATACAGGTATAAATTCCTTTTTAATTGATTATTAAATTGTTTAATTAACATGCTAGTTTTCATGAGCGATTAAATCTTTTAATTACTACTGGATCTTCCAGTTTGCTAAGCACAAACTATGCAAAAGTGGAATCCCTTCCGGCGCATTCAGTGTCCGGACTCACTTTTGCTCAGTCATGTGGACTACATTATAGTATAGGTATAGGGGACGATTTAAAACACAGCCCATGTCACATTGTGATTTTTAAACGTAATGTAAGTAGTATGTGCGCAGTACTCTGCCTTCACGCCAGGTCAGGATTACTGTAATTACAAATTGTAAACTCGACTTGTATCAACTGACCTCTGTACCATCTGATCGCTGCAGATTAATTTAGCCGTTGATAGTGTTGCTATACAAATGCATAATTACGAGTCCAAGAACACAAATGGCTAAGAACTGATGCTGAAGTCTGATGAGGTCCTAATATTAGTACAAATTAAGCTTATACTTCTATCTTTCTTGCTTCTCTACCTTTTCAGTGCAGCCTCTAGTAAAGAAGCATCACTGTAAAAATATATTTAAAAAATAAGTTACCTGGTTGCCTTAAAATTTCATTGAAATAAAAAATTTGAGTTAATACAATGAACATTTTTGAGAACTGACATCACCGTTTATTCAAATAGTAATAAAAGATTTTGTAAGCATATTACGTAATTGTTTTACTTGTTATAATGCAGTAAAACATGCCAAATTGTGCTATTTTCATGGTTTATCACAGCATGTTTTTTATTTTATTTATGTGGTTCAGATACAATAATATTTTGAGTTTCTGTTTATTAAACCCATTTCCTTCATTGTATTAACTACATTTTTTTATTTCAATGAACTCAACATTTTAAGCCAACCAGGTTACTTACTTTTTTAAGTTAAACCAACAGTATTTTTTTTTACAGTGATACAATGTATCTGGTTGCCATGTGAACTTCACAAAGTCGCTGCTACTCTGTTGAAAGCAGATCCTGTCTTTCTTTCTTTCTGACTATACAAAACATAGAATTCTGTGCTTTAAGATTATCTGATTCCAAACCTGTGGCAACAGTTTGGGAAGAGGCCCTTTTCTGCCCCAGCATGACAATGCCCTGTGCACAAAATGCTCTCCAAAATGTGCACATAATATACAAATGGTTTACTGAATCTGGAGTAGAAGCATAACTAGTCCGCACAAAGCCCAGACCTGGACCTTATTGAACACTTTTGGGATAAATTGGAATGCAGACTGCATGCCAAGGCCCATCACCCAACACCAGTGCCTGACTTCACTGTGTCTGAATGGGAGCAAATCCAGCCTCCATGTTCCAACATTGTGGAAATCATTCCCAGAAGAGTGGACGCTTAAGCAGCAAAGGAAGGAAGAAATTCCTATCGTTGCTAGTGTTTTTGAAATTAAATGTCAAGCATGTGGGCACAGTATTTGGGTGTTCACATACTTTTAGCCATATGTAGGGTAATCAATGTGTTTTGAAAAACTCATCCATCCTTTGAGGTCCTCAGGATTTGTTGATTTCTCACTGTCTCTCTCTGTGAAAAGAGACATTAATAAGTCATAGCTGATGAATTATGCATTGAAGCGAATTCAGCCTTGGAAGTTTATATAAAGGATGGACTGCTGGATTACATCATTGTGAAATGTGTTTGTAGAACACATGAACATTAAAACAACGTGCATAAAAAAAAGTCTTTTGAAGATTTGAAGTCTATATGGCATTTTGAGGACATGAATTAAAAATAAAACTGAAATACTTACTGAAATGACTATCAAATAGAGATGCACTGATACTAAATTAAATTTCTCTGCAGATACTGATAGCCGATTATTCAGGATGATATCTTCCGATACCGATAGTTACATTTTTCTTGAGGGATAAAAAATAAATCTCTCACAAATAATGCTGCAAACTATACAGGGAACCGTCTCATTTGGTACACTAAGAGATTACAATTAACAACGGAGGTATTATATTTAACTTATTTATTTTCAGATAATTGTGCTTAAATAAATTAAAAAGAAATGTTTGTATACAACTTCGTTGCACATAAGGTAGTTAGTTTTCATAAGCTCTTGTCTTCATGGCAAATTTATTCAAAGTTACATACACTCACCTAAAGGATTATTAGGAACACCTGTTCAATTTCTCATTAATGCAATTATCTAATCAACCAATCACATGGCAGTTGCTTCAATGCATTTAGGGGTGTGGTCCTGGTCAAGACAATCTCCTGAACTCCAAACTGAATGTCAGAATGGGAAAGAAAGGTGATTTAAGCAATTTTGAGCGTGGCATGGTTGTTGGTGCCAGACGGGCCGGTCTGAGTATTTCACTTCACTGAGTATTTTCTGCTCAGTTACTGGGATTTTCACGCACAACCATTTCTAGGGTTTACAAAGAATGGTGTGAAAAGGGAAAAACATCCAGTATGCGGCAGTCCTGTGGGTGAAAATGCCTTGTTGATGCTAGAGGTCAAAGGAGAATGGGCCGACTGATTCAAGCTGATAGAAGAGCAACTTTGACTGAAATAACCACTCATTACAACCGAGGTATGCAGCAAAGCATTTGTGAAGCCACAGCACGCACAACCTTGAGGCGGATGGGCTACAACAGCAGAAGACCCCACCGGGTACCACTCATCTCCACTACAAATAGGAAAAAGAGGCTACAATTTGCACGAGCTCACCAAAATTGGACAGTTGAAGACTGTAAAAATGTTGCCTGGTCTGATGAGTCTCGATTTCTGTTGAGACATTCAGATGGTAGAGTCAGAATTTGGCGTAAACAGAATGAGAACATGGATCCATCATGCCTTGTTACCACTGTGCAGGCTGGTGGTGGTGGTGTAATGGTGTGGGGGATGTTTTCTTGGCACACTTTAGGCCCCTTAGTGCCAATCGGGCATCGTTTAAATGCCACGGTCTACCTGAGCGTTGTTTCTGACCATGTCCATCCCTTTATGACCACCATGTACCCATTCTCTGATGGCTACTTCCAGCAGGATAATGCACCATGTCACAAAGCTTGAATCATTTCAAATTGGTTTCTTGAACATGACAATGAGTTCACTGTACTAAAATGGCCCCCACAGTCACCAGATCTCAACCCAATAGAGCATCTTTGGGATGTGGTGGAACGGGAGCTTTGTGCCCTGGATGTGCATCCCACAAATCTCCATCAACTGCAAGATGCTATCCTATCAATATTGGCCAACATTTCTAAAGAATGCTTTCAGCACCTTGTTGAATCAATGCCACGTAGAATTAAGGCAGTTCTGAAGGCGAAAGGGGGTCAAACACAGTATTAGTATGGTGTTCCTAATAATCTAGGTGAGTGTATATAATTAAATAAGCTCCTCTCTAGTGTTTTCTTTTATAGCTAACTAGCAAACTGTGAACACTGGATAACTTTCCTGAGGTAAATGCAAAATTAAGTGACATTGTTCTCACTGCGGTTGAAAAACAGATATGGATTTCAATCAGCTGTACTGTATCTTTCAAAATGCCTTCTGTTATCCATGCATGTATCTTTCAAGATATAACTTGCAGTCCGCGCTGTCACTTGAGGTGCTACAGCGATCTGTCACGTCACATTTAAGAGCATCAAAACACCATTTATTGTTTGCCATGTTTTTCCGCACACTTTTAATTGACAGGATATAATCATCCCTGATCACCGGCTGTTTTTAAACAAACGGCCAATGGCCGAAAGTTAAATTTAATAGCTTTTATCGGCCAATACAGATTATTGGCCAATACATCGGTGCATCTATACTATCAAATAAAAAATATAGCTCATAATGCTTCTATGAACCATAAGTCTGTGATCACAATGCAGTTGAATCTACCTGTATGTTTTGATTATTTTAATTTGTCATGCTAATATCTTGAAATGTACACTATGTTCAAAAGTTTGGGGTTGGTACATTTTTTTTTTTTTTTTTTTTTTTTTTTGAAAGAGGTCTCTTAAGGCTGCATTTATTTTATCAAAAATATAGTAAAAACAGTAATCTTGTGAAACATTATAATTTTTTTTTAAAAACTGTTTTATATTTTAATATATTTAAAATGTAATTTATTCCTGTGATGGCAAAGCTGAATTGTCAGCATCATTACCCCAGTCTTCAATGTCTCATGATCCTTCAGAAATCATTCTAATATGCTATTTTGGTGCTCAATTAACATCTATTAATATATATCTTCATTATCATCATCATAATAATCATAAATGTGATGCCTTTTTCTCAGGATTCTTTGATGAATACAAAGTTAAACAGTAATTTATTTTTTATTTTTTTATTTAACTATAAATGTCTTTACTGTCAGTTTTGGTCAATTTAATGAATACTTGCTAAATAAAAGTATTGATTTCTTTTGAATGGTAGTATATTTCTTAATGTTTCAGATATGACTTTTTAAGGGATATGTATTTTGTTGCCCATATTAACAGGTTACAGCATTCACACTGCGTACACAAGCTTTGCAGCACTGTAAAGAAAGGTGTATATCAGCAGAAAAGCATCAGCTGTGATAAGGGCAAAGTATCATAAGTCAAACTAGCAGCCACTGCTCTACTAGTTTACTGTTGGTCCTGTCCTCAGCTCCGCTGTCAATAACATTGGACAGATGTGCAGCCATTATGGTTCATGTTTTCCTCCAAGACAGCTTATGACTAATTTGTTCCAGCAGGGCCTTTTCTGCACCATATTGTATACAAAACGATAATGTATGCATCATTAATTGGCACAACTGCCTGTTTCAGTGCTTGTTGTTCAGACATAGTGTCCGTTTATACTAGTATTTTGGAAAGTTAAGGCATTGTTCCCTAAAGTTTCACTCCCATCTTAGAAGTCGAAAGTGGTTTGTATGCAGTTTTTACCTCATGCACAGACACATCATTTGCCTGAGTGGTTTTATTCAGTAGGTCACTGCAGCAGTAGATGTACTTTGTCCTCTGGAGTCAGATTCTCTCCCTCCCTCACACATTCTCTCTCTCTTTCTGATCAATTCAGCAGCCTTTAAGGTGACCTTTGTGAAGGAATGTGGGTGTGTTTGGCCATCTGCATTTGTTCAGTCATCAAAAAGATGGTTCAATAAAGCAGAAAGTCACTCAATAGACCCTCTTTGCATTGTATTTCACAGGGCAGTCTTTTGAAATATCCTTATGGATTTTTGTCCTTGTCAGGTTTTTGTCTAAAAACTCAGTCTGATTTGTGCAAACTAAGAAAATCAGGGCTCGTGGTTAAAAAGTGTTGACTTGGCGGTTAGTGCATGTACTCCAGAACATTGAGCTTTGGTTCTCATGTGAGCAATGGGGATTCAGATCTGGCTTGTTCATGGGCTGGACAATTAGTTGAGATAAAACTGAAATTGCGATATCTTATGGCTGAAGGCTGCGATTTAATTAAATATTATGAGCTGCTGCATGTTTCAGAGTGAAACGTCTATAATATATTATAGTAATATAATAATAATTCTTCTTATTATTATTCTTTTGCTCATCATTATTATTATTATTATTATTGATAGTTATTGATTATTATTGATAGTCATATAGTCATAAAATTTTGCCCACATTTTTTTGGATGTTATCCTATGTCAAAAGTGATGAATAAATTGGGATTTAACTATCACAAAATTAACAACTTTTATGAATTTTGATGCCTAAATGCAGTCACCAGAAGTAAAAAGCTAAAGGTACTACACCCTGGTCTCACGATTTCAACGTCACCACCGTAAGCTTCAGACAACGCTTTATCTAAAAACATTTTCAGAACGTTTGAGTAGTATATAAGAGCACAATTATAAGCATAATGAGGCTGTAAAAGCGTACTGATCCTACCTGTTTGTTTAATGTTAGCCGTTTAGCCACTTGTTTGCAACAGCCTTTTTCAAGACTCGTAACAGGTTAAAAAATCACAAGTGGGGTAATACTGGTGTATTTTTTGTTGTAGAATAAAACGTGAAAGTGTCTTGAGCGCGTGTTCACCACAGACCTTATTTTAGCCATTTAACCAAATTCCCATTCAAAAATCCGGAAGGTGTAGTTAATGGGCTTATACACATTGCGTTGGAATTTAAGATGAAATGCGATTTACAAAGAGGCATATTTTTTTGGTGCATATGTCCATTTTATAAATTATAGGGACTGTATTGCATTCACATTATATGCATCTTTATAAATGAGGTCCCCCAGGAGGGGGATTGCAGACACATTTTTTACAGAAAAATTGCTAAATCGTGCAGCCCTACTTGTACAGTTCCCAATGTCATCCACCACCCTCTTCTCTTGTTGTGTTATTTCTTGTCCTCTCTTCACATATCATAAAGGTGGCAAAAGGTCACTAACCTGATGGTTTATAAGTACTCCGACACATTGAACTGTGGCGCTTATGTGTTTGAATCCTTTGACTGTTGTCTGAATAAATTGTGGCAAAAAGACCACAAATAAAAAGAAAACATATGTCCCATCAAAATTACTTTACATGAAAGTCAATATATATTTACACATAAAAGCTATTTTCCAGCACCACATCCAGCAAATGGCATGTTTTTAGAGCTCCTTGTCTCACATTCAACCGTTTTTTACTTGCATATACCTAAATAAAGGCTCACCGTGTTCAGTAATTCCAGTATTACGATTCATTGTATAGTGGTTTGTGTGTTAATTTGTTATTTGTGGATTGTGGACTGAAACACAGACAAGGGACAGATGATAAAAGATGGCAGGGAGCTGTCTAAACACACCAGTCCCTGTCAGCGCAGATGGAGGCTGAATGGCAGACTGAAAGAGGAAAGGGATTTTCTTGGCATTAAAATCTTTCTTTTCTTGGCAGAGCTCTGTCTTTGCTGGTTGTGAAGGTCCATGGGCGGAAAATTGGCTTCTCAGACTCACAGATGGTCTAAGGCTCAGTCTACACACACACGCACACGCACATGCACACACAGACACACACACACACACACACACACACACACACACACACACACACACACACACACACACACACACACACACACACACACCAAAACTTTCAGTTTTTTGGTACACCGTTGAAGTTCGCCCCTCCTTTCTCTCCCCCCTTGTATGCCAGTAAATGTTTGTCAGCTAATCTAGTCATCGAGTGGGAATTACATAAGTGTCTGTCAAAATTGCGCATGTACTGTCATGTAAGACGACCTCGCACCACAAAATTTTGACCTCTGAGTTTGTGTGGGAAAAAGTGCAGACGCTGTCACTGCATTCTGCATGTGAACATATGGAGAGGGAGCAGAGCATGAATATGCACACGCACACACACACGCACACACACACACACACACACACACACATGCACAGGGTGAGCATATGAAGGCCTTGTCTCAGATATTAAATGACACTGTGACACTATGTTGCCAGGCAGTTTTTTTGCACACTTATAGTATCTTCATTCATTTTTTTTCCCCCAGCAGAAAGACGTGAGGTCCCAGCTGACACTATTATCAGTACTTCATTACTGTACTTAAGAAACTGAATACTTTTTTTACTCAATTAAAATAGTTTCACTTCATTTACATAGTACAAAGTATATCTCTATGGTCATTGTGATGTAAATCTGTCCTTAAAACATTTTTGTATGCCTTATTGAGGGACATCATTTGGACCTGTCAAGGATAAATGACTACAACTATGGTCATCTTGATGAAGACAAACTCGAAGACTGCGAACACGGATGATGATCTATCTCTATATTCAGGTATCAACTATAAACTCAGCTTCTGCTGAATTGAACATTTCCAGGTTTCGGGAAACTTGTTTTCCGTTTAACATTTAGGGCCCTTTCATACCTCCCGCGCAATGCGACACCAGGCGCGACACAAGTGTTTTTTGCTAGTTTCAGCCTGACGCAGTTATCATTTTCACGTCTAGCGCCACGTTTTTTAAATAGCAAATGCACTCGCACCCATCTGTTCGCCCATGGGTGTACTGGTCTGAAAACGAGGTGTGTTCAGGTGCATTGTTGGCCCGTTGCTGTTTTGAGGCAACTAAAAACGACTGTGCCATTGAATATGTGCCTAATATGTGTGGCGGGTGCACTCTGCTTGTTACACACACACACACGCGCGCAGCAGCACACGAACATTTTTAAATATTAAAAATAAAAGGATTCCTCTCTGGGAAAGCGTTCAGTGTTTCCGCTCGCAAATTTCGCCATGTAAATAGCGAATCCGCCAAAGGTGCAAGCGCAACTGGCTTTTAAAGGGATTGGGAGATGAGACTCTGATTGGTTTATTGCACGTTACGCCAAAAACACACCCGTGACTCATTAAGAGACTAGGTACAACCCTTTTGGACCATGTGCCTGGCGCACCGACCATTTTTAAACTAGAAAAAGTAGATTTGGACACGACCTAAGTTCACCTACATCATGCGCTTAGATCGTTAAAATAAGTCTTAGCTATATAATTAAGTAAATACATTTTTGATTAAACTATTTAGACAGTTTATGGATCTCAGTTACTTTATTGGGAAAATCTGTTCTGTTCCCCATGTTGTCATTTTCATGTGACTTGTGGTGTCAGTTGCGACAACTCTACTCCTGTGGCCTCATGGGATAGAATTAAATGCTTAATTCTTGTTAAAACTATTAAATTAATAGTGTTAATTAAATGTTCTTCAGAGTCTGAGAATACTCATATTCAAGGAATTTTATTGTATCCTGTGCCATATTTCCACAGTTTTGTTCATAGTTTTCGAGGATAAGGACACAGAGACCATAGCCGAGTTTAAAAAAATTGTTTTATCATCAAATAAAATGTATGATCTTTTATTAATATTATTGTGGGTAGAATAGTTACATCTGTAGGTAAGCCCCCAACCCCACCCCTCACTCTGTGTTAAACTTTGCCATGGTCATGACAATTGTAATTAATATGCAAGTACATTTATGATAACACTTGCTGGGCACAAAATGCAAGTAATATGTGGCCTTTGGCAATAAAATATTAATCTGCTAGTAATGTCCTAACATTTTAAAATTATAATTATAAAATTAGAACTTTTTTAGTTAATCTAAAATTTAAATTTGCAGAAATTATGCATACATATTGGTCATAAGAAATGCATAATTGATTTGATTTGAATCCACAGCCATACAGAGTGAAAGAGCAATAGATAGAGATAAATAGATCAAGTAAGTTGAAGACAGTGAGCAATGGAAATAAGAGGAGCAGAGAAAGTGAACTGCCAAATCAGCACTTACCTGACTCTCTCTCTCTCTCTCTCTCGCTCTCTCACACACACATCATTTGTGCTCAGCGTTATGGTGCTGCATCAATGTGTTTATGCAGGTCAGACCCCAGGTGTACACGTTCTCGTTCTTGCTCTCCTGCATGTGCACGTGTGTTTCCCTCATGGCTGGCAGAAGAGGGGAAACCTGAATGATCTGTATATTTACAGTGTGAGGCTGCAGCAGTATTTATGATCCTTAAACGATAAGCCTTCGGGAGACTCGTAAAGGAGATGTGTGTGTTTGTGTGTGAGTGGGGCTTGACTCAAGTAAGGCAAGACTGGGGACAGGAATATTTATTTCTTTGTTTATGTTTGAGAGAGAGAGAGCGAGAGAGAGGGACATTGTAGGAGTTCAATAATTCAGGATGTGCTTTATGATCATTTGAAGATGCTGTAGGCCTTTAGGGTCTAGAGATTTCAAGCTTGTGTTTTAATTTAATTTTAAGACCGTTCTGTTTATCCCTTCTTTGATGGATAGAAAACGGTGTCGAGATCTCCTGATCTCCAGCACTTATCTCTAGGGTCTCTCTGTGTGTGTTCAGCTTTACTGCTGTGTGTACGGTTTATCAATACCATAAAATAAGCTATGAAATATTATGAGTGTCATCAAGGACAAATCTGTCTCCTAGGAAACATATGCCTAGCAGACACATACTTGTACACTCAAACACAAACTTCACACCTTAAAAAAAGCGTACTGTGGCAGTAGTAATCGCATCAGCTGGTTATACCATATTACTTTAATATATGCTATACTGCATTACATTTCATATGGTATTTATTCCAAGATAGAATACCATAAATGAAAAGAATATCATGATATTTCTGTGATACATGTACCATTGTAACATCATGCTTTTGTAGACATATGTCCACACATCATGTGTTACTATGGTAACATGTCTGCATTACCATATTCCATGTACCATGGTGTTTTTTTTAAGATAGAATGGTATGAATACCAAGAATAGCAAGGTGTATAGTACTCTACTATTCAAAAGTTTGAGGTTTCAGGATGAAACCTAGGTAAAAAAATTTTGTCATTGACCCATTATTACCATATTCTATGTACCACAGTATTACCTAGGTAGAATACCATGATGTTATGATGGTACAGGTAGGCTACATGCCTAAAACATGTTTTTTGTCCAGAAACCATGGTATTATCTTTGAACATGTCCAAAAAGCAATATTAGAATGCTACTGTGACTGGGGATACCATAGTATTACCATGGTACATTTGCAGAACCATTTCATGTACTATGGTGGTAGAATACCATGAATATTATAATTTTACTGAGGTACAGGTCTGAAAAAACAAGGTATTTCCATGATGCAAATCCAAGAAACCATGGCAGTTTCATGGTACTTCTTTGTCAGTGGCATGTAGGGCTGAATGTTTTAGTGTGCCTTTAAATGTACGTCCTGGGCTTGAGTTACAAGACATCCTGAGATTTTCAGGCTCTTCCAGTATAAATAAAAGAGGGATATTGTTTCTGGAGGTGGTCTGCCAGCCAGATGTGTTCACTCTCCTAACCATGGGCCTGCAATGGTTTATTTCAGAAGGAAATTATTTTTCTTTTTTTAAATCCATTCCTCGGTCCATCTCCTCTGGCATCTAAACCCTGCTGGCTTGCCCCTGCATCACCTCCATCTGCATTCAATTCCCGCACTGCTTTCTGTTCAGCTTAACGGAGACCTATATGAGAATCCGTAAAAGGAAGAATGAAAATGTCATTGCTATGTGCAAAATGGGCCTGGTGATATTTTGGCTGAGTTTGGAGTGAATGGTTTGTGTGTGTGACGTGTGTGTGTGTGTGTGTGTGTGCATCCAGATCTGTCCTATAATTTCATCCAATGGCAGTAGAGGAAATATGAATGCACCAGAGCAGGAAGAATGCTATTTGGAAACGAACACACTCTGAATACATAGTAAGTTGTTTGTCCGTATAGGCGGCTTTTTGAAAAACAGAAATGTGTACACGTCATGCTGTGTGTAATGCATACTGTTGTATGACTATAAATATCCATAGTTTCAGGGAAATGTGTGTCAGATGTGCGTAGTTCTTTTCTCTTAAGGAATGAAACATATTTCCTCCCATGACTGCTGCAGACATGAATCAAAGCAATGAGATTTCTAACCTCTCAGCCCGGTTCAGCTTTGGGTTTCAGGGATGAGATTACATGGTATGTGAGTGTAAGTAGGTGATTGTGTGTGCGTGTGTGGGTGGGTCTGTGTCTGATGTGTGTTTTTAATGATGGATGCAGCTGAACTGAGGTGTGGAAATCTGTATCATAGCTTAACCTGATGAGAGAGCTGACATTACAGTGGTTTGTGTATGTGTGATGAAAGACAGAAAATAAGGACTCTGCTGCACACACACTTGTTTGTAGTCTCACTGTTTAATCCTCTATTGGGCATGTTGTGAAAGCAGTATATATAATTGGTGGATTCAGTTTTGTTTCTTTTATATGATTAGTTTTGATTACATAAAAAAATAAAAATAAAAAAAAACATTCAGGGCTGATGCTGCAAAACTAGCTGCTACATTACAGACACTAATAGAATTGGCTCCTATAGGTAAACCTATTCACTTGATTAAATTCACTTTCTAAATTGTATAAATGTCTAAAATGTATATAAAACATATGACACCGTAACTAATATATTCTCTATAGTGGCCGTATTCACTACAGCACAAATGTTGCTGAGGACAGTTACTTTGAAAAGTAATACATTACAATATAATTGCGTTAAATTGCGTTACATAGTTAATAAAAAAAAAGTAATGCATTTATACTTTTTTCATGCAAATTCACGCGTGTGCAGTAGAGGGCGCAGCTCAAACGAAACTTTCAGCTGTGCTTACATTCTGGATAACGGAATAGGATGCAGGAGTTAAAGGTGCACTATGTAACATTTTTGCAGTAAAATATTCAAAAACCACTAGGCCAGTGTTATATTTTGTTCAGTTGAATACTTACAATATCGTAATGTTTCCAACTATTTGTAAATCGTGAGAAAACTGCTATTTTAACCAATGAACCGGGATGTGTGAGGGAGTCGCCTGTCAATGGCGTCATATCTGCGCTACCCTCGGTTTCCGGTTTTATTTTGCAGAAACGCTTTACTCTTACTGTAGTGTGCAACAAGTGTCGTAGCAGCCGCCGAGCAAACGCACAGAGTAACGTCATAACATAATTTTCAACACACTCAGATGTATCTAATATGATAAACAGAGCTGCGTTACCTCATACTCATGACCGGAAAACCGGAAATGGCACTGGCGACTGTGGCATAATAAAAGTCCCGCTGCTCGCGAGATGTGTTGCGTTCATCTTATTAACAATCGCTCCAGCAGCCTTGCTCAGCTCCCACAACACTCGGTCCTGCTCTGCTTCATACTACAGTAACGTTAATAATCGTATCCATGAACTTGATTTCTGCCCGAGTCCTATCCCGATTCTTTTCCACCGGCTGTGAGGTGTAAGACTACATGTCCCAAGATTATGCGCTCAAACTTGACGTCATCAAAATATGCCTTTGTTTTGAATAGGCGACCTCTAGCGGACGGAAAAGTTACATAGTGCTCCTTTTTAAACACTTACTTCACCAATAACATTAAAAAATTTAAAGTCATTTTTTTTCCCTATGGTTTAACTGAATGATCGAAGGTCAGCAGCAAGTACATTGGACAATAAAGTGAGATTAAATTTATAAAAATATTTGTTTGTCTTGGAGTATCTCAATAATATCGTATTGAGTCCAGTAACGTGATATGTATTGAATCGTGACATCAGGGTATCTTTATACCCCTACATTTCACTGATTTTATACATTTTGAGGAATACTGAATCTTTTTTGTGCAATTGAGATGAGTAAATGCAAGATTACATTTAGTCTAGAACTACAATAACCATCATGTTTGGAAAAAGTAATTTGATTACGTAACTCATGTTACTTGTAATGCATTACAAATTTAACCGGTTTTGTAGTAATTAGAAACAATGTTCTACAGCAGTGGTTCTCAAATAGGGAGCTGGGAAACAAAGGCATTTTAATTTAATAAATTATTATTAATATATTAAAATAATCTATAATGCTAAAAATAACACCCAAAATCATACAGTTCTTGAGACTTCTGGAATCACAAAATGAATAATGGTTAATTAATTTAATATAATATTCTGTTAAAAAGTTTGAAAACAACAGCTTTGTTACATACAGAGAAACAGAGTTTTGGTTCACTGCACATATCTTATGTGTTTGCTGCATGTGTGCAGGTTTATAGTCCTACAGTAATCCTCCTTTTCACACCACAAGAAATGCTGAATCATGCGATAGTTTAATTAGTCTGCCCAGCGTCTCCTCCATATGCCCATTTGCGTGATATATTTCCTGGACGGTTTTGATTTACATGCAGGAAAGATGAAAGATGGAATTAAGGGGTGGAAAGAAGGAGAGGGAGAGAAGGAGAGACGGATTGGATTAACCTTGAGAAAATAAGTAGAGGCCATAAAGAATAAATTGCTTAATCATCCTTCCAATCACTCAATGATGTTTCGTGCAGTTGCACTAGCTATAAAGCTTTGTGACAACAGTGTGTCTGTATGAATGTGTGTGCATTTATGATCACACATACAGAGGTTAACACTCCTGTCAGGCTTGCTTTTTCCAGACCTGAATCAGTGTGAAATAAAGCTTTGACCATCAAAGGGTCACCATTGACTCTCTCCTCAAAGCTAGTATGACTACTGGCCTGAGACCTGTGTTTTCACGCACTGCAGTCTCCGTTCCAGCTGACAGGAGTGCAGCATTGCTGTCAGGGAACAAAGCACTCTAGGACAGCATTAAATTCCTCCTTGTAATTAATCTCCTCCCGCATACACAACTGCCACAAATATTCCTTTAAAGTGACAGTTCGCCCAACAATTAAAATTCTGTCATTATTTACTCACTCTCATGATGTAAACCCCTTTTCTTCTCTGGAACATTAAAGGAGATGTTTTGAAGAATATTCATAGTGCGACTATAGTGCACTTAATGCTCCAAGCCTTCTGAAGCCTTTTTGCACAGAAAATAAACTTTTTAGAGCATGTAGTCACAACTGATGTCAAATGCCATTGCCGCTCATCTCTCTCATAACGGCTTTTGAAAGCAAGATTGATTGTTATTGACTGGAAAATTATTATTGACTGCGAAAATTGATCAAACAACAGTAAATGTGACCACTCTTAAATTCCCACCTGTGGTGAAAATCAAGCTTTTAATGTTGTTTATATGTCTATGTGGTGTTTTTAATATTCTTTAAAACAAGCCATGTGCAAATGCATAAGTCAACACCATTGCTGAGTATTTTTTCTCCTTAAAACTGCAGTGAACCAAAGACGTCACAAATTACCTTCCAGTAACCAATCACATCAACGTGTGATCATCAAAATATATGTTCAAATATGTAATTTTGGTGATCAAGTTTTAAGGGATACAATTATTGACTACAGGGGGACTTTAATAAAGGGCCGTTTTAAGCAGACTAAATGATTTTTGGGCCCCGTTTACACCTGGTATTAAGATGCGTTTTGGTCAATCAGATTTACATACCCATTTACATCTGGTATTTGAATCTGTCTCTTTCTTCGAGGGGATGGTCTGTTGGCGGGTAAATTATTATAATTTTTTTTCCAGCTCTTTCGATCTAATGGAGAAAATAAGCTTGTGCAATTTATGAATGCGCATGGAGACGATGGAAAAACATGGAGAGCGCAAGCTTTCGTTTCTGCTCTGATAGCCACAAGACACTGCCGAATGTTCAGAAATCATGCTGAAGAATATTGTGCTTGGTACATTTTCAAACCAAATTTGGGTCTTCAGCCGACAAAGTCTGGCTAGCGTGCTTCCCGTAATGTTTACGTATTAAGTCAGTAGGCGGTCTTGGCTGTTCGAACACTTTTAACCACATGAGCGTTTACACTACAAAAGCAATCCGGTCAAATGTGTTTTCGACCACCTACTGCTGACTACCTGAAAGTAGTGGGAATCACAGGGTACCATACGATACGATACACGATACATGGCTTATTATACCGATAATATCACAATACAGCAATTGTGCGATTAATCAAAATATTGCTAGACAATCCTATAATCACAATATCTTTCTAACTCTGAAAACAAAATGCCTGTGAAAAGGTTAAATGCAGGTTTCCCTCTTAATTTATTATATTATAAGTCAAAACTGTTTTATTCAAGCACAAAATGTTTTTCAGTCGTAAATTAAACATTTTATCCTTCTACATTTTAAAAGCTTAAACTTTTCTTTGTGTGTCATCTGACACATTTAACTGCTTAACTTGTTTTGTATAAACCTGGTACATTTCAAAATTCACCAACCTCTTTTATTAATTTTCAGTTCTTGCAAGTTCTTGCAGTTCTTGCAAATCGCGTTCTCTTTGTTGATTTTGTGCGTTGCATCAATGGTATAAAAACCGAAGTGGGTCCAGACTTTGGATTTAAACGTGGCTGGGGCATCTGTTATTTTACTCACACTGCTGTCTGCCATCATCTTAAAAAACTCTTTTTCTTAGGCTACTTAACTTATGTTCACATTTCCCTCATTCGTGTGTTGAGCGCCAACTTGAGGAGCCATGAATTAGCTATGCTGGGAACAGGGAAATCTATTGATAGAGCCTTATTTTATTAATTAAAATATCGATATTTGGCGCCAGCATATAGATTCTCGTATTGCATGGAGAAGGACAATGATATATGCCTATCAATATTTTTTCCCACCCCTACCTGAAAGTGGTTGAAAGTGGACAAGCTCAAAACGTTTTAGACCCCGTTTACAAGTGTATTTAGCATCGTCCACTTGTGAATCAGATTGACCGAAAACACATCTTAATACCAGGTGTAAACAGGGCATGCATCACTAGAAGATCAAGTTATGACATTTTAATGAAAAATTACGAGGTCAATAATAGAATAATCACTTTTATGGTGCTTTATTGACCTTTTTGGAGCTTGTCAGGCCATGCTTTAATTGTATAGAACTGAAGAGAGCAGTGTAAATACTCTTCAAAACTATGGAAGAATTCCATAAAAATGTAGAACAACATGAGTGAGTAAATAATGACAGACCCCATTCCCCCATTATTTTTAGGGGATCTATTCCTATACCCTACAGATCTTTCAGGGAAAGCGCTTATTTCAGACATAAGCTATATTTGGGAACCATTATGGGTAAGATGCTCTAAAATCTGCCTCTTTTGCATTATGCGGTTTGTATTTGGTTGCCCGATGAGAGTCATTCAGCTCTAAACCAGTAATTTTCTGGGACATGATGATAAAATGAAAGAATCATGGTCTCCATTCCACTAGTATACTAATGTTGTGCTGCTTGTCAGTGGCACTCAGGGCACGTGGGTCTGGCTGTGTTTATTTTATGTGCCCTTAGAGCCAACATCTGAAAATAATGTTACAAAAGCAGGCAAAAATTCCAGCTCTCTGTTGTGGTTTGCATGGCCAAAATTGAGACCAAACTCACTGCTGATCCTACTGTGAACGATTTACCCTTTGTGTCTCAGACTGCAGTTTGCCATGGATGGGTGGCATCACATTCACTCTTGCACAGAACATAAATTAAAGACAGGTTTGTGGCAAGGAAAATACTTAAAGGGATAGTTTACCCAAAAATTCTGTCACTAAATACTCTCATGTCGTTCCCAACCCGTAAAAGTTTTGTTTTCCGTTTATTTCTTGTTGTTTGATTCGTATTAACAGCAGATATAGCAACTTTAATTAGGCAATTGGGTCATTTACATGAATCGTAAATGTAGGCTGCCCTTCATCTGCATGCCATGCAGGCTAGAATTGTGAAACATTATTGGATAATTCTTATAATTGACATTTCTCTGGGCCAATCAGAATCTTTGCACTTTTTCTCTTGGCCAATCGGAATCTTAGCACTTGTGTCATAATCTTGAAGCACACAGCGTCAACTGAGCTCGCCATTGAATGAGATGCCTGGCTACCACGCGAGTCTGATTGAAGGAAGCTTATTGTTAAATTCAAGCTAAGTCAAGCTTTTTGGAGCAAAAATAACAGCGATTTGTTTGCTTGATTCACTTAACGTTAGCTACCGCTTTTTTATGTGATATAATTTACAATAATATTGTATTGTCGTCATACCCATGTCGTTAGCTAGGCTTATCGTTAGCCGGGTGCTCTGCCCTGAGTTCCGAGATATACAGCTACTGCTCGAATTCTACGCTACCCTGAATACTAGGTTGTCGTGTGCCCGTATGAGCGTGAAGGTGCGCGCAGCAAAAATTATGTTATTGCAACAGCGCGCACGCCTCCGCATCCGAAGATGCACGACTTTGAGCCGAATCTGCCTGAGCAGACGGATATTAGTACATCTCATCACACAGGCAACCAGTTTGCGCGTCTAAATCAGTGGTATGATCTGGTTTTCAGTCTAAAACAGTAGCGTCAAGTAAATGCCTCGTCCGTTTGGGGAGATGCGCATGCAGTCAGCGGAGGCTTGCACTGCGGTGCCAGGCAAAATTATAAACAAGGCTTTAGGCAGTCATTCATGATGTGGGTAAGAAGTTAAATGTGACTGTTTACACAATAGCTGATGCGAGAGTAAGTGTAACATGAAGCAATTTGGCAACCGTGTTAATCTCTTGTTGCATGGGATGCATTTCTAACAACATAGGGCTATTTAGATAAACAATCTGGCGAGTGTGTTATTTTAGGCTAATACACCAACAGCAAATTTCTGTATAATAAAGGGCTACATTTTGCATTTTATCATTTGAAATCTTTACATTGTATTGTAGCTCAGAATTCGAGTAGCCGTGTATCTCGAAACACCGATCAGTCCTTGGACCGATGAGATTTGGCTAACTTATCGTGATTTTCCATTTCAGAATGAGGAAGCTTAATGAGGAGGACTCATACATAGCACAGCTAGACTCAGCAGGGAGGTGCAAGTGAAGCTGGGCATGGCTCAAGGTGGAAGTGAAGCAGGAAGTGAAGGGAGTTGCGCATACACTGCCACTTTCATTGTGTTTTAAAAAAGTAGATAAGGCAGGACATGCCAAATGTACCTTATGAAAATTTGTCATTTGCATGCCGAAGGCCCCCATTGTCTTCGGTGTAGCAGAATAACCCATCGTGGCATCACGGTCGTGATCAGACTTACGGCTGTAGTATCAATGTCCTTTTTTTGCACATATATTACATTTGAAGAAGATGTGATGAAATATGTGTGCATACACAGTGCTGGTTCATGTTTAGAGCACTAGAGTATATGAAATATGTACGTTAAAAACATGGTCACTTTGGTCTGTATCTGATCTATATGATCCATGTGGTGATCCATACTTTCTTGCTTGCTTTCTTTCTTTCTTACTAGCATGTGTGGGACAGCATATAAAAAACAAGTACAGTCATTTATGGACTCTATCTCTCTGTGGCAGATGGACATCTCTGTTTCCATTGTTGTCTGTTAAAATGAAATACATTAAACATCTATTGACTATTTACTGTCATAGCTCAATTTCTCTCATTCGCATTAATTTCTCTCACATTTTCCATCCATTAATTTCTCCCCTTCATCTTTTTGTATTTCTTGTCTATGTGGATGTCTACTGACAAATGTGTGTGTAAGGGATATTGAGCTTTAATGTTTGGTATTGATTGTGTAGAGCGGTTGTCTGGTTTGTATTTCCATTGACTGAGTTGTAAGTAGAAAAGGTCAAGGAATCAACAGGCGTAAAAAATGTGAGAGGATGTGTGCTAAAAACAGCAAAGTGGTGTATTTGTCATGGTACTTATTTTAAAGTGTGGTGAAAATAAAGGTTACCTTGAGACTCTGGGGGTGATGCTGGTGGGGAAGTTTTGCTGGAATCTTTGCTGATGTGCAAAGCTACAGTGATTCAGGCTTACCTTAAAAGAGTGTGTGGGTGTGTGATGTGACTGAGCAGTGATTAATGCAGGCTTAAATATTAATTTCCTTAATAGATGAGGATCTCATTGTACATTTAAAAAAAAAATTACTAATAAATTACCCACAGTGCCATTTGGTATTACTTTTTTAAAACTGTATTTAAGGCACAGTGCACCAGTGGTTTTGTAGGTCAAGTTCTTCTGCTGTTCATTCTTGATCTGTAGCAAGACAGTTTGGCTGTATTACCGTAATTACAAGATTCCAACTTGTAAAAACCGCTCACATCAATTTTCTGAGAGCTCCTACTTGTACCAGATGACCGCTGTACAACCTGACCGCTGCAGATTAATGTAGGCGTTAATAGTGTTGCCATAAAAACGCAAGTTAATGTGACTTTTCGCATTTCGCTGCACTCTAAAGTTCAAGCTTGGTGAACTCTGAGCTGCGAATTCGCATCACGTGACCAGTAGAAGATTGATACGTCACGGGGTGACCTCTTGGCTGAATTAAAAGAACGCAATATATGAGCTTGTTACTGGGACGGAACAGACCTGTGTGTTTATAAAAAAGATGCTTCAGAGAGTGACGTCATATCATGACTGTTGCAGTGTCTGAGAAAAATTAACATGCTCAGAGTCTAGTGTGACTGCGGCTTTAGGGTGTAGTTGGACCATCTAGATCCACCCATTACGTACAGCAAGGGGGAGCTGGACATCAAGCTCCACCCATCGGCTCTGCAGTGAGCAGCCTCTCCAGCAAATGCCCATGGCTGGTCAATGTCAACATGGCAACATGGCTATGCACATGAGATGACCTGCTCCATTTAAAACTGCTTTTTTCTAGAAAAGGGTTTCCCAAATTGGGGTTTGTGAGTTGATGAAAAGCTATAAATTGAATAATTAAAACATAAAATTTAAAATAAAAACTAATATCTCATGGGATACTTCAAATAAATAGGTCAAAGGGGTTTGGCTGAAAAAAATATTTTGGGTATTTAAAGTCCTCATGAAATCAAAATCGACCCTATTTACTTTGCTAGCACATATTAAAGGTCTTAGGGTGAACAATTAATCCGTGCAAGTTAATACACAGAAAAAAATAGTTTGTCGCTGTAATCTTTAATCAAAGTCTGAAAAGTAACTTCCGGTCTGGAAACGGCGTTCCTTCTCAGATGATGTCAGTTTGACGACTTAGGTAACCACTCCCCTCCAACCGTTAGTCTGCTATGAGACGAGGATGGAGAGGAGGAGCGCTGAAGTAAAACCCTGCCCTCTGTTCAATATTCTGTTTCACTTGGAAATACGTCACAGCACTGAAATAATATCATTTGCAACTTCCGGTTCACTGGGACTTTAAAGAAGAATAATCTCATGTGAGAGAACCACATGCCACCACCATTTTAATTATATTTTTTCAAAAGTGGTTTTAATTTCTTTATTTGCAAAACGTTTTAATTAGCAAAATAATATTGAGTGCTCACTGCACCTTTTAAGTAGGCTATTGATTCTCCATAACATCTTTAGTATAGACTCCAAATGTCATTTTCTGAATTCATCATCAGGTATAATGATCTTATCATGTCAATGAAATAGTCATGTCAATAGTCAATAAGGTTTACTGAATTGACATTTGGCTGACAGATGTTAGCCTGAATATTTTTTCTTTCTATTGATGTAGTAGGTAAATGAAAAGTGCCGTGTGAGGTTTTACCGCACAGATTAGAGAGAGAGAGAGAGAGAGAGAGAGAGAGAGAGAGAGAGAGAGAGAGAGAGAGAGAGAGAGAGAGAGAGGTATTTTCCTTTCCCCCTCCGTACTCAGTCTCACTCTACTCGTCGCCTCCGTGATCTTCGCCAGCAGTGCTCGCGTGCTCCGTTACCAAGACAATCACGGATCACGAGGCTCGTTGTTCATTCCCCGCGTCTCCCGTTACCGGAGCCTCGGGCATGTCGAATCCCAGGAAGGACTTTGACGTGAAACAGATCTTGCGCATCCGCTGGCGATGGTTCGGCCACCCCACATCTCCTCCTTCTCCCGGTAACCAGCCTTCGGGAGATCTCTTCAGCAGCAGCAGCGGTGGTAGCAACCGGGGGACCGGAGGCTCCTCATCCGGCGGTGATCAGCCCACCCTCGGCGGATGCAATAGCCCCAACGGCGCTGCCGGTGCCAGCTCGAGTAACGGCAACTCTTCCTCCAACATCAACAACAATCGAAAGTTTGCGGATTCGGGTCCAAACAGTGGACACTCAACGGCGGCAGTGGTGGTTAATGCCTCCGCGTGTCCTCGGTCCATGAGCCAGCAGGAGTGCCGGAGCTCCCCGCCGGCGCCTTGGGTCTTCCCGGCTCACTCGCGCTCCAGCGAGAGCCTGGAGCCGCTCCAGCAAAAGCAGCAGCAAAAGCAACAGCAGCAGCCGCAGAAGCAGCAGTCCACGCGTGTATCAGACGCCCCTGGTCCTGGAGACGAGGAGAACAATAATAACGTGGAGTCTGACTCCAGCTCGTGCAGGTATGGGAAGTATTACTGGTGTGGTTCCAGTCGAGCACAGCAGGGCGCTTGTACTGAACTGGTACCACTTCACAACAGATGCATCGCCAGCTGTTCTCTATTAAGATTAAACTATGTTACCACAAGCCCTCCTTTTTGTTTCCTCGCACTCTCCCTGTATGATAAATAGTGCATATGGTATATTCAAATTAACTGAATGTCAAAAACATTTAACAGAGGCGTAAGATGTGCTTGCATCTATAAATGTGAATACGTTGCAATTTTCTGTTAGTACATCATTTTTGTGTAAAGTGTCTTTGTGGAATTTATTTATATTAGGCTAATCAACCTGTGTCCTGTATCATTTGTGCTGTTATAGTTGCCGGTGAAGAAAAGGAAATACATTTACACCTTAATGTCACAATGTTGAGTACAATGCACTAAAAACTGTATTTAGTGCAATATATGCGCAGTTGATATTACATTTTTTTGGGAAGCTGACATGTTATATAGTGACATAATTACAAATGATTAAGCATGAAGCTTTAATGACCTCATATTAACTGAGAAATTGTATTTGTCACACCACAGTAAAATTTTAAATGAGCTAGTGAAGGCAAAAAGGATGATTAGAGATGGTGAAAAAGAAATATCGACCAGTTATGAGAAGAACTACACCACTCCTTTTGTTTAGTGGTTGAATGAAAACAGCAGTCATAATAGATTTTGGCATATGTCTTTTCGATAGTGTTCTCTATGGCTGTTATATAGGGGAGAGCAGGACACAACCTAACGCTTTTTGACTTTCTCAGTTTGTGTAAATCCACTTGGGGTTCAGAGTATTTATTTTTTCCAACATTAATTTCCCACATGTCTAGTACAAATATGTGGTAAAACCCTGCGTTAGGTTGTGCCCCGCACTCCCCTACGATGTGTTGGGTGTGGTTACTTCACCTAAGAATGACAATTCTGTCATCATTTACTCGCCATTGTGTTGTTCCAAACCTACATGACTTTGTTTCCTCTGATTTACTCCTCCTCTAATTAGAGTGTAGAACCATTGCCACCAATGGTCCTTACCAGGGTTGCTAGGTCTGTGCAACAAAAGTAACACAATGGCCAGTCAAAGTAGCCCAAAAATAACCCAGTGGGATTTTTTCTGTTGGGCTGAATTTGTACATCTGGGGGGTGTTGGGGTGCCGAAATCATACGGTGGTGGAAATCAACCCACATTTTGGACCACATTTTAAAATGGTTTTGCATCCATTATGAAGCTTGACATCTACAAGAATCAGTCATCATTTAGTTTTATTTCTTGTAAAATTTCTCCATTTGTATTCCACAGAAAACCGTAAGCCTTGGAACAACACGAGGGTCCACAAATGATGTCAGAATTTTCATTGTTTGGTGAACTATCAATGTGTGAGAAAGATTTTAAATTTATTCTCCTTTTGTGACATGAAAAGCTGTTATCTCACCTTTGATGCATTAGCTCACTTGTGTGTAGTAGAGCGATGATGTAACGTCCATTAAACACTTCGGGAAGGAAGTGATGTTTACAGAAATTGTGCATAATGTTCCTTCACAGATCTTTAGTGTGATGAACAGCTGTGAATCTCTTATGCGAGAGTTCGAAAAGATGAAAACAGTCATTAGTTCTGCAGTATGTTAGGCAGTACAATGCTTTATGGGATTACAGAATGTTAAAGTTAGTGGTTAAAGTTAGTTTAGTGCTGGTACTGTACATGCGTTACGTGTCTGTCTTCCCGATCTGATACCCATTCTTGGGTTTGACGATTCATTCTGTGCTCGTCTCTTAGTAATGACCTATAAATATGTGTCAGCAGCTGTGTTCCTTGTTTGATTGTACTGTGGACTTCTCTGGTACTAGCCTGTGTGAGTGGGTATGTTTACTAGTGTTTTTATATGTGAGAGCAAAGGATGTGGGTCTGTCAGTGTGGTGTAGCTCTGAAAGGCACTTAGTCACTCATCACCTTGGAGACCGTAGATATAACCTATTTCTGCTGCTCCTTACAGTTCATACCAGGAAGAGATAACCACACAAACACTGAAAACTGTGAGAACTGTGAGAAGAACTGTTTCTCACCACCTTGATATTAACCTCTAATAACAGATGCATACAGCACACAATTACATGCTCCATCGTAATGCAATTATGATAAGACTTAGGCAATATTGCGATTGATTACCTCATGTAAAAATTATACTTTGATCAAATTGATGTGATTTAAGCTCCTTGCTAAAAAAAATCTTCCATAAACCAGCATAAATTCCATGTTGGTCCACGCTGGTTTATCATGGTTAAAGTTAGTTTAGTGCTGGTACTGGTCTAGCTGGTGGACCAGCATAGTCATGCTGTTCTCAATCAAAATTGAACTGGTGTAGCTGGTTTACCAGTACTTCTGATTCCCTTGCTGGGGGACCAGCAAGCCAATGGGCTGTAAAAGAGCAGTGTTTTTTTTTTTTTTTTTTTTTTTTCCTTGCAAGTTAATCTGTAGTTTGTGTGGGTAATTAATGTAATTGTCAGCACAGTAAGGTTTTAAAGTAATTTGGCCTGCACATGGTTACATTTTTATTTCCCCATCTGGCCCTCAACCTAATATGAGTTTGACACCCCTGGTTTAAAGTTTCGATTGTGTGTCGCCAGTGAAGCTGAACAAATTCACACGGACTGACCATAACGCATTCATGCAGGCTACAAATGCAAACTTCAGAGAATATCTGACAGCTAGATTTGACTAAGTCTGCGAGGTTTGTGAAATTTAAATGTTAGATATTCAAAGATTTGTTTAAATTATATAAATGCGCATTTGCTGAATGCTGACGATAAATGAGAAATTATTAATAGTGTTTGCCTTTCTGTTACTAATAATCTAAAAGCAAACACTATAATACTTTTTCGTATACAGTTTACTTTCTTTGTTTAACAGTTCTATCCAGTAATGTATTAGACAAAACCGTTAAACAGAGACCATAAACTAATGAATACGGAGAACAGGAGCGTTGTGTGCTCAGACGCTGCCGTTCTCAGGTTTTCTCAGGAAAGTTCTGCTATTATGAGGACATAAAAGATTACGATCTCTACGATTCACTTGAAAAGCAGATCGTGGACGTCTTCAAGATTGATCACAATATATAATTGTCAGATCACCCAACCCTACTTCTAATACTAATTTTTTGCAGAATAGATACAACAGCTGCGCTTTCTCGCTCTCCCATCTGTCCGACAGCGAGCTGACATTCAAACCCGTCTCCCCTCACTCACTCATTTCATTTGCTCTGGATGAATATTGTTGGTGTTACAGGGCTTCAATTTTGGTGTGGGATTGCTTGCATTGTGCACAATTTTACTTGATCTCACAGATTGTGTGCTCACACCCAAAGTGTGCGCACACAAAGCCCCCTTTCAGTATTAAATTTAGTTCCTTTTCACTTCTTATTGCGCTCAAACAGTCAAATACACACAATATAATGTCAAAATGCCGGTCTTGGCGAGTATTTACGTAAACCCATTCGGTACATTCGACACATTGAGTGAACTTAAACAGAATCTTAAAGTGACAGCAGCAATGATATACCTGCTGCAATTATGAGATTAAAAATATCTATATAGCAGTTTTTCCCCATGGTATTGATGTCAAAATCGATGCCAGTGAAAATGCTGAGTGGCTAGTAACTTTTGAAAAACTACTAGCCACAGTGGCTGGTGAGCAAAAAAGTTAATATCAAGCCCTGCAGCAGGATAACCATAATCGTATGCCTCATATTTTACATATTCAAAACAGGCATGTAAACACTTAAATTGCATCTATTCCACTCTGACCAATGGATAATGTTGTCGTGCACAGATCTGTAAACATGCTGAAGAAACTGAGCTCATGTTGACAATGTCGTGTGACATGAATGCAGTAAACCGATGGTCAAAAACATTGAAATGAAGATATTTAGGTGCGTCACTGAAAGTCCAATACGGCCGTAGAAATGTGTTTTGAATTGAGCATAAATCGATTATAACAATGACCAGTAACACACCTATATGTGAGTTCATCACTTGTGCTGTGGGGTATGTGAATAATGGCAGTAAAAATAACCACAATTCTTAGTGAATTATCAGAATAATGAATTGATTGTAAACAGGAGTGAAGAGGTTTGCTCGTTTGCTCATCCTTACTCTTGATTATTGGAAATATCACATAGTCAGTGAATTATAATTTTTTTTTTTTTTTCGTCCTCCAAATGTACTTTAGTGAAAATGGCTCTCATCATAATGTTCACAATCGACATTTGCATGTGCCTTTGACTGCCACATCTTTGTTATTTCAAACACAAGGTTTGTTATAGTAGAAGCACAAATAGGTAGTGACTGTTTGGGAATTCAAGTATGACTCTAGGCCCTCGGGCTGTTTATGACTTACAAGAAAGTGAGAGAGCGATATAGGGAAAGAGAGAAAGGAAGATGAAGAAAAGCGTCTAGCCGACTGAAAACTGCAATTACGATCTTGAGATAATGGGGCAAAGCATCTGATATCTGTTGAGCATTCAAACCAGGGCTCTCCCTCTCTTTCTGCCTCTGGCTCACACTTCCATTTATGTGGACACTCATACAACTATAGAGCAATGGAATCCTTTATTTTGTGGTTAAATTCCATTTTATGTCTGGGATTAGAGAAAGATGGGTTTTATTTTGGTCTTCAATTTATAGTATAGGCTACGTATTTTATCTTTTTTATGTCCAGAGGGATAAGTAAGGCCTGGGCAGAAGAACATTTACATTTACTCAGCCTCATGTCGTTCCTAACCCATTAAGACTTTCGGTCATCTTCGGAACACAAACCACTTCACACTTGGGCGTGTTACAGTTTGCTGGTGAAAAATTTTATAGGGTAATCACTTAACATATTCCTTTGTCAGCTCAAATGGGCAGTCCTGGACCCCTTATTCCTCGCTCAAATCGAACCCTGAAAACAGTTTTGTCTTTTGAAAGTTTCTTGTCTAGAGCACTAGAAAAGAGCTTCTGGGTTTATGGATAGAGTCAACTGAACGAGCAGAATGTCCCCAGAAGGATTTATAAAGGTTGTTTTTATATCTTCTGTAACAGGCAGGTTAAAACTTGTTTCTTGTATGTGTCATAATTGAGTTTGCTGGTTTGGAAATTAATTGATATTTTGGATAGCTTATCCTTAATTTCCCACATGACAGCATTTTCCCCTTTCAGTTCCATTTTTTTCCCCCCTATTTTTTATGGATTTTTATATGCATGGCTCCTCATCTGCATGAAGTTGTCAATATATGAATGTGTGGTTATGTGTATCTATTTGTAGAATAAGAGTCTTGTAAGATGCTGTTTGATATGCGTTTACATAATTAATGTTCACCAGACTTTTCTGAAATGTAAAAGCACTCTTTTTCCCTCTCCATCTGATATATTCCCTCATTCCCTCCTGAATTGGTCTACAGAGGCTTAAATCCAGATCTCCAATTGGTGTCGTAATCCCAGCTCAAATCCATTCTGAAATGACAGTAGATTTTAGTGGAGCTCATTATAGCCTGGCAACCATCTCACTCCTCTTTAACTGAAGTGATCAGACATGAATATGCATATTTTAACTTTTCATTTTGAAGGACCGAATGTCAGATCTTTTGACAGCATGAGGTTTAGAAAATAGAGCAGAATACTCATGAAATAAGGAGGAGACGGGGTGGTAGAGAGAGAGAGAGCTTTATGCTTGTAGTCAAATGGAAACTAACAATAGCATAGACTGAAGAAATGGAGTGATTAGGAAAAGAACCAGTGGGTGAGAGAGAGGGAATTCTGAAAGGTAGAAAATTAAGTTCACAAAAAGGAAAGAATGAAAGACTGTCTCTTTGAAATTGTAGATTCCCAAGCAAAACGCTACTCATGACTTGAAGTTAATTTTGCAGTGTTTTTATATATATATATATATATATATATATATATATATATATATATATATATTAGGTTTCAGACAGTTATAATTTGACTATGTGTATTTATATCAGATATACATTATAGTTAACTATATAGTTTACTCTATTCTTCTCCCAGTTCACTGGTCACTTACTTTTATGTATTTTGATGAATTTACGTGATTTCACGTAAAAGAAAAAGATTCTCTGCACTCTCAGAAAAAGGTAGAGTGCTCTCACTGAAGGGCGGTACCTAAGGTACAAAAGTGAAATCATCTTTGTACCTTACTCACCCCCTAAATGGTACATATTAGTACCTTTAAAGGTACATATTAGTACCTTTTCAGTTTTGTACCCAGTGACAGCAATGTACCTTTTTCTGACAGTGTGAATGCACCCTTCGTGCATTTTAGAGCAACTAACATGATCATTATAAAGGGTTTTAAATGACAAAACACATTCACTTACACATATTTGAAAATCGGAATATCAGATAGTTCATGACATAGTTAACAAATTTGTGAATATTTTGAATAAAAAGAAAAACCTAAATAAAAGTGAGACATCTGTTATATAGCACTATTGTGCCTGCGGTGTCACGTGAGAAGCATGACGCGTCGCCATGGAAATAATAGGCGATACTTTGTAAAATATTTAGCCAGAGAAGGCAATATGGTCATATTTCTGCAAAAGAATTGCTGAAACTTGAAGCTGGTTTGTAGCATACCAAGAATACAGACTACTTTGCTGTTATTAGTGCTGTAACTGTTATTTAGTATTAAATTTGGCCTATTGTAATTGCCGTTTTAGGTGGCTTAAGTTTTATTGTGAATTTGTTGTGTTTTGTATTTATTTATATTTATATATTTAACTATACTTTAAACTTTTAATAAATTTAAAGAGTAATAAAAATGACGTTTTGTGGCTTTTTTATATATATAAAAAAGTATCTGTTTAGGCACTGGTACCGTTTTAAACATATCGATTTGGCACCGGTATTGTAAAAACCCCAAAACGAAACCCAACCCTATATCCATTTCGCTTGTCATATGTATGGTCACGGTATCCTCCAACTTCTCAAGCCGTAGGTACTATATAAATATATTAAAATATATAACAAAATATATTTCCAAAATTATATATTTTTATGTACTAAAACTAGGGTGACAGCACTAAACTTTCCAATCAAATTTTAGTGAAACCACTTCATTTACCTGTCCAAGACCCCCCCGCGCACCAAAACAAACAAAAAAACAGATTCATTAAAATGAAATGCTGTTGCTCATCTGTTTTTCCATTCAATTGTAGTTACTGTTTTCCAGTTTTATGTAAGTTTAGGTTCATGGTTTTAACTTTGTTTGAACTGCTTGAGTAACATGATTCATTCACACCAATCGGTTCTCTAAAATGAAATGGACTGCCCAATGCTATAAGAGGGAGGAGAGTTTAGAAATGCTTGTTTAATTATTGCTTTAGTTTGCTTGGCAGTGCAGAGTAAAAAACAGCAGTGTTGCGTTTTCATTAAACTGGTATCTTGAAAAAGAAGCTTACTACTGAAAAATCATTGCTGTGGATACTGTAGAATGTCGCTATAGTATGTTAGTAGTGTCACTACTTTCAGTTACGCCTAATGTTTGACAGAAAGAACAGAGGAGGAAGACAGGAAATAAGGAGGATGTTCTGTGAAAAGGAAACTGAGGGAGTAAGAAAAGAGCAAATATGAATGGACGAGTGTCCACTGGGGATGTTCAGGAACTGGCAGGCATTTATCTGGCTTTTTGAGATAACTTGCAGCCTCTCTCCTGTGTGTTTGCGCTCATGCAGGGGTGTGTGTGATGTTTACTTAGGTAGTTCGTGTTTGGAGGATTGTTAGTTTGCCTGTGTGTTTGCTGTGTTTGAGATAGCAGTGTGTGTTTTATGTTGCCTCTAGTCTCTGTTTTCATTTGAGACTAAATAATTTTGGCATTGAGAAGAGCCAGAGGGTGAAAACCTGCTACCCATAACTTACTAAAGCGTTTAAGAGAGAGAATCTCTGCAGTTCGTCTCAGCATCTGCACTCTTCTTCCTGTCTGCTTCTCTTACTTTCAGAATCCTTGTCTTAAAGGAATAGTTAACCCAAAAATAACTGGGTTACTTTCTTGTGTGAAACTCAAAATGAGGGGTTTTAAAGAATGCTCTTACTGCTCTTGTCCAGTGTTGTAGTGCTTGAGACCCTGTTCCCTTTCGAACGGTCAGTCGTACTGCATCTTCTAGACGCAATGGGAATAATTCCTATTCTCGAAATACTGAAGCATTTTGTAAAATCACGCAGTGCTACTGCCCAGTCAAAACAGAGTTGAGACATATATATGTGTATATATGTCAATATATAGCAATAACTCTAGTCTTGGGCCCTTTAATAAGTGTTCAACTTGAGGGAGTACATGTCACTACGCCTATAATAGCACGGCGTAATTGAACAGGTTCCCATTGCGTCTAGAAGACGCAGTACGACTGACCGTTCAAAAGGGAATGTACTCTAACCTCGGTTCCCTGAGATAAGGGAACGAGTACTGCGTAGATGGCCGTGCTGTGGCGTTAAACAACAGGTGATCGTCGCTTCAGTCAATATAACCTGACGTTTTAGAGGATTACAGTGTATTTTAAGGGCAGGTGCCATGCACTTTTGGCGGGCTTTGTGCCCATTGGTTCGCTCAGTTACACTGTTCTGCCATTGGTTCATGCAGTTCCCACTGGCCAACCAATAGCGTGTGAGATGTCTCGACACTGTTTTGACTCTGCAGTAGCATTGTGTGTTTTTACAAAATGCTTCAGTATTTCGAGAATAGGAATTATTCCCATTGCGTCTAGAAGACGCAGTACTCGATCCCTTATCTCAGGGAACCGAGGTTACGCAAGTAGCCGAGCACCTTTTCATGATTCGACACTAGATTTACCTTTTTGTTTGTTTTTCTATTTTATAAATTTTTTTACCACTTATTGTCACACACTTATTTTTTGAACCACATGAATCAGACGCACTAATTATCGAGAACTAAAACACTGCAGAACTCTGTCTCTGGACCAGAGCACACTGTGCGTGACACTGCCGTGAAACCTGGCTTCATTCGCTTCAAAGGAAAGCATATTTACACTGTCTGAATTGTGACTTGTCTTGATTTTACTCTCATTTGGTCTTGGTCTTGACTCCGACTCAATCTTCTCAGGTCTCGGCCTGGACTTGAATGAGCTGGTCTCACTGCTCTTGTCCATACAACAGAAGTGATCAAGGACACAAAAGAACTAAAAGTACCACAAAATTAGTTCATACAACTTGATCTCTATATGTGTCCCATGCTGACAAAATGAGTCGCAATGAGCACATTTTCAAAAATGAGTTGTTGTTATTTTGAAGGTTTGAAAACCTTCAAAATGATGTATGATTTGTTGGATTTGTTGAAAAATTATTGAGCTACACCTGTTTGAAGTCGACAGAGTCAGCAAAGTCAATTTTGAGAAAACTCAAGTTTTCTGAAGGTTCCAAAACAAAATCACCTAGCAATCATACTTTTAAAATCCCTGGTTATAACACCAGATTTGGCACACACCAAGTCAAAACCCATATCTATAGAAAATAAATATATGTTCAACTTTTTTTCCATGATACCACAACTGTTTGATTAACATTAATGAAAAAGACAGCCTATATATTAAGACTTATTGTACTGCACAGCTCTAATGCTACACATCAGATGTTTTTCCCCAACAGTTAACCAAACATTAATTTAAGACGTAACGGATAATGTTTACATGAATAGTATTCGCCAAGACAGGTATTTTGAAATACTGTAATCCTGTGAATATATGTTTATATCGGGATCACATGCTGATTGACGTGTCTTTGTGCGCATGCTTCTGATCTGTCAGTCAGCTCGAGTAAGATCGTTTTGTTTACATTAGCATGAGTTTAAAAATCACATTTCATTGGTTCAGACTCATGCCACTGAGAATTCGCTATGAATATTCACAAAGTTGGAATGCTGCGCTTTACAACAATACCAATCTTGTGCTGAGGGGAAGCGCCAGTCTTCGAGAAGCGAAAGAATAATGCCAGTTTTCATGGACAAAGGAAATGTACTTTTCTCAGAACATGTACGAATAAAGATACTTTTAGATGTTTAATTTCTATTTGGTGCATTGGGATCACTAGACGAGGGCTTAATGAACTCATTTTTGTGAAAACCTCAAGTTGGACCTTAAATTCGACCAAAATTTACATTCTTCACTTGTTTTGCCTGTAGCTTGAAATTAGCCCATGCACTTTCCGACTCAAAAACTCTTCTCCATGAATTTTTCTTCCTCATCTCTCTCATTCTATCCCTAAGGTACTTGATAGACTTGGTTTGACTCTCGTCTGACTGCAAGTCTTTAATTGCGTTTAAGAGATTTGAAGCTGAGAGCTCAAATATACTCACACTCTCTCTCATCAGCTCACCATCTGTCTTCTTTTTATAAATGATATGATTGAAAGCTGTGTGTGTGTGTGTGTGTGTGTGTGTGTGTGTGTGTGTGTGTGAGAATGGGCTCTGTTTTGAACTTTCTGCTTGAATGAAATAGATTTTCCATTTGATCATGATCCGTGAGGCTGAGAGCTCTTGGCTTATAAAAGGTTGTAGTCTGACTGCTGTTATCTTCTGCTTGTTGAGCACATTGAAACCCCAGAGGTCATCACTGCGACACACTGCTCTTCCCTGGACGGACATTTGTCTGTTTTGGATGAGTATCTTAAACTTAATTTCACTTGTAATATGAACACACTGTGGGTATTAGAATGATTTAGCTGATAGAACAGTCTCACAAACCTGAAGTTCTGGTTCTCAGTAACGGATATGACCGAGAATGACTTGCATTTCAGTGCTTGAGCGTGCTAGCCTGTTAACTTGTGATTAATTGAAAAGAACGAGCAGTTAGAGTTTACTATCGTCTTCTCCGCAGGCTCACTTGCCGGGTATTGTGATTAACTACAGCAAGAGCTATTAATTATCAAGGATCCTGGATGAGTCAGAAGCGCAGTGGCCTTAAATGCGGACAGAGATTCTACTATAGAGATGTGTTCACAAGAGCACCATTAGGAGAGAAAATAAGTGTGAACATGGGAAATGGGGATTGCAAGGCAATCTGCAGAGATGGAGAGGGAGAGAGGCAAGAATGACAGGAAGCGAGTGATAAAGAGAAGCAGTAGAGACGACAGCCGTTTGGGAACCGGCTAAATTGCTTTGTGTATTTCATGGCCAGCTTCATCATCAAAGCTAATTACTAACAGCTCTCTAAAGCCCTCTATATTTATCCATCCATTGATCGTGTGCATGTGTGTGTAATTTTAAGCGTGTGTAGCACTAATTTTGTAAGGAAAGCTTATGCCTCCATTTAAAATGACTTTTTTTGTAAAATGAAATTTGTTACTGTTGTGCTGTTCTTTGATATTGTATGCCAATTAAGCATAAGTTAGTGTTCAAACTGAGGTAGGATTGACAAGGAGGCTGGTACTTGGTACTTGGTGTGTGTGTGTGTATGTATGTATGTATGTATGTATATATATATATATATATATATATATATATATATATATATATATATATATATATATATATATATATATATATATATTTATATTTATATTTATATTTATATTTATATTTATATTTATTTTTATAAAATGCATTTGTTAAAAATATTTAATAAATTTGATTTAATTTATTTTTATTTCAGTTTTAGTTTTTATTTACTTCCAGTTATTAATTTTAGTTGTTTACCTTAAAATGATTTAAATTGCCTTGCCAAGGCAACATTTCTTTTTTTATTAATATTAATATTTTATTTCATTAACATTAAATGTTTTAACAATTTTAGTTTTATTTAACAATAATAACCATTTAGAATTTGAATCTTTTAATTACAGCTGTCAAAATTAACATTTTAATTTTTATGTTCATTTGTTAAATATATTTAATGCAGTTAATGTAGCATCCATTTTTTTTTTTCTTTCATCCTTTGGCTGTTACTACAATATATTATCACACTATCATTTGTTCAAGTGCTATTAAACCATTCAATCGCGATAAGATGAAATAAAATCTTTTATGAATTAATCAGTCAGCAAGATGGTGAATTCCTTGTTTACAATATATGATTATTATTTTATTAATAATACTTAAAAAGAATGTAAACAAATACTATAACGATCACATAATCTTCATTTCATTAAGTCCGATTCTGAGTCTAACACAGTGCATGTGTGTTTTCAGGACGTCTAACAGCAGTGCGACTTTGTCCTCATGTGCGTCGATGGAACCGTGTGTGTCAGAAGAACATTTCCAGGCACACAGTCATGCCGAACACACCTTCAGACGCATGGAGGCCTATCTGAGGACCAGGAAACTCTGTGATGTCGTTCTTCTCGCCGGAGACCGCAGAATACCGGCACACAGGTAACAAAAAGAACAACCAAAATTATACAACCAAATCGTATAAATGTGCACTACAATACGAGCAGAAACAATAAACCAGTGTGCAGTAAATTATGGTGGCGCCTTCTCTGTGAAACATTGTAAAGACAATACAAATTGATTGAATCAAATGCCCTGAAGCGCACAAATTTTAGTAAGTCCAATGACAAGTTTTTCACCAGTGTGGGTCCTCTGACACAAGATCTGAGTTGATCCAGTTCATGGTGCTGCTGAATCATAAATGCCCTGGAGATGCTGAAGATGAGTGATGGTAGTTACAATTTACTGCTGAATGTAACAGCAATGGCACATTTATAGCACATTCCATTGTCTGCAAGTATTGCAGTTTCTGAATTTGACAAATAAAAACTTTTAAAACTATTATTTTAAGTATGGCTTTTGATAATGTGGAGTGTCTGTTATAGAGATGGGACATACAGTACATTGTAAGTTATGATTACAATGTACTATATGAAAACTAAAAAAGTTACACTTAAAATCACTATTTATGCTCAATTTAAAATGACCTAACTAAATTGAAAACCAAAACACAAAATGAAAAAAAGTTTACATTTTCAAAACTCAAAGCAAGATCAGTTCAACAGGCAATTGAAGAGTTGAGTGGATGTGTGTCTTGTCTGTTGTAAACTGCATTGTCTTTGTCTGCTCACTGGATTGTGTTTGGAAATATTACAGTACATGAAAATGAGAATGTAAATGTTGGCTGATATTTGACCAAATTTTAAAAGGGTCCTTGATTGTGATTTCACTTTTTAAGTGATTTTTAACTTTAGTTAGTGTGTAATGTTGCTGTTTGAGCATAAACAACATCTGCAACGTGACAATGCTCAAAGTTCAATGCAAAGGGAGATATTTTCTTTTACACAAATTGCTTTTTAAGGACTACAACAAGCGGCTGGTATTCTGACATTTTCAGTGCATGAGGTAATCAGAGCTACTAACATGAGCTCTTGAAGCTCCGCCCCCTTCTTGAAAGGGGGCCGGGAGCAGCAGCTCATTTGCATTTAAAGGGACACACACAAAAACGGTGCGTTTCTGCTCGCCCTCAAAAAGTGAAAATTTTTACATGCTATAAAAATTATCTGTGAGGTATTTTGAGCTAAAACTTCCCATACACACTCTGGGGACATCAGAGACTTATTTTACATCTGGTAAAAAGTGACATTATAGGACCCCTTTAAAGGATCTCTTTATAATTTTAGCCAAGGTTAACATACAAAATAACTTTACATAATCTTTTTTTTTAAGATCTTATAACAATATCATTTAAAGGGGAAAATGTTTAGTTTAAGGGTTCTTTTTTAGACTACAAACCTGATTCCAAAAAAAGTTGGGACACTGTACAAATTGTGAATAAAAAGGAATGCAATAATTTACAAATCTCATAAATTTATATTTTATTCACAATAGAATATAGATAACATATCAAATGTTGAAAGTGAGATATTTTGAAATGTCATGCCAAATATTGGCTCATTTTGGATTTCATGAGAGCTACACATTCCAAAAAAGTTGGGACAGGTAGCAATAAGAGGCTGGAAAAGTGAAATGTACATATAAGGAACAGCTGGAGGACCAATTTGCAACTTATTAGGTCAATTGGGAACATGATTGGGTATAAAAAGAGCCTCTCAGAGTGGCAGTGTCTCTCAGAAGTCAAGATGGGCAGAGGATCACCAATTCCCCCAATGCTGCGGCCAAAAATAGTGGAGCAATATCAGAAAGGAGTTTCTCAGAGAAAAATTGCAAAGAGTTTGAAGTTATCATCATCTACAGTTTATAATATCATCCAAAGATTCAGAGAATCTGGGACAATCTCTGTGCGTAAGGGTCAAGGCCGGAAAACCATACTGGATGCCCGTGATCTTCGGGCCCTCAGATGGCACTGCATCACATACAGGAATGCTACTGTAATGGAAATCACAACATGGGCTCAGGAATACTTCCAGAAAACATTGTCGGTGAACACAATCCACTGTGCCATTCGCCGCTGCCTGCTAAAACTCTATAGGTCAAAAAAGAAGCCTTATCTAAACATGATCCAGAAGCGCAGGCGTTTTCTCTGGGCCAAGGCTCATTTAAAATGGACTGTGGCAAAGTGGAAAACTGTTCTGTGGTCAGACCAATCAAAATTTGAAGTTCTTTTTGTAAAACTGGGACGCCATGTCATCCGGACTAAAGAGGACAAGGACAACCCAAGTTGTTATGAGCGCTCAGTTCAGAAGCCTGCATCTCTGATGGTATGGGGTTGCATGAGTGCGTGTGGCATGGGCAGCTTACACATCTGGAAAGGCACCATCAATGCTGAAAGATCTAGAGCATCCAAGTTCTAGAGCAACATATGCTCCCATCCAGACGTCGTCTCTTTCAGGGAAGACCTTGCATTTTCCAACATGACACTGCCAGACCACATATTGCATCAATTACAACATCATGGCTGCGTAGAAGAAGGATCCGGGTACTGAAATGGCCAGCCTGCAGTCCAGATCTTTCACCCATAGAAAATATTTGGCGCATCATAAAGAGGAAGATGTGACAAAGAAGACCTAAGACAGTTGAGCAACTAGAAACCTGTATTAGACAAGAATGGGACAACATTCCTATTCTTAAACTTGAGCAACTTGTCTCCTCAGTCCCCAGACGTTTGCAGACTGTTATAAAAAGAAGAGAGGGATGCCACACAGTGGGAAACATGGCCTTGTCCCAACTTTTTTGAGATGTGTTGATGCCATGAAATTTAAAATCAACTTATTTTTCTCTTAAAATGATAAATTTTCTCAGTTTAAACTTTTAATATGTCATTATGTTGTATTCTGAATAAAATATTCAAATTTGAAACTTCCACATCACTGCATTCTGTTTTTATTCACAATTTATACAGTGTCCCAACTTTTTTGGAATCTGGTTTGTATTTTGTATTATCTTCTTGGTTTGAAATCAAAGTTGAGTAGATGTCATGTGGTTGTGACATTTCATGTTTTAGAGATAAACTGCACTGAACACACACATCAGATCTTGATATTTTTCATGAGAAGGCGTGGCCTTTGACAAGTGAGATTCCCCTGTGATGCTGATAGAGAGGCAGACATTCAACAACCATTTATCATGTGAAAGTTTCTAAATTCATGGAGAGGTTGACTGCGGCTTTTTTGAGACGTGATCTCAGGCATCTATTCTTACTTTGTACCTGTATGTGTGCGTGTTAAATGATTAAACTTATATTTGTTAAGTCTCTCAAGTTATTAAAATGCAAAATTACATTCAGTATATTTTCAGTGCAGAGTAAAATGTAAATGACTCTGCATTTATTTTTGCATTCAAAAATATGTATTGTGTAATGTATCTTAAACGTACAAAACATAGATTTCAAAAGTTATATTACAAGATATATTTTGCTTTTGTTGCATGTGAGAGTATTTTATACTGTTAATTGTTATTAAAGTGAAATAAAATGGACTGGTTCAGACACAGTTGTTGTATTCTTCCTCCCCGCCGTTCCACAGCTTTCCACTTTTTTTTGTTGTTGCATTTTTCAAAACTGTTTTTCCAGCTTAGTTTCTTAGGGTCTAAATCCAGCTTAGAGAATTTGTTCTTTGTTAGTCTTTTTGTACACTCTAAAAATAATTCACTGGCTTAGTAAATATCACAGTAATAATTGACTTTATTAACTTAATATTTTACAAAGGTTTAGAGGAAATTAAAGTTAATATTAAAGTTATACTATAAAAGTTAATATTACTCATAAATAAAACAGTTAATATTACTCATAAATAGATTTTATTTGTAAATGTACCAAATGCAGTTGCTCAGATCTACTTAATAATTTTTTTTTTTACTTACATTTACTCAGCTCAGTACAGTGTATGCAGTTGATTTCACTGCTTTAAAATTTACTAAATGTTTTTAGTGCAAAAATGTTTCACCAAAAAATTTGAGTAAATCATAGTAAAAGTTTTTAGAGTGTATGTCATTTAAGTTTATGAAGTACATCAAAGGTCAGTCCTCCATACAAAAATGATGCTTACCCAAAGATGCACACGGTATGTATGATATGTGTGAAATGCTTCAGTTTTTAGGTGAAAATGTTGTATTTACTAACACAAGAAGTTAGCTAGCTGTCATTGAATTCTGAACTTGTAAAAAAAAAGAAATGATTGTTTCTGAATTAAAGTTATTAAAACTCTCTTTAGCTTTAGATAATGACACCCAATAAACTCTCTAAAATCATGATATTCAAATCTTACAGTAAATTACATGTTCTTTAAACATTCTCTGGCATATTTGCAGAATGGCAGATTTATGAAGAAGTAATAATAGAGACAAAATGGGTAAAGATACTATGTACTCTGTCCATCTAGAATTTCTTTTTCTTCTTCTTCTCTTTGAAATAGGGCTGTAAATCGATTCAAATATTTAATCATTTTTGAGATTTTGTTTTGTAGTTAACACATTAATGCATTAGATTCAAAGTAAACTAAATAATAGACCTATATGGTTTTCAAATTTCAACAGCAGATTCTGTATTTCTCAATCTGCATCAGGACACACAGGAAACGTAATCACAGAATTTAATGCAAATGTGCTTAATGAGACTTAATTTTCTATGCATGACAGTATTTAACTCATAGAAACTCTGTTGATGATTTAAGGGTGTGTTCACACTTACCAGAAACCCCCTCAAAAAAAAAAAAAAAAACATTTAGTCCCGGTCTGATTAGCGTTCAGATTGGCATTTTTATCACCGAACCAAAAGATACC
Source organism: Paracanthobrama guichenoti (assembly GCA_018749465.1). Taxonomy (NCBI): domain Eukaryota; kingdom Metazoa; phylum Chordata; class Actinopteri; order Cypriniformes; family Gobionidae; genus Paracanthobrama; species Paracanthobrama guichenoti. Next base: position 14,914,043 of record CM031943.1, on the reverse strand, counting down.
AAACCTAAAGGAATAGGGATACGTTCACAATCTGATTGGTCGGCTTTTATCACATATTGCCTATTTTAGACGGAACTTACTGAACATCCAAAACAATGCTGTGTGCCGGGATAAATGTGCTTGTTATGTGTGCGTAGCCTGCATATGATGGTATTTTGACCATCTAAGAACTCGTGAAGAGCTTATAAAATGTGCAGAGGAGTCAAAACAGTGGCAAGAATCCTGCAGTCACGCACACAAACCAAGATCTGCTGTGAGGAGGCGTGGTTCTGATGATGGGTAAACTCACAACTATGATGAGAAAAAAACAATATACGTGAGCATTCTGTCCTTTTTAGGGTCTCCGCTTACTGTTTTTGTTTTGTTTACATGTCTTTGGTCCATGTTGCATTCATATATCTTTGGAACCAAATCAGAGTTTGTTTGGAAGCACTTGGCATGTTTGGTTCGATTAAAACGAACCCTGGTGCGCACCATACAAGTGGGGTCTCGGTCCGCTTGTATGGTGCGCAGCAGGGTTCAGATGGCAGCATTCACACTTATTCAAATGAACCACACTAACAGAGCAATCGCAACAGGGTTTGTTTTAAACATGGGTGTGAACACACCCTAAAATCCACTATACAAAGAATGCAAATGACTTTACCTTTCTTGAACGTCCCATTTGTTTTTGATTTATAAATAAATTACCCATAAAGATGGTCTGTCTCTATTATTTACTGATAAATTCATGCTTCACTATAGGGACTTGTGTGCGTGTCAGTTCCGACACGAACACACAAAACAAAATGTTGCCATTATATTGTCAAATTGATTAAATTCATTAATACTGTAGTTTTAAAAATGTATGAATCACATGTGTTAAAAAGTTAACTTAAACAGCCCTACTTTAAAATCATAGTAAGGGACAGAAACATTCCTCTAATCGAAGAATCACCCTTAAATAGCAGCACCTTGGCATTCCATCACTCTATTCTTCTCCAAGCCGTTCATCCTCTCCTCTCCTTTATTATTTTACCCCCTTCTTTGTGTTGCTTCCACGTTTGTTGATGGCATAGTTCTGCTGATTGCTAGGCTGCCTCAGGCAGCTGGAAGATTTTGCTGGTGTTTTATTTATAATGATGCACAAATGCACACACATGCACTGTATAGTGCATAGCCTTTGTACTTATTCTGACTAGAACGCCATCTGCAACCTAAAATGCTTGCCTAAAATCTTGCTTTAGCACACAGACTTTCAGGCAGCTATGAAAAAGAGCATACAAAAAAGCTGAATCAGTTATACAGTGACACTCTAATAGAAGTAAAAACAGCAGAGAACTGCTAGATTATTGTATGTAAAGTGAAAGGGTTATAAGCAGTCCACTCAGTAATGAAAGAACAGGAAGAGTGAAGGCGAGTGGCGGAGGGCAAATGCTGAGTGTTACTCCCGCTGCTAAATGAGTCTCACAGGCTCTAATGTACTTTCACTCCCTGCTTCACTCATTTATGTTCCCTTTCTTTCTCTTTTCTTCTCTTCCCTCATTACTTCTCTTTCATCATAATTCTTGCATGAGTATTCACCATCACCAGCATCACTCCCGCCTCTCCCGCAAAGCCCTCATCATTGCGAGAGACCCCACCCACCCATCGCACAGCCTCTTCAGTCTGCTGCCATCAGGGAGGAGGCTTCGCAGTCTCCAAGCAAGGACCAGCAGACTGAAGGACAGCTTCATTCCCCAAGCTGTCAGGGCATTGAACTCCCTCCCGACTCTCCCGACCCTCCCCTCTTCTGCCCCACACATCTGATCTGGGAATCCCCCCCCCCGTTCCCCTCCCTTCATCTACCTCATATATTGTCTCTCTGAGGAATTGGTCTCCCCTGTTACAGACTCTTTTTTTTGCACACACTCTTATCATTTTATTTATACCTGCACTGACTTAAATCTGAAATTGCACTATTGTTACCATTGTTTGCACTATTTGCCATCGCCACTTTACCTCTATAATTCACTTGATCCATCTTTTTTTAATCTTTCCTCTGTTGTTGTTACTGTTAAACTTTTGTTGTTATTGTTATTGTTTTGCTGTTGTTAGGCACCTAGGGTCTGAGAGTCATAGAATTTCAATTCTCTGTATGTATGTACTGTACGTATGGCAGAATTGACAATAAAGCTGACTTTGACTTGACTTTGACTGATATGTTTTCATATGTTTGCATATACTCACTTAAAGGAGCAAGTTTTGAAGTGTGGGGTCAACACCCTCTCAAGGAAATTTGTATACGATATAGAAAAATTATTGAAATATCGCAAACTTACATATTGCAGTATGCATATAGCAACAGCTTGTGATAACTGCTTGACTTTAATACTTCAAAAGATTACAAAGTCTTAAACTGATGTTAAAACCTTAAACTTAGACTTAAATGATTAGATGTTAAAATGACACTTTTTATGTGAAAACACTGCTGTTCATATTCAGACATTGTTGGGGTGCTTGTTTCTCAAAAAAAAAAAAAAAAGTGAAACAATGTGTTAGTAATATAATTTTCAGTTTATAAATATAATAAAAATGTATTTTATACACCTAAAGCATTAAATCGCATATCAAATATCACATTGTTTAACGAAAGTTATAGCGTATCACATTTTTCTTCAAAATCATGCAGCCCTAATTCATATGAATTTGTATCATCTCATTCATATGCTTTTGTACAATCTGCCTCACTGAATATTAGATTTAGGGGTGGACCATCATCCTTTTTTCTAAACATTGCATGTTTCCATACAAACTGAAATGTACGAATTTATACAAAGTGGCCTACTTGTAAAGTACGGTAGTTACATTTTCTCATAAGATTGGGTTGGGGGCAGGGCCTTTTTGTGACATTACAACATAGCGATGGCTTATTTCATTCATTTTAATTAGAAAGGAAATTAGTAAAATAATGAATATTTCGAATGCAATTATACATTTTCACAAGTAAAAATTTTCACACAACATATTTGAAATCGGGAACAAAAATCCCTTTCCGCTCCAAAGTGAAAACGTTATTTTTAAATGCTAGTAACTTAGTATTATATAGAAGCTTGTTACTGCCACAGAATAAAACGTTTTAAAAGATAATTGTGACCTTTTTAATCTCACAATTGTGTTTACATCTTGACTTTTTCTCAGAATTGCGAGTTATAAAGTCAGAATTGTGAGATCAAAAGTCATATTACCCTTATTATTTTTTTATTCTGTGGCAGAAACAAGCTTCCATAGTAATAACATTCTACAGTAACCCCTCCAATCAGTTTTCAAAAATGTTTTATTGATGAATCCAAATATTTTTTTATCTTTTAAGGATTACACCACTTAAATGCTTAATGTGGTATAAAGTGCCCCATTACACTATTTTAAAGTTTCCTCATTTTGTTTTAGAGGTCTCCAACAGCAGGTTTACATGCAACAAAGGTCAAAAAACTTTTTAATTTTCTCATAATATACATTGCACATCACCACAGTGTTCAATGATTCTTAAACGACTCGACGGGTGAATTAGTCTCTCTGACGCACCTTAGCGGCAGCAAATCTAATTTTCCACGAGTGTAGTTTAGCAACTCTCGGTAGACCTGCGAGCTGGAAAAAACAAACTCTGATCAGGCCAATCACATCGTGTATAGAGTCGGTGGGCGGGCTTAACATAATAACGGCAGAGTTGCCGAGTTTCCGCGTGCTACTTGAAAACAAAGAAGCTAGTGGCTTTGGCCGCAACTCTGGAAGACTTGTTGTTAAACTTTTCTTTTGAGAAAAGAACAAAGAATGGTACTAAAGTCATTCTTAAGAAAGGAAGATGTGTTCAGAGTTTTGCCGACTGGATATGGCGAAGGTTTAATCCATCAGCTAACTCTGCTTCATCTTCTTCATTGCTCTGGTTGGTTGTAGCGGTGTCCTATTGTGTGCAGAGGGAATTTGAAAGACAACCGTTTATCCCGCCTCTCGGATTGAGCCCTGCCAATGGTGAGTTCCCAGACCCAACATCTTGATGTGGGTCTGGCTTGTCAGGCTACCTTTCTTTCCGAGAGCTACTTTTCTCTGATTGGTCAGATGGCCCAGTTTGTTGTGATTGGTCTACCGCTTACAGTGCACGTCGGAAACAAACGACCATTACCGTAAACCTCAGCTCAGTGCGGAGGCTTCCTAAAGCTCAGTGATTGTACACTGTAAAGACAGTAACGATGACATCGATTTTACATCAATCCCAGCGCGAGTCCAAATCGATGATGAAACATTGGAAGAACTAGTTATTCAACCTCCATGGTAAGGACAACTTGAGTAGGACTTTTCTCAGTGATGCACTACTCAGTTTGAGGTACATTATGGGATGTTGCAACTGTAATTCCTCACCATCAGCATTAACAAGTGTACGCCCATCAACAAACCCATGAGTATATTTCTAATTTATTGCGGTGCACATGCAGGAACTGTATAAATAACAGTGCTGGTTATAGCCCAGCACTAACGTGAATGACTGATTAACAAGTATACGCCCATCAACAAACCCATGAGTATGTTTCTAATTTATTGCGGTGCACATGCAGGAACTGTATAAATAATAGTGCTGGTTATAGCCCAGCACTAACGTGAATGACTGATTAACAAGTGTACGCCCATCAACAAACCCATGAGTATGTTTTTAATTTATTGCGGTGCACATGCAGGAACTGTATAAATAACAGTGCTGGTTATAGCCCAGCACTAACGTGAATGACTGATGTAACATTTAAAATTTGCAAAACAAATCTTGCTCCATCCTTTATCTTTACTCAAAGTAGTTAGAACGACAGACAATCTGCATTAACAGACACAGTTTTAGGTAATAGTGGCACACAGCTGATTTGCAGTAGTATTTCAGTAAGGGCATTATGCAAATGTAGTAAGTTGTGACATGTGAACTTCACGAAAATAGATTCGAAGTCCCAACGATTAATTTAAGTGGTTCAGAGTCGACTCTTTCTTTTGAGATAAAATAACTTTATTTATGATATACTTTCAGCTTTTACAGACAGTTTACATTTCACATACAGCTACATTAAACACTGCATGAAATTAAATTTTCAAAAATCCATAATAGGGGCTATTTAATGTACTTGCAATGACCAAACAACATTTCTCTCACACTATAAATGTTTTTTCCTCACATTTTTTTCTTCTTTCTATTTCAGCCTGATATTGTTGTGATGTGGGACGAATCTTATTCCTGTCAGTCAAAACAGAGAATAACATTGTGGAATTATTTCAATGGTTTTGTGATTAATCATTCAGTTCATTTCTAGTTGAGTGTTGATGTTGCATTTATAAAGTTTAGTGGTTGTCAGTTGATAACCCATTTTGACGTATATATGTAAATGACTAAATTTTTTATTAATCTTATTAAACATGACCAGCATTCATGCAAGCAGAACAATAAAATTGCTTGGTAACTTAATACGTAAAGCAAACGAAAACAAACCTCACAGAGTTTGCCTTCCTTTCAAGCTGTAATACAAGCACTCACACACTCCCAGTTCTTTGATATAGTAATTAGCATTTTGGCTATGAGTCTAATAGATTTAAAGCCGCAAGCTTTGACTGAGTGTGTGTGCATGCGAATATCTTTGTCTGCAGAGCTGGATTTGAATAGAAAATCCTCATTTTACCATGCTTCAGTTAACAGATCCTCAAATCCTGTCTCTTACTGTAATCTCTCTCTCTCACACCCTCTCTCTGTTTCTCAGTTCTGTCTATTTTCTTTTCCAACCTTTTTTTTTTATTTTTTTTATCATGCATTAACGTGCAGCACACAAGTGTCTATTCCAGGGGTCTCCAACCCACTTTTTAAAATGAAAGTGTCTGAGAGCTACTCATGTTATACAATACTTAAATCTCTTAAATAATGTATCTCAACTCCCAAGTTAACAATAATCCAAACTGATATACACCCTTACTGCAGTTGTCTACACATAAATTTTAGTTTTATAGTACATCATAACTAGACATGAAATGGTATAAACGGAGTATAGTGACCAAAATGATCATGGTTATTGTGGTATTATTCAAATTGGCTGGAAATGTTCAGGACTGTCGAAAACCAACAAACAACTTGGTTTTGTTTGCACTTTTGGTTGAATAAACATTAAAATAATAACATATGGGTGCCTTACAACATAACATGTTATCTACTAAAATGTACTGCATGTTCAAATAAAGTTTTGACAAAAAAATAAAATAAAATGATAAACCCCACATTTCAGCTTTTAAATTTGTATGAAATGGCTGAGTCAAAATGATAAATTATAGGCATTTAATCTGCTCCATAAACAATTCCTAAACATTTCTAAATAGGCTACATTATTATCCGAAGTGTTGAGATTTTTTAAAATGCACATTTAGATAATTTTCCATCTACAGGTTAAAAGTAACAACAACAAAAACAAATTTGGTCTGAACAAAAATGACAGACAGGCTGAATGAAAATGTAAATCCACTCTCTGGCAGGTAGCTCTTATGGAACGGCAGAAATGGCAACGCTATCTCACGACCAATTCGTACATATTTGTACGAGGTGGCTAATTCGGGGTTTGGGGTAGGTCATTCGTATGAAATCATACGAATTGACTAACTTCTCAATGGATGCAGCCTACTGGTAGCTTGCGGGCGACGTGTTGGAGAAGTACTGTATGTTGTGAAAAAAATGAGAGCATGTAAAAACATGTGAGATATCGTATCATCTCAGTTTCTCTGTTTTTCTCTCCTAGACTGGTTCTCTCATCAGTGTCCGATTACTTTGCGGTAATGTTCACCAGTGATGTCCGAGAGGCAAAGCAAGAGGAGGTCAAAATGGAGGGCGTGGACCCAGATGCATTATGGGTCTTAGTACAGTATGCTTACACAGGTATGTGTTTATCTGGAAGAGATGTTTGGTTAGATATATACACATGCATACATACTAAAGATGCACATTAAAATTTTGTCTGATACAGAGAAGCAAACATTTTTTTTTGATTATTATGGTTGATTTTATAAAAATGTTACATCATTTTTAGTCCATTTTCTGTTTTGTTATTGTGCAAAATAAAGTACTTTCAATTATAATTTTGTAATGTTTTGCCTTTAAAGTTTCTGAGACTGATATTCATTTTGAAATCTTTTTTCAAAATGAAGATTATATTTAACAGTTATTAAAATATAAATGATTTATTTTAAATTAAAATGTTTGTTTTAATTTGAATGTCAAATTAATCTCAGTTTTTCTTTCTACAGGGCGTTTGGAGTTGAGAGAGGACACTATAGAGAGTTTGTTGTCGGCTTCCTGTCTTTTGCAGCTGTCTGCGGTGGTTCAGGCCTGCTGCAGTTATCTAATGAAACAACTCCATCCCTCCAACTGTCTGGGCATTCGCTCCTTTGCAGATGCTCAGGGCTGCCTGGACCTCCATAAGGTTGCACACAACTACACCATGGTGAGCACACACACATTGAAAATAGTTACACACTCACTTAATTAGTGCAAAAGATATGCTGGCAAAGTCAAAAGGAGTTTCTACTCCGGGAAACTGAATACTAAACCTCTTTGTTTTTATCTTCAGTGAGCACCCCTCTCTCTCAGCCTCATTTTTCTTCTTTTATCACCTTTCTTTCATCCTCCTTTGTTTGTCCTCCTCCCAACCAAGCAGATACTGAAGGATTTATCATCCGCAGTTCACCGAGTCAAAACTTGGAAGTGAATTAGAGGACACTATCAAGCGTGTGCACGCAACAGCATATGATATGCTTAAAGTTACAGACACGCTGTGTATTTTTTGTTTGTCCTTCAGCGTTCTGCATTGCATCTATGTGGGCGGCTGCTTCAGTGAGTGTATGTATTTGTATCCATCTATAGGCGTCTGTGTCCATCTGGCTGTCTGTGCCTGTTTCTGTGGGTTTATAAGTGGGCAATTGAGGCCATTTTAACAGGCGTGGAAGCACTGGTGCCGAAAAAGTTCCCTGAACGAGGCGAGTGTGTTTAATTGGACATGCTACTGTTCCTCTTCGCAAATTTTCCGCTCAACGTTTGATGTTCCACTGTTCCTGAGGGAAACTCATTCAAGAAAATATAACCCATAATAGCCCGCCCACAGTTCACAACGGGGGGGTTGTCATGGAGACTGTGCCGAAAACTTGCTTTCCATTTTCCATTAGTGCCTCTGTTTCCTATCTGGCTTTCCTTCCCTTGTTTTTATTTTATCCCCCCATCACCCAACAATGCAATGATGTCCAGTTCTCTTGTCCACTTTGTAATACCAGGGATGTGTCCATGTTGGGTTGCAGGTCTGCAGGGAAAAGCAGGGGAATCAGTGCCAAATGCAAATTCTAAAATGCAAATAACATTATAATCATGAATTGATAATGTAGCAAAATAAATATTATTATCAGCTTTTAAACAGGAAGAGAATACACTTAAAAATTGGGTCCTGAAGCAAAATCAGTTAACCTCTAGTCTATGCGGTGTAATTGCTAGTAACATATTACATAAACACATCAATAATAGCTTGGATTAAATGTGATGATTATTAACAGTAAATAACTATTTTAATTTAATGCTGTTCAAAAGTTTGGGTTTGTTTCTGTTTTGATAAAAGAAAGGAAAACAGCATTTATAGCAATTTGTAACATTATAAATGCTAGTACTGCATCTTTGCTGAATAAAAGTAATAATATATTAGGGATGGGCGATACCACTTATTTTGTTTTCGATACAATACCGATACTTTCAAAAGCTAGTATCCCAATACCTCTAAACTGAACTTTTAAATGATTAAACTTATTAAATTATTGAATTGCTAAGAGTAAACTGGCTAATAATACCTACTTAATATTATATATGAAAGGCATTTTAACATTCAGTATGCCTTAATTGCAACTTATTACATTTATATTTTTGTTTATACATGGTTGAAATATGTTTACAATAGTGGTAACCATGGAAATCTACAAATACCTTAGTTGAACTATGGTCACTGTAGTAAAACCATGGTTAATTTTCATAAGGGACTGCCAGTGACAGGCTTTTGCACCCATAAAATGCAACCTTTTTATTCTGACAGTGTATGATTTATAGTATATGAATGTATGAATAGAACATGATCAATATAAACTTTTAACATTCAATTGAAATAAATGTAATTGCACACGCTATGTAGGCTACAATTTCAATTAGTTCGTGAAATAATATATTATGTTTTTCTTTTCTCTGTTAAGCGTTGTTCTGGGCTGTGTTTCCCAAAAGCATTAATGGTTTCTTGTGATACTTTTTGGGAATCGCAGCCCTGTTTGAATGCAGCATCAGCAGTGAGCGAACACTCTGTGATTGATTGATTTGCGTGTGATTAGATGAGCAAGAAAATAGTTATTCTACTACACAATTATGCGCTAACATAGGTTATTTGTCCAGTTCGGTGTTGTACGCATTAAGGGCCAGATTTATTAAACGGCAAATTAGCATGAGAGCACAATTCCAAAAAAGTGCAGATGGGAGTGGAAAAGTTCTGCACGTAAATTGCTGAGCACAAACCTTAGTAAATCACCTTGCATGATTCATTTAAATACTCTTCTCCCATAAATTTTGCATCTCAAAGGGAAACTCCTATAAATGCATATGCAATAAGGTCGGCTGCAAATATAACTTTGTCCACGTCTTTTCAGTGCTAATTTCTCACTGCGTGTCTTTAGTAAATTTTAGTAAAGCCTTTAATTTTTAATGCCAAAAGAGGGTTTGCGCTGGCGTAAGCTGTTAGTAAATCTGGCCCTAAATTCCTTGTTAAATAAACAAAATCACTTTTAAAAAACAACATACCTTAGTATCAATATTTTTTTATTTGAGTATCGATACTTTAAATACTTACATCAATATCGATATTTTAGTACACCCATCCGTAATATATATATATATATATATTACTGATATACTGATTATCTCATCACAGCACCTGTTAGTGGGTGGGATATATTAGGCAGCAAGTGAACATTTTGTCCTCAAAGTTGATGCGTTAGAAGCAGGAACAATGGGCAAGCTTAAGGATTTGAGCGAGTTTGACAAGGGCCAAATTGTGATGGCTAGACGACTGGGTCAGAGCATCTCCAAAACTGCAGCTTTTGTGGGGTGTTCCCCATCTGCAGTGGGTCAGTATCTATCAAAAGTGATCCAAGGAAGGAACAGTGGTGAACCGGCGACAGGGTTATGGGCGGCCAAAGCTCACTGATGCACGTGGGGAGCGAAGGCTGGCCCGTGTGGTCTGATCAAACAGACGAGCTACTCTGAATCAAATTGCTCAAGAATTTAATGCTGGTTCTGATTGAAAGATGTCAGAATACACAGTGTATTGCAGTGTGTTGCGTATGAGACTGTATAGCCGCAGACCAGTCAGGGTGCCCATGCTGACCTCTGTCCACCGCTGACAGCACCAACAGTCATGACCGCAAAGCCCTGCAAAGAGTCGTGCGCTTATCCGAGCATATCTCAGGGTCAGCTCTCCCGTCTCTGCAGGACGTCTACACCAAACGCTGCAAAGGTAGAGCTACCAAGATCATCAAGGACTCTAATCACCCTGCAAACCCTCATTTCACGCTGCTGCCATCTGGTAAGCGCTTCCGAAGCCTGATGGCCAAAACTGAGAGACTCAGGAGGAGCTTCTTCCCCCAGGCCATCAGACTCCTGAACTTAAGGTCACGTGACTTGAATTGAATTGAATTGAATTGAATATTTTATTTGTCATTACACATGTATAAGTGCAGTGTAACGGAATGAGTTTGGAGCAAGCCTCCGGGCCGCAGCCGATTAGTCAGGCGCCGCCACACGTTCTCCAGAAATACAAGAATGCAGTTTAGCAAGCATTACATAGCAAAACACAACAAAACATAAACATAAACATGACACAGTACACGTGGTCACGTGATGGGATTTTTTGTATGGACTGGGGGAGGAGATAGATAAAGAAGGACAGATCAGGACTTCATCAGACTTCACTTCAGGATAAACATCGATACACTGTCATTGCACTGCACTTTCTGTTCTCGTTGTTACTGTGTAACAACCTGTTATAAACCTGTTTGCACATTATACTCTTTATACATTTGTTAACCACATATTTATAAGTCTACAGTTTACTCACTGCACAGTCTACTTCAATTATTTTATTCCACTTTATTCTTATTTTTTACCTTTTTTTTTTTTTCTCTTGACTTGATTATTTATAATTCTACAGATATAGACATATACACTCACCTAAAGGATTATTAGGAACACCATACTAATACTGTGTTTGACCCCCTTTCGCCTTCAGAATGGCCTTAATTCTACATGACATTGATTCAACAAGGTGCTGAAAGCATTCTTTAGAAATGTTGGCCCATATTGATAGGATAGCATCTTGCAGTTGATGGAGATTTGTGGGATGCACATCCAGGGCATGAAGCTCCCGTTCCACCATATCCCAAAGATGCTCTATTGGGTTGAGATCTGGTGACTGTGGGGGCCATTTTAGTACAGTGAACTCATTGTCATGTTCAAGAAACCAATTTGAAATGATTCGAGCATGGTGCTGGAAGTAGCCATCAGAGAATGGGTGCATGGTGGTCATAAAGGGATGGACATGGTCAGAAACAATGCTCAGGTAGGCCGTGGCATTTAAACGATGCCCAGTTGGCACTAAGGGGCCTAAAGTGTGCCAAGAAAACATCCCCCACACCATTACACCACCACCACCAGCCTGCACAGTGGTAACAAGGCATGATGGACCCATGTTCTCATTCTGTTTACGCCAAATTCTGACTCTACCATCTGAATGTCTCAACAGAAATCGAGACTCATCAGACCAGGCAACATTTTTCCAGTCTTCAACTGTCCAATTTTGGTGAGCTCGTGCAAATTGTCGCCTCTTTTTCCTATTTGTAGTGGAGATAAGTGGTACCCAGTGGGGTCTTCTGCTGTTGTAGCCTATCTGCCTCAAGGTTGTGCGTGTTGTGGCTTCACAAATGCTTTGCTGCATACCTCGGTTGTAACGAGTGGTTATTTCAGTCAAAGTTGCTCTTCTATCAGCTTGAATCAGTCGGCCCATTCTCCTCTGACCTCTAGCATCAACAGGGCATTTTCGCCCACAGGACTGCCGCATACTGGATGTTTTTCCCTTTTCACACCATTCTTTGTAAACCCTAGAAATGGTTGTGGATGAAAATCCCAGTAACTGAGCAGATTGTGAAATACTCAGACCGGCCCGTCTGGCACCAACAACCATGCCACGCTTAAAATTGCTTAAATCACCTTTCTTTCCCATTCTGACATTCAGTTTGGAGTTCAGGAGATTGTCTTGACCAGGACCACACCCCTAAATGCATTGAAGCAACTGCCATGTGATTGGTTGATTAGATAATTGCATTAATGAGAAATTGAACAGGTGTTCCTAATAATCCTTTAGGTGAGTGTATATATATATATATATATATATATATATATATATATATATATATATATATATATATATATATATATATATATATATATATATATATATATATATATATATATAATATAGTACTTTTTTTAATCCTATTTCTATATAATTTCCTCCTTGTGTTTTTAACTGTGAATTTGCACTGTCCATGGAGCAGACCTGTTTACATTTCACTGCCGGTTGTATATTCTGTATAAAACTGTGTATGTGACAAATAAAACTCTTGAACTTGAACATGCATGTGAGCATCAGAACTGGACCTCGGAGCAATGGAAGAAGGTGGCCTGGTCTGATGAATCAAGTTTTATTTTATATCACGTGGATGGCCGGGTGCATGTGCGTTGCTTACCTGGGAAACACATGGCACCAGGATACACTATAGGAAGAAGGCAAGCCAGCGGAGGCAGTGTGATGCTTTGGGCAATGTTCTACTCTGTGACAACCACATCCTTGGTTCCATCAACCAATCCAGATTATCTCTCTCTCCCTAGGAGCACTTCATGGAGGTCATGAGGCATCAAGAGTTTCTGCTCTTGCCTGCAGGTGAGGTAGAGAAGCTTTTAGCTTCTGATGATATGAATGTTCCAGAAGAGGAAACCGTGGTAACAGCTCTGCTCAGCTGGGTACGCCATGAAGTACCCACCCGTCAAACTCAGCTTCCTGCTCTTCTCGCTCACATCCGCCTACCCCTGCTTAAACCACAGGTCAGTCAATCAACCATCCATCCATCCATCAGTCAGCCAGTCTTTTATTCTGCTGTGCTGTTACTTATTCAGTCAGCTTGATCAGTATACCCATACAGCCACATCAGAAAATCATTAATCTGCATTAATTAATTTATCAGCCAATCGGTTAATTGAGTGATCAAGTCAGTAAGTCGGTCAGTCACAGTGATTAATGCTTGCGTGCTTCTTGACGTCTTGCAGTAGAATGCTAAACAGCCTTTGAGCTTTATCAAAAGCTCTTTTTAAGGAAGTCAGCCCACTTTGTGGCCATCATCTTGGTATCATCCCACCCAAATGGCTCTCATAATTAGCGTTACATATACAGTACTTTACACAAGCACACCATGCTAATTTTACTTTACAATAAAGTCCAGCAATACTAAATGCTCTTTTACTGTTAAATAATGTTATAAAAGAGCCTACAAACATTAGAAACAAATCAAGTAATGTTGAAATGGTCACAATTTACAATAAGGTTCACAAAAATGCATAAGAAATACTTTATTAAAGATAAATCATGTTAGTAAAGAACCTAGAAACATTAAAAACACATGAACTGATGTTCAAATGGTTTCTACTTTATAATCAGTGAGGTTCACAAACATATTGGTGCATGTAAGTGTTGTTCATTGTTAGTTCATGGTAAATTATGAAATCCCCATGAAATCAAAATGGAAGTTTTTGGCTTTTAGTATGAATATGTTAGCCTTACTGTTATCTGTAAGTTGGTGTGCTCCAAATTCAAAACTTACAGTCTCTCACTTCCGCCAATATGGATCAATGATTTTGATTACATCACTCTGCACTTCAGCTTCTCATTAGATTTTCTGTCCAATCAAATGCTCTCTAGAATCTAAAGCACCCTGCCCCCTACATTATAAATAGACGCTGAAACTCCGACTGAAAACTCTGACTTGTTTACACATTTACTATTTTCTACATAGTGAATGGCATACAGTGCTCTATATAGGGGATAGGGAATGATTCAGACAGTGTAAATATGCTTTCCATTGGGGTGAATGAATTCTGGTTTCACGTTAGTGTCACATGAACCCCCGCAGCGCACACACAATCTGCTCTGGTCCAGAGACATGATAGCACAGAGCGGATGATCGAGTCGGCACATTCCAGAAAACGTATCGAACCCACTTGAATTTTTGAAATTTAAAGCGATATGTAAGAGATTATGTGGAAACTGCAGATTTATTGATCAATGGCTCTGACCGAGCTGTGATTATAAACTAAACGCTATTGGCTATTTTAAAAAAGGTGAGGTTTCGATATGTTCCGTCTTCTTGTTTCAGTAGAAATTACGTCAACATGTTGAGTAATGCTGTGCATTTCAAGCCACTTCAGTGGGCGTTTAGGTAATGTTAACACACAGCATGCACCTTGAATGTTAAGAAATCTAAATTTAGAAATTAACAAACTAAGATTAATTAATTTGTAAAGACAGAGGTGTTGTTCATTGTTAGTTCATGTTAACTAATGCATTAACAAATGTTAACAATTGAAACATTTGATGTTAAGAGATACATTAGTATATTTACAAGTTAACATTAATAAAGATGAACTAATGCTGTATACAGGTTTTGTTCATTGTTAGTTCATGTTAACTAATGCATCAACTAATATAACCTTATTGTATAGTGTTACCAATAATTTAGATCACTCTAATTCCCATTATGGAACCCAGCACATACTTGTATTCCATTATGAATTCCATTCTGACACATTTGGGATTGTGTTTGCGTAAAATCAAGCTTGTGTAGCTAGAAGCCTTTGTATTTATGTGTTTGCATAGAAGAGCACTGCTATTTGGCCCTTATATATCCTTTGTGTGTGTGTGAAGGTCATTGCTGTTCTGCTGTGCTATGAGGCCGTGTACTCAATGATGAGATGCTTTTGGAGCCTGCAGAGTGTGATAAGGATGTTGTTGTGTCTCTTTTTCTCTTATCACATTCTTTACTTCATACACGTACACACACTCACTGAAAAGTTTGTTGTTGTTGTTCTGTGCTTTCCAGTGAAGGAAAAAAAAGCATTTCTAAGCCACCGTCCAGCCATCCTAACTCCAGAACATTAATTTATCTTCAACAACATATCCTCATTCAAATTATATATATATATATATATATATATATATATATATATATATATATATATATATATATATATATATATATATATATATA
Source organism: Paracanthobrama guichenoti (assembly GCA_018749465.1). Classification (NCBI taxonomy): domain Eukaryota; kingdom Metazoa; phylum Chordata; class Actinopteri; order Cypriniformes; family Gobionidae; genus Paracanthobrama; species Paracanthobrama guichenoti. The sequence continues at coordinate 14,898,632 of CM031943.1, read as the reverse complement.
TATATATATATATATATATATATATATATATATTCATAGTCTTATTTACATCGGAGAGTTGCAGTTTTGTCGCATAGCTTGCTTGCAGTGCATATTGTAGTGTGTGTGTTTTAAATGAAATTACAAATGTTCTAGTGAATCCAAATAATTGCCAATGGTTTTCGCTTTGGTTGTAAATCTATTAGAAGTAAAACATAAAAGCTCTACTGTAGCTCAAACTACATGGCACTAGCAACACCAAGTTCATGGGTTCAATTTCCAGGGAATGCATAAACTGATAAAAATGTATACCTTGAATGCAATATAAGTCGCTTCGGATAAAAGCGTCTGCCAAATTCATAAATGTAAAATAAAAAGACATCTACGAATTAGACCACTTACAACTTGTGAATTAGCACTGGTTGTCATTAAAAAAAACATTATAGATATTTTGATCCCAAAGGAGTAGACCGTTTTCACAATTTGTAATCTTGGTTATTTATGTGATTGTGCATACTACAGTGTTTTAATATAATTGTCATGCACTCAGTCTGTGGGCACAGGACCTTTTACAGTCTATGCACACAGGATTATATTCAAATGGATATACAGTTTAATTGAGCTTATTTCTCGTCGGAACTCAAAGCTTTGCACTTTTATCATTTTAATGCATGATGAATTCCACTGAACTCCCTCTTTTCGCTCCTTTCTATTTCTCTACCACCCCCATCCCCCCCCCCACGTCCAGCCCTTTCTCTGAGGTGAAAACAAGAGAAATATTTAAATAATTCCAGATGAGCGTTCACCCACTCGTGGCTGGCTGAGCAGAGTTCGTACAGTTCCATCTAAATGTAAATTGCAGGTTGTTCTGTGCTTTCCAGTGAAGAGAAAAAAAAATAAAAAAGCATTTCTAAGCCACCGTCCAGCCATCCTAACTCCAGAACATTAATTTCTCTTCAACACATATCATCAGTATTCACGTTCAGTGGAGATGATCGATTTTGGTTCATGACAGATGCGCTTGTTCACTGTATGGCACTTTTATGTAAGAGGTGGAAATGATTAGCTTTTGTTTTTAGCACAAAGAGGAGAAGGAGAAAGGGAGGAGTGTAGATAAAGAAATATGGGGTGATGGATGTAGCGTGGGAGGGAGGTGAAAGCAGAGACTGAGGAGGTGGATGTGGTGTTGAATGGGCGGAATATCGGAGCTCTAACTAAAAAACTCTGAGCACAGTGATGGATGTGATTATGGATTCAGTGAGATGGTACTGAAAGAGATGGTGTATGCACATCTGCATGTGAATGCATGTTATTTATGTAGTATGTGCCAGTGATATTTTAGTTTTTAAAATTTTCATTTTAGTTTTAATCATTTTGTTACGTGCTTTTGTCATTTTTATGATTTATTTATATTTCTATATAGCTTTGTTTTTATTTCAGTTTCAGTGTTAGTCATGTTAGTCACATTTTTTTTTTTTTTTACCAATATTGCGATTGCGATTTAATATGCAATTATTTTTTTTAAGCTCTTTATCTTCTGTATTATTCAACAAAGATGAGCAATAAATCATTGTATAGTAATGGTGGGAATCTTTAGGCACCTCACGATCCCATTCCAAAACAATTCTTGAACTTTTTTCTTATTAATTAATCTTATTAATAAAACTTAAAATCTTTTTTTTTTTTTTTTTTTATTAGAAGTACTTAAATAATAATTACACAAATTTAATTAAAACAATTGCATGTTAAGAATTTTAAATAGCCTATATAAACTAATATAGCTTCAATAGTAAATAACAAAGAGGAACAAAAAAACATTACAAGCAATGAACAAAGAGCAACATGCAAGCAAAGTTTCTCACAGCGAATATCATTGTGATTCGCTTCAACCTTTCCGAACGTTATGAGATATTATTTTATGGTTCGAGTGTTGAGTGAGTGAGAGTGAGTGAGTGAGTGAGTGAGTGAGTGAGTGAGTGAGTGAGTGAGTGAGTGAGTGAGTGAGTGAGTGAGTGAGTGAGTGAGTGAGTGAGTGAGTGAGTGAGTGAGAGAGAGAGAGAGAGAGAGAGAGAGAGAGAGAGAGAGAGAGAGAGAGAGAGAGAGAGAGAGAGAGAGAGAGAGAGAGAGAGAGAGAGAGAGAGAGAGAGGAAATGGAAGCAAGCAGAATACGGGTGTTTCTAAAACACACGCAGCGCCATTGCGCAACTGCAGTTAAAATCTAAGCTCAGAATTGATCCAGAATCTTTGGAGAGAGGATATTCTCTCCCAACCCTATTGTATAGTATGACCAACACAATATTAGATCGATTTAACACAAACGGTTCCATAACGTGCCAAGTTGATGTTGCTTCTGCAGACCGCTTTACTCTCGCGTGTCACGTGACCAGACTGTAACGCAGCCTTTGCGGTTACAAAATCGCGTTTTATCATATCGCGATATTATCGCAAATGAAATTAATCGTTCAGCCCTAGTAGGGAACCAGACAATTATTTCTGAAAATAGACAATGACACAGTCAAAAATATATACAATATATACACATATATAAAAATCTAGATATAAAAAATACTGACCAACACTTCTATTCAAAACAACTCGTTGAATAAATTATACCCATACCCATCTAATTAAAACCTTCTCCATTTGCTAGCCAGCTGAGAGAGGAGATAAGTAGGGCAGATGAGAGGATGAATGTGATGAACGAACACTCGTTAACCGCAACGAGAAGTGTCATTTGAAAAGGATTATGAGGAAAAGAGACATGAGAGGAAAAAGAATAAAGAATGTCCTGTGAAATGTTTTTGTATGAGCCGATAATGAGTTTCTTAGAACTTGTAGCAGGAAATGGGTTTTGTGTGAGTGTGCGTGTGTGTGTGTCTGTTTTAGCTTCTTAAAAGCTTGTTTGCTCAGGAGTTGTAACCTATATAAGACTATCTGCATTCTGTTTGAGACCCAGAGGGACACTAGCTGTGTCTCTCACTGGGATTCCCTATCTTTTAAAAACTAGGAATGTAGGTAGGACCTTTTGTCAGAAGTTTCATCAGAAGCTTGTTTCCTCTCTTCATTCTGTCCCCAGAGTCCTCCCCTCAAGGTCTGAGAAGCCGGCAAAGGATTCACTACTGTCAGGTTATCAAAGTGTGTCTTTAAGTGGATGAGGGTAAGGGTTCGGTTTGGAACCTAGCTTATTCTGTAGCTCTTTGCAGCTATGGTGTTTAAAGATCTCCTGTCAGAAAAATTTGCTGTTATTGGTAATCAGAAAAACATGTATTATGTTATTTGAAATGCCAGCTATAATTTTCTTTTGACTTCTTTTCTTTTGAAGGTCAGTGTACAGTGGGAGATTGGGAGACACTTGCTAATTTATAGTGACTATAACGTAACAAACTGTCAATACTTTGGTGTCATTGATAATCATTCAGTACCATGTTATGTACACAGTGTTTGGGTCAGTGAGTTTTTTTGTTTGTTTTTTTGCCATCACCAGAATAGATAACATTTTAAAATATATTAAAATAGATAATAATAATATTTTTGGTCAAATAAATGCATCCTTGGTGAGCATAAGAGACAACCGATCCCAAACTTTTGAACAGTAGTGTTTACAAGTACAATGGATTTAGCATCTGAAAACATCATTTGTCATAATTCATTTGTTAATCAATAAATAAAATACATTCATATATCAAAAATGTTTTATCCATTTATTGAGGAGGAAGGCTTTAGATTTTCATTCTTTTTGAGTCTTTTCTGTGTCTGGAGGAACTTTGCACTTTAGTTTAACATTTTGACCATTTTCTAATGAAAACTTTCCCCAATTCTACTTAATTGGATAAATTCCTTACTATTTCCTAGACGCCATTTTTTTTTTTTGTGCTTTGGACAATTGTCCTATAGGAAAATTAGTCTTCACCATAAATGTAGATCTTTGGCTGACTGAAACATGTCCTCAATAGCATATTTTCCGCTGCCAAGCCAGTGCGAGCCAGGGCTAGCAACGTGCCGGGTGGGGCCAATAGCCTCGGACCTCAAGCACCGAGGCAAAATCAAGTTGCATTTCCACTGTCAGGCCAGTAGTTCCGCAGTACTACCCTAAAATCCTAAAAACTTAATGACTTAAGATTCCAGCATCAATATTTTACAATAAAAAAAAAAACTTAAAAAAATGTTACAGTGACAGTAATTTATTAATTTTTGTCAGGAGTGTACATCAATCATGCTGAATCATACTGGTAAATACCACTTTACAGAACACATACCTATTTGGTTGCACCTGCTTCCATTTATTTGTGATTACAAGAATGCACAAACAACTCCATTAAAGCCTTTTAAGTCCAAAGTCTTACACATTTAAGCTGCATTTCCACTGAAATTACCCAAAACAATTTGTCTCAGGAAAATTTTTGCCCCAGACCTGTTTCCATCGTGGTCTAAACTACTGTGAAGATTAGGCAAATTAGTCTGGTGATGTAGATGAATGTTTTAATTGCGCATCAGCGTTGCCAGTTCCTGCTGGATTTCGTCCTCCGCTTATAAGCTTAATAAAGCCTGATCCTTGTCGTCGGTCCATCGGTCGTATTTTTTAAACTCCATTGTTGATTTGAATAGCGAACTCTTACTTGAGCACTGCAACAGACTTTGAAAAATAGTGTTCAAAATAAAATGCGTGGAGTCAGCCAATCAAAATGCTGCACAAACTCATCCAATCAGCATTTTCAGCACCCAAGTCCCACCCCCAAAAGTTCCAGAACTTTAAAGTACTACCTCACGAGCAGGGACTTTGTGAGAGAGAAATTTTTACCTGGAACTTCATTTAGACCCTTATCCCTGCGGTCGAAACACACAGAGTATCACCCGAAAGTCCAATAATATCTGTCTGCAGAGCCGCAGAGCCACCGTTTCACCCCAGCAGTTTTGTCCGCGCATGCGCAGTTTCACTACAGTACTTTTGCCTGTGCGGTCACATTTCATTTTTAAATCTTGGCGACTGTTCTGTCCTAAAACTATCTAATGGTTATTGTTGCTCCTGCTGTTATTTTTTGCATTTGTTTAAGGGTAAGTTTAGGGTAGGGGTGGGTATGGATGTTAAAAAAAGCCTCAAACCACATGAATATGATGTTGGTAGCACAATCTAATGGTAGCATTTTTCGCTGTTGAATTGTGCTACCTACTGTTTTAATGGGAGGTAGCAAAATCTGACAAAGCAATATTGATAAGATATCATGTATATGTCATGTTTACGTATTTCTTTAGAAAGAATAAGCATTTCGATTAATTTTCCATGAAATTATGTAATCTGAGGAGGTTTGAGTGATCTCTTCTGGACCACTGTTATCCTTTCAGTCAGATCAACAGAGGGAGCTCACGAGAAGAAAAAAGGAGTTACGAGATATACGAGTACATGTGTAAATAAATACACAATTATAATTATTTGTCTACGTTCTTTAAGCTGTCTCTGGTATTTTCCATAAACATATGTGTATTTATTATCACAATGGTTAGCATAAGTAGCCTTTAGCATTGCATATAAATATATTTCTGCCTCATACGGTGATCAGAATCCCCATTAGATCGCAAGGAAGTTATTTCACTCGTATAACACTCGCTGGTGTCTGAAAGTGAGTACTGAGCTGAATTTTTTTTTTAAATGTCTTAAATGTTGAATTTAGCTGGTAGCCTGATATAATAACATGGGAAATAAGCAGCGGTGTAAACCGTCTCCTTTGCTCATGACCACTCATGGGCCCAGTTGGCCCACCAAGGTATTCGGCGGGCCAAAAAACCCTGGCCGTTGGCTCCGAGGAAGCCCAGGAAGTGACAGTGGGAAACGCAACTGGCCCTGGCACGCACTAGCATGCTCGCTTTTGGCCCAACAGTGGAAACACGGCTAATAATTTGCATGGATTTAGCTTTTTTCATGTTGTTGTTGATTTCGAGAAACTTTCAGTTCCTCCAGCTGACAATAACACCAGCTTATGATTGGTCATGGTGTTACCTCTATGTAGAGCTGTAATTGGTTTGTGTCAAATAGACCTCGGAGTGATTATTGACTATTTTGGTTCTCAACTAGGTGAACGATATACCATAGACACAATAAACCAGTAGAAATTTGTCAGCTGGTAGAGATTTTGGATGATCATTTCTATCATACGCTGATATTTTCTTCTTACCATTCCCTTGCAGATGCAGTTTTGTTCATTTCAGAAAATTCAGACAAATAACTCTCCAACCTATCAGTATTGTGACTGGTGTCTTGGTCACTTCTCTTACAAATACCCATCCTGTCTGAAAAGTTTAAAGCTTTTAGCTAATCTTAAAGCTAATCTTCTCCAACATAAATCAACATCTTGAAGTTGGCAAGCAGCTCTTTGGTCTTTATGACAGCATGACTGATGTGATTTCAGTTTTTAGAGAAGCAATTGAACAGCAGTGGGTTTACAGTAAACACCAAGGTGCCCTGAAGTGTCTTTTTATCCTAGTTTATTATGCAGAGATAAAATGATGGAAACCAAGTAAGTATTTATAAGACATGAAAAAAAGAGCTACGGGTACCGGATATACTCGGGAGTCGGTACTACAGGTACTACAGAAATGCTAGTATCATCGCATTTTTAAATTTTCAGTACCGACTTGGAACCAAAGTACCGGTACTTGTGACATCCCTAGTCACCGTTTTACTGGCTGGTTGGTCCAGTGTGAAATACTGCTAAACAGCGGACATACTGCTAACACGTTCCCTTTCAAGGGAACTCGCGCTGCATCGGGAATTCCTCTGCGTGATTGCGTCGTGAAGCACATATGTCATCAGTCCAATAGAGAGATGGAACGTCATAGGCGGGTGACGTCATAGACCCGGAAACTATAAAGCACATGTTGCACATATGTTGCCTTCAACAAGCGCTCTGTGTCATCTGTCTGTCTCTCTGTGTTGTGTCTGAGTTCAGACTTTTGTTGTTTTCATACACATATATATTTGAGAGAATTAAGAGAGTTATGGCGAGCGAGCAGCGCTTCAGAAAGTGTGTTCCTCACTTGCGAGCTTGCGAGTAATGTCCACGTTTCATTACGGATGGGGATACACACCCGATGTGTGTTGTTTGTTTGGGAGAGCAGCATGCGTGTGAGGCTCTGCCTCTTCGTGTGCTGCGATCCCGCCGGGCGCTCTTTGAGGAGAGCGTCCCGGCTCGTGTTCCCTGCGGCATGGGCCCCGCTGCTGCCGAGGCTCAGTGGCGGCTCATGTCGTGGGGCTCACAAATGGATCTGTCGGAGGGGCCGGAGATGGGGTCCCTATCTCAGCCTTCACCCAGCAGATCCAGCACCGCCTCTCTGGGTTCGGGAGCCCGCGATGCCACTTCAATCCCCTGCCAGTGAGGAGCTTGTGGATGTGTTGAGCAGAGCAGTGGCCAGATTACACATTGACTGGCCACAAGAGCAACATGAGCGAGCTGCCGTAAAAAGCAGACTCGACGAGCGCTTTCTCCCCTCGCGCTCTGTTCAACCTCCACGCAGGAGCCTGCCGTTCTTTCCAGACCTCCACAACGAGGTGTCGAGGTCGTGGAAGCGGCCTGTGTCATCCCGTATTTTCACTCTGCAAACGTCCGTTTACAGCAATATCTCGGGGTTGAAAAGGCACGGTTATGGCCAGATGCCGGCGGTCGAGGAGACGCTTGCGAGCCATCTCTCGCCCCAGTCCGCATCGGCCATAAAGGCTCCATCCTTGCCCACTAAACCCCTTATAGTCACCTCTTCGTTAGTGGGCAAGGCATACTCGGCAGCAGGTCAGGCTGCTGCATGTCTGCAACATTCAGGCATATCAGGCTGACCTGCTGAAAGACCTGGGTGAGAGCCACGAGATTGGAGCCGACGTTATTAATGAGCTCCGATCAACAACAGATCTTGCTCTCCGGGCCACCAAGGAGACGGCCAGACGTGTTGGCCATTCTATGGCAGCCCTGGTGGCCACGGAGAGGCATTTGTGGCTCAACCTTATGGAGATTAAGGAACGTGACAAGAGCTTTTTGCTTGATGCGCCGCTGTCTCCGGGAGGCCTGTTCGGTGACGCTGTCACCTCTGGTACCGACAGGTTCCTGGAGGCAAAGAAGCAATCCGCGGCGCTCAAGCAGTTCCTTCCCTGTAAGCGTCAGGTCTCGTCTGCTGCTGGGTGGGAGCAGCAGACCCCGAGTATGAGCTCCTCTCATAGGGCGCAGCAAAAGCAGAGTGTCCCCACTCGTACACCCCCGCAGAAAGGGTTGTTGGGTGCGCGGCGCTCTCAGACGCAGCCCTCCAAGGCCAAGACTGATCTGAGGACTGTCATTGTGTCGAGGAGGGCTGCATCCAAAAAGTCCTGATGCCTTCGGGCCCAGGACTGTGAGGGTGATCCCCTCTGCGGGCGGACTGTGCTTACCGCAGCATACAGTCCCCGTTTGTCCGCAGTGCCCTCACAGGGTCGATCCACCAACCCCGCCCAAGTGCCGGGGCGTGGAGAGCCCTTGTGAGTAATCTGAAGTTCCCTGCCGGTTCGCCGCTTCGGGGCACTGTACTCACGGTGCAGAGTACATCAGAGGCCAGTCTCGAGAGGCTGGTACCCCTAGTAGATTTTGTGACAGAGTGGGAGAATCTGCCACATATTTCTCGTTGGGTCCTGTGGTGCATAAGAATTGGGTACACCATTCAGTTCAGATGCCGTCCTCCCAGTTTCAACAGGGTCCTCTCCACTGTAGTGGGCCCCAAGCAGGCTCTGGTAATGACTCAGGAAGTACAGACTCTGCTGCAAAAGGGGGCCATAGAGAGGGTCTCCCCATGGAGGGCTGCACCCCATCTTAGATCTTCGCATCCTGAACCAAGCAGTGGCAAGGCTCAAGTTCAGGATGCTAACACTCAAACAGATCGTGTCTCAGATCAGGTCTGAGGACTGGTTTGTCATGATAGATCTCAAAGATGCATATTTCCATATCTACATCCTTCCGCAGCACAGGAAGTACCTGAGGTTCGCTTTCAGGGGAGAAGCGTACTAATATTGAGTGCTTCCTTTCGGTCTAGCTCTCTCACTCTGCACGTTCACAAAGTGTATGGATGCTGCGCTGGTCCCCTTGCGTATGCAGGGGATCCGTGTGCTCATTTATATCGACGACTGGCTGATCCTAGCACAGTCAGCTCGTCTCGCGGTTCAACATCGAGATGTTGTTCTCGCGCATATGAGGAGGTTGGGACTGAGGCTCAACTCCAAGAAGAGCGTTGAGAAAGGTCTCCTGTGCAAAGTATCACTTATCTGGGCGTGAGCTGGGATTCAGTCTCTATGCAGGGCGGGGCGCACCTTGGTTATGTGGAAGTATCCTTGGTTTCTGGCCCAAGGCCCGTCCCTGGGGGCACCATGTCAGCGTGCGTCTCTGACCACGGATGCCTCCCTGACGGGTTGGGGGGTGACCATGAGTGGTCGCTCTGCCCAGGGTCCGTGGCAGGAGCACCATCATTCGTGGCACATAAATTGCCTGGAAATGTTGGCAGTGTTTCAGGCTCTGAAGCACTTCCTGCCACATCTCAGGGGCCATCATGTGCTTGTGCGCACAGACAGCACATCGCTGGTCTCCTACATAAACCATCAGGGAGGTCTACGGTCCCGTCGCTTATACAAGTTGGCGCGCCTTATCCTCCTCTGGGCTCAGGGGAAATTGCTGTCAGTCAGGGCAATGTACATCCCAGGGAGCCAGAATGTGGAAGCAGACATCCTGTCGAGGCAGGGGCCGAGGCCCGGGGAGTGGAGACTCCACATCGAGGTGGTGGAGCTCCTTTGGGAGAAATTTGGCAGAGCTCATGTGGACCTGTTTGCCACTCATGAGAATGGTCACTGTGGTCTGTGGTTCTCCCTGTCGCCCCCAGCTCCTCTCGGGCTGGACACGATGGTACAGGAGTGGCTGAGGCTGCCCCTGTACACCTTTCCCCCGATTGCTCTGCTTCTGGGAGTTCTAGAGAGAGTGCGCCGGGACGGGACGTAGTAGCCCTGTTCTGGCCGGGCCGAGTATGGTTCTCGGACCTTGTGTCTCTCCTCGGCGGCTCTCCCCTGGAGATTCCGCTCAGGAGGGACCTTCTCTCTCAGGCGGGCGGTGTCTTCATACACCCTCGCCTGGAGTTGTGGAAACTGTGGGCTTGGCCTCTGAGGGAGCCCAGCTCATAAGTTCTGGTCTCTCAACCGAGGTTGTTGAGACCATACTACACCCCAGAGCTCCCTCCACGAGAAAACTTTACGCCTTAAAGTGGAGACTCTTCACCTTGTGGTGTAGAGATCGTCTGTGGGGTCCAGTTAACTGCCCTGCGAGCGCGGTGCTGGAATTCCTGTAGGAGAGGTTCTCCGCTGGGTTAGCTCCCTCCACACTAAAGGTGTACGTGGCGGCCATAGCAGCTTACCACACTCCTTTGAGTGGTGTTTCTTTGGGGCAACACCCACTAGTAACTCGTTTCCTCCGTGGAACCTTGAGGCTGAGACCTGTGACTTGCACCAGGGTGCCGGCTTGGGACCTGTCCATCGTCCTGCAGGGCCTTTCCGAGGCTCCCTTTGAGCCGCTCGAGGAAGTTTCTGAGAAGTTTCTCACGCTGAAAATGATTTTTCTGCTTGCTATTTCTTCCTTAAAAAGAATAGGATATTTACAAGCCCTCTCTGTTGCACCCTCGTGCCTGGAATTTGCCCCGGGTATGGCCAAGGCCTTCCTCGTTCCGAGACACGGTTATATTCCTAAGGTCCTCACTAACCCTGTGAGACCTATTGTCCTCCAGGACTTCTGTCCTCCTCCCTTTTTGACGTCAGACCAGGAAAGATTGAATCTGCTTTGCCCAGTTCGTGCTTTAGATACATATGTCCACAGTGCTGCCCTGTGGAGGAGAACCGACCAGCTGTTTGTCTGTTTCGGACCACCCTCGAGAGGGGGTCCAGTTTCAAAGTAGAGGATGAGCGAGTGGGTGGTCGAGGCCATCTCACTTGCTTATGTGGTGGCCGGACAGCCTTCTCCTTTGGCTGTTCGGTCCCACTCCACCAGGAGTATGGCCACCTCTCAGGCACTTTCGGGAGGGGCCTCCCTGCAGAATGTTGGTGATGCGGCAGGGTGGTCCTCTCCGCATACCTTCATTAGGTTCTACAAACTTGATATCAATGCTACCCCGGGGTCTCAGGTGCTCGCCTCTTAACTCCATGCCACAGGTGGGCATCCGGCCTCGTATGGGGACGTGGGTATTCTCGTTCCCAAAACGGTGAAGCAGCGTGAGTTCCCTTGAAAGGGAACGTCTCGGTTACGATTGTAACCTTAGTTCCCTGAATAGGGAACGAGATGCTGTGTCACCCTGCCATACTCCTCGCATGACCATAAGCGCCTTGTTTCAGGCCTTCTCGAAGCTGACGGCGTGTGTTTGCCGGTGTGCTTTATAGTTTCCGGGTCTATGACGTCACCCGCCTATGACGTTTGGCCTCTCTATTGGACTGATGACATACGTGTTTCACGACGCAGCGTCTCGTTCCCTATTCAGGGAACTAAGGTTACATTTGTAATCTAGACGTTTTCATTACTTCGCTTCTTCGGTTAGGCAAAGCTTGTGGTCATAATAATAAGATCTTGTTTAAGAAAATGGTATCGGATCGGTACATGGGTTCAAGTACTCGCCGATACCGATGCCAGAATTTGTTGTGGTATCGGTGATATTTCTGATACTAGTATCGGAATCGGAACAACTCTAGTAAGCAACAGTGCTAATGGAGAAATATAGCTTTGAGAAGGTATTAACCCCCTCCTCTAAACAAATATTTGATCATTCATAATAGATTTTATAATCTGTTTGTAATCTGTAGTTTTTGGGTCATACAGTTATTGTCTTTTCTTCATGCAGTTTTTAGCCGATATGGAGGCAAATCCATTGCTAAGGGACAGCGTGGAGTGTCAGCGGCTGGTGATGGAGGCCATGAAGTATCATTTGTTGCCAGAGAGACGGCCGCTCCTCCAGAGTCCAAGAACACGTCCACGCAAGGCCACTGTAGGGGCACTTTTTGCCGTGGGTGGCATGGATGCCACAAAAGGTATTCCTTTCATGTCATTTTTTTTTCTTTTCTATTGTTATACATGCCTTGGCATTTGTGTTTTAAACGTTATTTGGGCTGATAACAAGGTACCCCCTCTTCATTTCTTCACTCTACCTGTCAGATTTTCTCCATTAGTGAGACATTAGTAGACATTTCCATTTCACATTTTCACATAGTCTTGAGTCTTTTGAATTAATGGTGCTTTAAACAGTAAATGTTTTACATTTAAATGGCCCAAAAATGAGACAGAAGTTTGTATTTAAATTAGTGTTGTGTCATCTTTATGGTGAAAGGTCTGTTTTGTTACGCACTTGCAGAAATGCTTTTTCAGTAGTAAGACCTGAAGTGTGTATTATGTTTAATGAGGCTGAAAGGCAATGGTCTTGGCTGAATTCAGAGAGATGTGATTCACATGATTCATAGTTTGTAATGAGTGATGTATAAAGTGCTACAGTGACCGCCCACTTGGTTCCATTCATGTTCTCCATTGGGATTTCATAATATTTTTCATTAAAGCCACAACATGTAATTTTTCCTTCACTAGAAGTCGCTTATTGAAAACAAAGGCGTAGCTTGATGACGCCTGTATTTTGCGGAGCTTTTATAATGCCGCAGACGACCTCTTCCGTTTTTTTCTGGTCATGCGAATGCAGCGCTGCTTTATCATATTAGATACATTATTTGAGTGTGTGGAAAGTTATGTTATAATGTTACTCTGTGCGTTCGCTCTGTGGCTACTATGAGACACTTGTTGCACACTGCAGTAAGCCAGATCGATATTAGTCATGGTAAAACATGGTACTCGTGGTAAATCAAGAAAACGAGATTTAAACAATAAGACTAACTGTGTTGAGCTATATAACAATGATTAGTTTTCTCTCTATAAATGTATCCAAACAGTTGCTCACCTGTCTAATGAAACACATAATATGTTAGAGCGTCTTTGGTGTTTCCATGGTTTATACAAAATTAAAACTAAGGGAAATCAAGAGTAACGCGGCTATGGTGACATTGATAGGCGACACACACACACGATGCATGTCCTGGTTAAAATAGCTTATTTCTCTGGATTTAAACATTCTTAGAAACATTTGGGATAATGTTAGTACACAAGTCAGCATTATATAACATTGTTCTAGTGGTTTTTGACATACATATTGTGCCTTTAATAAGAGCATGATCATATATTGTAACGCTAGCCAAAGGATGATGGGAAAAACGAAGGCTGCATTAATTGCGTCAAATATTTTGAACACGTTTAAACTGAAAAAAGTAAACGCATGCGCTAACGCGTTAATTTTGACAGTGCTAAAAAACATTAAAGGTATAGTTCTGTCATCGTTTACTCACCTTCATAGCCATTAAAGCCTAAAATTTTATATGTACAGTGGTGGTCAAAATTATTAGAACACCTGACAAATGTGAAAATATTGACGATTTTTTGCCTCCAAAACATGATTTCATTTCATAATGTTCATGGAACATGCAGATTATTGCTCTGACCATCAAATATCAGATGAAGAGTCATACTGTTTTTAATATTTAATATTTGGTATGTCCACCTTTTGCAGCAATTACAGCAGCACATCTCTCTGGCATAGTGTCAATATATTTCCTCTGAGAACACTTATCCCATGCCTTCTGCAACTGAAACCAAAGGCTTTCCTTTGAATGTACAATAGATCTGCCCAGTTCATTTTCCAACTCGCTCCAAATGTGCTCGATGGGGTTGAGGTCCGGACTTTGAGGGGTGACTTTTTTGACTGATTCCTTCAGTCGCAGGTAGTTCCGGCAATAGTTATAAGAATGTTTCGGGTCATTGTCATCTTGGAAAATAAGTGTTCTAATAATTTTGGCCAACACTGTAATAAATTCTATGTTGAATCAAATGTTTTTTTTTTCTAAAGCTACTTTTTGTAATGTCTATTCTTTTCTCATTTAACACAATAATGACTTTAAATTCAAATTCTAAATTCTTCCAAATTTGATGTGCGATTTAATTTGCGATCAATTTGATTAATTAATTGCCACATTGCCTAATTAATTCGATTTTTAAAAAATGTATCACTTCACAGCCATAATTATAATAAATTAACCTTGCGGCTTATGGTAAAAAAAAAAAAAAAAAATCAAGTTCTTTTATAAATAAAAAACGAATGGGATTTTTGCATTTATAAAGCCAATGACCTGTAAAACCAGGTTTACAAGCCTTTTTGAATCTTACTGTACATTTTTTAGAAGACAAAACTAGCTAATTGTCTAGAAAAGAATCATGGAGACTTCTGCTTTCACAGTTTGGTCCTTAGGGCTTTATACTTCCTGTTCTTCTTTTCTTATTTTAGCCTATTAACTCAGAGATGGTTAAAAACAGGGTCAGCTGTGTTCCCAGTGTGTTCCCTGTACCCAGTAAAAATGCCTCAACAGCCTGAAAGACTTTTTAAGATTTTTTTTTCAGCAATTGTATCTTGTTAATAAATGTATTTTTATCTTAAATTTTTACTTGCAAGCATAAACCTCACAAAAATTTGGTTTCTCCAGATTTCTGCTTATTATCTGTAAAAATCAAGGCTTTAAAGAGCTTAATTTTTTCTCTGTATCAATAGGGAATGTATCTGAGATGTTTACAGATGTCTTTATAACTGATTGTCATTGTTTTTAAAGGGGCCACTAGTATTGAGCAGTACTGTTTACGGAGGGACACATGGCGGCAGGTGGCCGTTATGAGTGGAAGAAGGCTGCAATTTGGCGTGGCGGTTCTCGACGACCGCCTATATGTGGTCGGAGGACGAGATGGCCTCAAAACTCTCAACACAGTAGAATGTTACAACCCCCGCAGTAAGAGCTGGAGCGTCATGCCCCCCATGTCCACACACAGACACGGCCTAGGTGAGAAATAACATTTGCATTTAGTGTCTTCATTGGAGTTTTCATGGTCATTCACTTGAATTCTATTTCTTGATTGCTTGACACAATATTGAGGGCTTTATAAAATCCTTTTTTTTTAATTAATTAATTTATTTATTTCACCAATTGTGTGCTATTTATTAAGAATTAATAAAATTTTCTATGAAATTATTTATTTTTCAGAAATTCTGTCCGTTTAATAAAAATGTTTTATCAAAAGTGATGGTAATCAAGTGAATACCTACATTTTTAACAATTTTATTCATCTTTATAAATGTGTATAAATCTTTAAAATGTAGTCTACTGAAATTTGAACAATTCCTTTAATTTTTGGGCGAACAAAGTGCTACACAACAGAGGTTTTCTGGTAAAATTAAAACATGGATGAAAAAATGTGACGTTTTAATAAACTATTATTTTTGATCTTGTTATAAGTACTTTCTACAGTACAATAGTGATATGTTTCTGTCGTAATTTCTTCAAGTTAAACTGAACTTTGTTTGGCAGCTTGTAGTGAAGGCCTTTGAGTTTCACTGTGTATTTGACACAATGAGTTTTATCAAATGAAATTGTAAAATGCTGGTGAAATGACTCCCAGAGATTAAGTTTATTTGTTCATGTCCTCATATAGTGAGACGGCAGATGCTGAAAACACCATCAGTGCCACAAGCGCTTCAGTATGTCTATAGTAGATGAAACTGTGCTGCTCATTCACACAGACATGCAGAACATGGAGACTTAGTAACGATATTTTCAAGCATATTGCACTTGAATGTTGCTTAAAATGTCGCTATATGAAAGCTTATATACAATCTCTGATCATTTGTGTGTGTTTGTAGGTGTTGCAGTGTTAGAAGGTCCCATGTATGCAGTAGGAGGTCATGATGGTTGGAGTTATCTCAGCACGGTGGAACGTTGGGACCCTCAAGCTCGCCAATGGAGCTTTGTTGCATCCATGGCAACACCTCGAAGCACTGTGGGAGTTGCAGTTTTAAACAGCAAGTAAGCATAGAAAACATAAAATTGTGTTTCTAATTGAATAGACTCCATGTATGCCATTAAAATGTTGACTATAAAATTCTCATTCTCTGTCTCTCTTTTAAGGCTGTATGCTGTGGGTGGCCGGGATGGAAGTTCATGTCTGAAATCAGTGGAGTGTTTCGATCCTCACACCAACAAATGGAGCAGCTGCGCTCCCATGTCGAAACGCAGAGGCGGTGTTGGCGTAGCGACGTGGAATGGCTTTCTGTATGCTATCGGTGGGCATGATGCCCCAGCCTCAAGCTTAGCATCTCGACTGTCAGACTGTGTTGAAAGGTAAGTGGGCCGAGAAAAAAAAAGGACAAAAACGGGGTCAGTGTTCTTATAAACGGGCTGTTGTCAACAAAAGAGAAGCTCTAAGGGACAATTATAGTTTTCCACAAAAAAAAAAAAAGCTTGATGGTATAACGTTTGGCTATAAATAAAAAATAATATAAGCCATGCATATTAATATTGTAATTTTACTGGTTTACACACACATTATATAGACATATATACACATGTACACGCACATACAAATTCACTAGACTTCACATACACCTTTAAACATGCACATTGAAATCATATTTTTTATCAGAAAAAGTGTATTGTGCAGACCTATGAGATGGAGTTCAACAATTGACATGGAGTTTATGATGTTTTTTTGGCAGTCCTATCCTTTGCACAATTACATGGTTAGTCACAAACTTGAGACTTATTTTTGTCTCACATTCCACCAGTTGAGAAACTCTGCTGTAGACTTAACTCAATATGTATGATTTTAGTAGAGTTTTGACCGTAGGTTCTCATTCGTGTAGGTGGCAAATACCAGTATATGTCACTACAAATAGACATATGCTATGGTTGAGCTCAAAGCACATGGTGAACATCAAGAAGACAATACAGCAATCCCAGAACAAATGTGTTTACATCAAAGTGCTACAGATGAGTCCCTAAAGAGAAACTGACTCAATGAACGCTGTACAAACTTAGGATAGTACAGGTTAGTGAAGGGTATGCAATTTTTCCTTTGAAATAGTTTCATAGTTGAGAGTCAGGGAATGATAAAGTGCAAACTCTGATAAAGTATTCTGCAAATCATTGCCACATGTTCTCTATAGAGCGCTTTAAAAAAACAAAATCATTTTAGACTATCATTTAGAGTGCACTAAAGGGATAGTTCACCCAAAATGAAAATTACCCCATGATTTACTCACCCTCAAGCCATCCTAGGTGTGTATGACATTCTTCTTTCGAATACAATCGGAATGTATTAAAAAAGTCCTGGCTAATCCAAGCTTTATAATGGCAGTGAATGGCTGTTTCTGTTTTAAAGTCCATAAAAGTGCATCTATCCATCATAAAACTGCTCCACATAGCTCCGAGGGGTTAATAAAGGCCTTCTGAAGCAAAGCGATGCGTTTGTGTAAGAAAAATATCCATATTTAAAACTTTACAAACTGTAATTTCTAACTTCCGCTAACTGTTGTACGCGTGCTCACGAGAGACTGCCATTCCGGTGAGAATATGCTAGTTCTCGTGTTAACCAAGTTTTGTTTTGCTCTGTCCTCTGCGCTTCCGCGTTCATCACCGGAACTTGCGCTACTCCTACGTCCTACGTCATATGTGCATACGACAGTTGGCATTCACTGCCATTATAAAGCTTGGAAGAATGTCACTTGAGGTGATGATGACTTGAGGGTGAGTAACTCATGGGCTAATTTTCATTTTTGGGTGAACTAACCCTTTAAAGTGTCCTAAAAACAACCATTTTAACACAGTTTCATTCTCACCACTGTTTTGAGCGTAGAAGCATTAGGTCATACCTTCTAATGAATAATATGGAGATATAATGTACCACTGGAATAGATATGAATAATTCTTATGCTGCATGAGTCCCGCTTTTGAGTTTGGATGTCATAATTACGCTGTCAAAGTTGATGCATAGAGTACTATAATATGGAACACGGATGCTTAACAGTACTTGCTTAACACGTGAGAACAAACCTCATTGGTTCTTGAGTAAATCTGGTAAACGGAAGCTCAGATGTGCTGCTGTCACACGTGAGAATGAACCTCATTGGTTCATAGTAATTGATCATGTTGCTTAAGTTACACTTCTGAAATGTGCCAGCGTGTTGGGAAGTGCCAATTATTCCTTCATCACACTGTCTGAGTACCACATGGCACCGGAGCTTGGGTTTTATTAAAACATTTAGAGAATCCATTTGAACAGGAGCATGGGTAAAATCCCACTTGTGATTTATGCATGACCTTGTGGAAAAGACGTTTTATCCTAGTGAGTTTCCAAATAAATGAACAGATAAAAGCTCTTTTCTGAGAGAAGGAACACCATGCCCCACAACATTTAGATTTTATGAGCTGCTTTGTGTTGTAAGCACTTTTAGCTAATGTCAGCCTACCAGGATGATTTTTCTGGGTGGTGGTTAGTGGCTTCTGAGTGATTTCCTCTTGGTCATGTCTCGGAAACACTATGTTCACTAAGAATGTATTTGGTCTTTAGTGTGACTGACTTGTGCTCATCATCTTCTCTCATCTGTCTGTCTCTCTGCCCCTGTTGCATCTTTGTTTAAAAGAGCTGTCTGTCTGCTGAACACTTCCTGCGCCCTGACTGCTCTTAGTCTCTGTCAGTCAAAGTTTGACAGAAAGGAGACAGAACAGATGCATGTCTCCTACCTGCATATCTTACACGTCTGTTTAGCTGCACATTTTTTTCTCATTACAGATTTTTTTATATTTTTGAAAAAAGTCTCTTATGCTTACCAAGGCTGCATTTATTTGATCAAATACTGTAATGACGGTACAACTGTGAAATATTACGATTTGAAATAACTTTATTTATTTGAATGTATTTTAAAATGTAATTATTCCTGTGATTGATTTTCAGCAGTCATTACTGAAACAGTGTCACATGATCCTTCAGAAATCTTTCTAATATGCTGATTTGCTGCTCAAGGTGCTTAATATTTTTGTGGAAATCAATTTAATGCATCCTTACTGAATAAAAGTGATAATTTAATTAAAAGACATACTGAACCCAAACTTTTGAATGGTACTATATGATACAAACTCTTTAATGGCATTCTGTGGTGGAAATGACATTGGTAGAAATTACTTTTTTAACATTTTTAAAATAAAATGGTTAATTAATTTTTAACTAGCATTGTATGTACCTAAATACAATTAAAGAATATTTTCACATATTTTTAATAATGTGAGAACAATAGACTAAAACGTAAATGAAACAATAAAAATAAGTTGATCACATTTCTCATGCTTCGTTTCAAGCCTTCTTCACCAACTGTTTTTTTTCTAAAAACTTTTGAAACTTTATTGGGTCAAAATAGTCTGGTGTGGTGAAAATGGCACCACAACTGGGACGCCACCAGGGTTTAGTTGTATAATTCAATGTGAAGATGTCTGCACAGAATTTAAATTAGTGCTGTCAATCAATAAAAAAAAAAAAGACTAGTTAATCACACATTTTTCTGTAATTAATCGTGATTAAAAACAGTTTTTAATATTTTTATACTGTAATAATTTCACAGTTACTCTCCAGATTAATGTAGAAACAACTTAAAGACCGTATATTTTAAATGGCATCTTTTTATGAATGTCCGTACCACTGATACTACTAATGCAACTCTATGAATTATTTTTTTAAAACATTAATGATAGACATTTAACATTACAGTATAATTGAAAGCTGTATCAACAATCTTCACTTAAACTCATTATAATAAATGTCATATTTACTTGTTGCCTTCATATATAATCAATATACAGGAATGTAATAAAGTTATCAAACACTTTACAGTCTTAACTGCCTAAATTATAAATTAAATATAGATGAATCCTTATTAAAGTTACAATTTTCTCTGTTACCTTTGTGATTAACTTTAATGAGAGACATCACAGCAGCTGTTTTATTAAGCTGCTGTGACTTTAAGATCTGCTGCCGCACATGACGTGGATCTGACAAGCTGTGACACGTGCATCTAATTTTCTCACAACTCTTTTTGTCCATTTAAGACTGCTTTTTTGAGAATAATCGACAAAAAAAAACGGGGATTTTGACATAATTCTGTGTTTTTGTTCATTCAAGCACAATAACTCAATACTGGCAGCGTCTTTTTGTGCGTTGTGTGTTACATAGTCAGGACATTCACAGGCAGCGTGTTCTCTTGTCTTGTGCTTGAATGGTTTAAAAGCATTTGTATGAACGAGCTTGATTATATAATGTAACACTAGCCAAAGGATGACCAAAAAAACAGATTTTTTCGCATTAAACTGAAAAAAATTATTGCATGCGTTAACTACGCATGGCAAGGTCTAGTGAAATTCCATGCCTATATAATGACTATACCACTTCTTTCAGGTACGACCCGAAGACGGACATGTGGACAGCAGTAGCTCCCATGAGCCTCAGCAGAGACGCAGTGGGTGTGTGTCTTCTTGGGGACCGTCTATATGCTGTCGGTGGTTATGATGGGCAGGTGTACCTAAACACCGTGGAAGCCTATGATCCCCAAACCAATGAGTGGACACAGGTAAACACATCCAGTATCCGCTGATTGTGTTTGTCCATCTGCCTGACTTTCTTGTAACATCTGCACATTTACATTATTCATCCATCTTCCGCTCGCTTCATGTCGCACGTACAAGTAACAGCTCCGTTTTCTGTTACGGTTTGATTCTGCCTCGTTCCTCCTGCCGCTGTTTGTTTATGGTACTGTTTGTTCATTATGTAAATGCAGGGCCTCCATCATTCTGACAGAAGCACAGCTCTTCTCTGCATCACAGCGTCTGTTATTACCTCGCGCTATAGCAACCTGCCTGATTTCTCCTGGGCTTCATTTCTCGTTATGTTTTAAGGCGACATTTCCTTCGCCCACATGCTGAGAGTTCATATTGTTTCGTGCGTAAAAAAAAAAAAAAACAAGCCTCAGGATGTGTGTGGGTAACGATGTATGTTTGCATATAAGTGTATGCGAGCGGAGGACGGAGCAATAAAGCAGTGTGTGTGTGTTGACAGAGAGAAATTGACTCATCATTGAGAACATCAATCCCATAACTGCACCGCCGAAGAGACTGTTTGTGAGGCAGGATCCATTCTCTCTAATTGGGATTTGTGTTTTTGTTCTAGGTGGCGCCGTTGTGTTTAGGTCGAGCCGGAGCTTGTGTGGTTGCTGTAAAGCTTTGAAATGCCTCCTGCTGTCAATCATCTCCATGGTGACCGTCCTGCAGTACAAGCCCTCCAGTGCTCTTGTTGTTGTGTATCCAGAAAGATCTGAGCTTCTGCTGACCAGAGCAGAGAAAATCACACTTACTGACATACAGCTGAATGCTCAACTCTGGGCTTCCTTTATGCCTTCTAGTATGTATTTATTATTAAAAGCAGTTTATCTTATGGCTGTGCACATCAAGAGCTAGACTTCCTCCTTTTCTGTCTCTGGCTAACAGGGTTCATTCAATTTAATGTCCATCCATCCATTCGTATATATATATACAAAACCGTTCAAAAAATATTAGTTCATTCAGCAAAGATGCATTAAATTGACCAAAAGAGACAGTAAAAAGATTTATGTCTATTTCAAATAAATGCTGTAAAAAAATAAAATAAATAAATAATGGTTTGTACAAAAATATTAAGCAGCACAACTGCTTCCATCATTGATAATAATAAGAAATGTTTATTTGAGCAGCAAAATAGCATATTATGATTTCTGAAGGATTATGTCACACGTTTATTATATTATATGAATTATATTATTTTATTTTATATCATATCATATTGTATTATATACAATGGAAAAAGTTTATTTTAAATTGTAATGATATTTACAATATTACAGTTTTACTGTATTTTTATCAAATTAATGCAGTCTTTTTTTTTTTAAATATTTAAAAATCTTACCGATCCCAAACTTTTGAACGGTAATATGCAACAAGTCATTACATCGAGATAACGTTACTTTGGTGGCTTATTTACATCAGCCTATTTTTATCTACAATATTTAATACATCACAGAGAAGAAACGGAGTGGAAATGATAAAGAATTCAAGTTAAGAGTCAATTAAAACATAACTGTAATGTTCACAGCCAAATTTTCTCTGTAGAAAGCGGTCTGTCGTCTAAGAATAGCCGGAGTGCAGTAAAGTGTCTCTGGGGAAAAAGAGTGCTGAGAGAGAACCAGACAAGGATTGCTGTGTGTGTGTGTGTGTGTGTGTGTGTGTGTGTGTGTGTGTGTGTGTGTTTCCTTCCATCCATTTTAAAATCTAGCACTATTATTAATGTTTTAAGAGTGAAATAAAGGGTGACAGTGGTTCTTGATTAGATTTAGTTGTATTCACTAAGCATGGTGAATTTTTTTTTTTTTACAGAACAGCAAGGTCAGAACAAAAGTGCTGTAGCAGAAAATAAGATTGAGATTCGATCAAACGGTACTGATCATTGAGCAGCTTCTGCAACCAAAATCACATTAAATCTAGCAAATGTTTCTATATTTGATAGGCAAATACAATGGAGAGCATGAGGAGAAAAGATAAGATAGAGGAAGCTATGGATAGAAGGAACAAAATTGGGAAAGAAGACAAGAGATGGAAATCAGGCCGCATGCTGAGAGTGGAAATCACTTTATCAGCCCATTGTAAGTGCGTATGTTTTTGATTTATATTTCATTTACCTGCCCAAACATGGTTAGAGCATATCCGCAATATTGCATGTGAATATGGTAATTATACCTACAAGGAGTAACACATTCCTTCATTATACTGTGCCCTTATTCCCCAACTCGCTTCAAGCTCAAAAGAAAGAACATCATAACAAGGTCTAATGCATATTCAGAACTCTGAATCATTCTTTCTATTTTTTGAATTTAGAAACGCATCCCAGTACTCCGCGGAGGAAGTTAACCACATAAACTGAGATTTCTGTAGCAGTTCCCCTGCTGAGTAAAGGAAAGCTTTAGCAAAAGATTAAAAAAGATCTTTGTAAATAATGGTTATTGTGGGGTTTTTCCTCATGGCTTACACAATGTTTTATTTATAGTATTTCTATTTTTGCACAGTGATTCATCCTCACAATAACAGCTGGATTCTGGGTCACTGTCCATTTAATAGAAATAAATTCGGCCGGGGAGCAGAGCAAAGGCAAAAAGACCACGATTTAGATTTACATCCCAAATTCTTTCAATGAACCACAAACATGTATCAAGTTAATTAGGATGAAACATGAATATTCAGTTTTGAGAGACCTTTTAAAGCTCAGTCTGATATAATTTTACTAAATTAATGATTTTTGTAACTTCTCCTCCCTTATGTGCACTGCACAATCATTTTCCTAAACGGTGTTTTCTGAACAGTCTTACAAAACTCTTAAAAAAAAAAAAAAAAAAAAAAAATTGTATAGTACTAAATTGTATAAGAAATGAAGGCTTGTTTTCAGAGAATGCATCTGGAATAAATGGCATGGTTCTTACGCCATTGGCAGGTTTTTAAGCATAAATATAGCCTAAGATAGCATGGTTTATGCATTAAACAATGATAAACAATTTGCCAGTGGGTTTAGGAAAATAAATTGGACTTGTTCTCTGTTTTGCTTCCCAAGTATCTTGTTCAAAGGATGGTGTAAAACAAAAATATTGATTTAAGAAAATTATTTTTTTTGCAGTATACCCAGAGCATTTTCTTTGATGGTGAGATAAAATGTTTGCTTTTGTGTGTGTGTGTGTGTGTGTGTGTGTGTGTGTGTGTGCTGTTAGATGCAGAATCATAATCAAATTTAAAAGTAGAATTTTAAACCAACTCTTTTGATCGCTTCAGTGCACCCATTTGTTTTGCACAACTACAGTATGTCTGGTTTCCAGGGTATATGTTGCTGGTCATTTTTTCCCTTGTTTTTCCTCTCCTTTTCAGTCCTGTGTGTGTGTGTGTGTGTGTGTGTGTGTGTGTGTGTGTGTGTGTTAGTATGTTAATGTGTGTTAGTGGCACTCTTAAACCACATGCTGAGTACAAAGTGCAGCTTGAGAAGTGAGAGAAAACTGTTTTGGTATTTTGATCTAGTTTTCTAAATCCCAGGATCCATTTCAGTGTTTTAAATGAAGAAAGAGAAGTGTACAAAAGAGAAGTGTACAGATTAGCATATGAAGAGAAACAGAATGAAATAAGGGAACAGTTGAGATCACATACCATTTAAAACACTATATTCACATTAGATTCTCTTCATTCAGTCGATATTAAACTATTGTTGCTGTAATGTCTTTTTCTACATCATACTGTTGTTATTATATTTCTTAATTAAGCTGTAATATATGTACATTATTTTGTCATACTTGTGCAGCTATGATATTTTATGTGATATGAGATAAGAGTACAAGAATGACTTCCAAAGGAAGGGTTGTATTGGTTTGATTTGTTGGGGCGAACAGGTAAAATCCAGGTTACATCTCTGAAAATCATATTGGTCAGAGGTATTTATATTTTATTGCATATTTCAAACGTGTGTTGGTCCCTTTATATGTGTCCTGTTATTGACAGTTCATCATATATTAAAGCATTATGTTGTAGCATAATCATATTCAGCCAAAGCAGAGCCTTTGTGAGGTTTTATTTGTGAAGATGTTGAATATATTTGAAAAGAATGAAGTCACCAGAGCAGGTGTTTGATTGGCTAATCACAGATATACTTCATTTGCATTGGATACCATATATATTGGGAACGTATATCAGAAGATACCACAGTATCTAGAAAAAAAAATAAAAAAAAAAAAAAACAATCACATGTGAACATGTACAGTGTACAATAGAGCATATACTTATTCTATACAATGTTAAATTAAATCTTATGGAAAATGTAAACCGTTTGTAAAAACAAAAACAAAAATGAATAATGCTGTTTCATTCCGTTGTGAGGGAATTCCTTTGATTCATATTGTAATTACCTCTGGCTAAACGCACACGTAGTATTAGAATATTTATATATTCATGAGGCTGCATTACATCTGATTGTGCAACATTCTCACTGAATACACCACTGTTTTTTTTGTTGTATTTGTCATCTTTTGTATCTTAAATACTTGGAGCTGTATCAGTGAAAAGAGTGACTGACCTCACGGGGTAAATCCCACTTAATGTCATGCATATTGTTATGTATATGTTGTAGTCATGATCATGGATGCATTTCTCACTTGTGCAGAGCTTGCTACCTGTATAATGATGTGAGGCACACAATTTTTTTATTGTAATATTAATTGCTGTCTACGCAATTGTTTTTCTTATACATTTCACACTTAAGTGTATTGTTTGATTTATGTATATTTTTGGTTATTAAACTGTAAAAGAATGTCATTTTGGCTTGCTTGGTTTGTGCTTTAGTGTGCGGCAGGTCTGCTGGGAAAAATGCTCAACGGCCCATTAGTTTTAACTAATTCAAGTGCAGAAAAACTAAATTAGGCCTGACAGGGAGAGGTGGGCAGGTTCACCATTGGGTCTGACAAACTTCTGACCAATGCTGCTCCAGAGGTCATGGCCTCGTGCATCACAGTGTGACCAGAAAAAGAAAGGAGTCAAAGATGGATCTATGCCAAAGCTAAAGATCATTATATTCATCCCTCATTCCCCTCGGTGCAGTCATTGTTTATAAGGAGGACTTGAAAGGATGGCAAAACAAAACATCGGTCATGAATTAGAATCTAAAACGAGAATTTTTCAAGAGAAATGGTGGAGGATTTCAATATGAGAACAGGGGATTGAGTTTGTTGCCCAGCACTATTTTAAAACTATATTGCCGCAAGTCGAATTGCGGATGGCTTTCCGCCGGAAGTTATTTTAGTTTGTAAAGTTTTAAATATGGATATTTTTCTTACACAAACACATCACTTCGCTTCAGAAGGCCTTTATTAACCCCTCCAGAGCCGCGTGGAGCAGTTTTATGATGGATAGATGCACTTTTATGGGCTTCAAAATGACAACCATTCACTGTCATTATAAAGAACATTTTTTAATATAACTCCGATTGTGTTCGTCTGAAAGAAGAATGTCATATACACCTAGGATGACTTGAAGGTGAGTAAATCATGGGCTAATTTTAATTTTGGGGTGAACTAACCTTTAAGGCCTGGTACCTATATCATTTTTGTTTTCGAGCAGCTATAATCGGGCAGCAGAGTTAAGGGATCGCCTGAAGCAGTGTAATGTCAAGCTGATGTAATTGGTGTGTGTGTCTGTCTTAATAAAATTTACTTAGAATATTCTTCCCCCAGTTCACTCTCAAATGTATACATTTGAAATTTTACAGGGTCTTGTACTGCCCCCTAGTGGTCTGTGAACATGACATAGCAGTTCTTGAACATTTCTTACCCACTGAAAGTGGTTCTTGAGGCCCACTCAGTGAAACCATTCACTCATTTACCCAAGTTATAGTTTTTCAAATAGTTTTGAATTAAGTGTTTGCTTTTGCAAGAGATGTGTTTTGCATGTTGTGTTTAGTAGTATTTGTAGAGTTTAGAGAATTGCATTAGCAATTTTAAAATGCGTTCATCTCCAGAAAATGTAACATTAAACTATGTATTGTTTAAGTGGAAGGAAAATGCTAGAGAACTAGAAATGGATCTTTATGGAATCATACTGGCTTTATTTATGTTGTGAGATGCATAAATGCACAACAAATGTTGTCACAGGAGGAACAAAAGAGGCCCGAGTGGCAATATTTTTAACTTGGTTATCTTGGTAAGTTGTGTGTATGTGTTAAAACATACTCCAATAATTTATGTTTACAATTTAACAAATAATTTTTACAGCGAAAGTAGAAAACATCTGTTACAAAATATATGTGCCTCTAAAATTTATAATTTTCAGGATAAATTGTTCATAAACCATTCAGTCAATACTATGCAACGACGTTCACACACATTTTCATATTCATTATAGTTGGCATAACATGAAAGTTGTAGTATTTTATTCCCTATTGTGACGTAGACGATACCCGAGTAAAAAAAAAAAAAAAAAACTTAATACTGAAAACGCAATACTGTTAAAAGCACAATATGTCAAATATTTGGATTAAAATATCCAAAATCCACTACAACAATATTTTGTTGACTTGTGTACTTACATTATTTACATCCCAAATGTTTCCAACGATTAAATCCAAAGAAATCGGCTATTTTAACTAATGTAAAGTCCTGTGTCATTTTGTCGCCTGTATATGACGTCATATCCGCGTTATCCTTGTTTTCTCAGTAGAAACCATGGAAACACCAAATAAAATATATTATGTGTTTAATTTGATAGGTGAGCAACTATTTGGATACCTTTACCAATAGAAAACTAATCATTGTTATATAGCTCAACACAGTTAATCTTGTTTGAATTTATTTTTGTCTTGATTTACTGTAACATGTTTGTGCCATGCCTCAGAGGCAACAATATTTTGAGAAGTAGCTAACATAACAATCAAAAAGAGCTTTATTTGTAGCAACACTAACATAGCATTTTCTCCAACATACAATATATTTTAAAAAAGAATTCCCAGACAGCAAATATAGTGTCGGCCCAGATCGGGGCCACATATGTGGATTCCATTTCCATTTCCATTTAGTCATTTAGCAGACGCTTTTATCCAAAGCGACTTACAAATGAGAGCAATGGAAGCAACTAAAAACAGTCAAGGGCAACAATATGCAAGTGCTGTAACAAAACTCAGTTAATCAAGCACAGAACACATAGGACAGAACAATTTTTTTTTTTTTTTTTTTTAAATAGACAAACAGAAAACGAACAGAGTGATAAGTGCTATTCTTTATTGGTCAGGTGCTGCGTTTTAAGATATTTTTTGAAGATGGCTACCGACTCGGCTGCTCGAATTGAAACAGGCAGGTCATTCCACCAGGTGGGAACAGTCCAGGAAAAGGTCCTTGTGAGGGATTTCATGCCTCTTTGGAGCTGTTCATGCTGTTCACTTGCAGAACACAAGCTTCTGGAGGGTGTGTAAGTCTGAACAAGCGAGTTTAGGTATGTTGGTGCAGAGCCAGTGGTTGCCTTGAGGGCAAGCACCAGTGCCTTGAATCTGATTTGAGTGGCTATTAGCAGCCAGTGCAGACTGATGAAGAGAGGTGTGACGTGCACTCTCTTCGGCTCATTAAAGACCACTCTCGCCGCTGCATTCTGGATCAGTTGCAAGGGTTTGATAGTGCATGCTGGAAGGCCCGCTAAAAGAGCATTACAGTAAACTTAAGATGGTGCCGCCGTGTTCGGTCGCCGTTCAGGTCGCTCCACGAAGACTGTGCTTTTATTTATTATTTTACTCTCTTTTGGTCTCAATTTTTACAAATGTATCATCTGCATTGATCTGCTATGACAGCAAAACACTTTTGGACATTGGTTACCGCTACACTGGACTGTTTCAGGACACTTTCACCAATCCTCTGTGGCCATCTGAGATTCGTCGGAACGCCGAGTTGAACAATGGCCAGTGGAGTCGAAGTCGAAGAATCAAGAAACACCGCGGGAAATGTGCTGGGATTCGCAACAGACTGAGAAAAAGGGCATTCAGCCCACCTCTCCTAAGCATTCTGCTCGCAAATGTCCAATCCTTGGAGAATAAGATGGACGATCTTAGAGCCAGGATAAGTTTTCAACGGGACATGAGAGACTGTAACATCTATTGTTTGTCTGAAACATGGCTCACGCCCGCGGTCCCGGACACAGCTGTGATGCCGTCGGAGAACTTCTCTGTTTTTCGGATGGACAGAACAGCCGAGGCCGGTAAATCTAAAGGTGGTGGAGTGTGTTTCATGATCAACAAGAAATGGTGCGATCCCAGGAACATCTCCATTCTTTCGCGATCCTGCTCGCCTCATCTGGAACATTTAACAATCATTTGCCGCCCATTCTATCTGCTGAGGGAGTTTTCCTCGGTCATCGCCACTGCCGTTTACATTCCACCACAGGCAGACACAGGGCTGGCTTTATCTGGCCTTCATGATGTTACCAGCGGCTTCACAAACAAACACCCCGATGCTGCTTTCATCGTCGCGGGCAATTTTAACAAAGCAAACCTAAAGAAAGTCTTGCCAAACTTTCACCAGCACGTCTCCTGTCCTACACGAGGAGCAAACACACTGGATCATTGCTACTCTTTGTTTAAGAACGCCTATAAAGCTCGTTCACTACCAGCTTTTGGCAAGTCGGATCATGCCGCCATTTTCCTCACACCTGAATACAGACAAAGGCTCGTTCAGGAACCCCTGGTGAGGCGGGAAGTTAAACGCTGGTCACCCCATTCAGAGACCGCGCTACAGGCAGCTCTTGATGACATCGACTGGGACATGTTCCGGGCAAGTTCATCTGACGTCAGCGAGTTCACGGATATGGCGCTTTGCTTCATCAACACGCTTACAGAGCAAGCCACACAAACAATAACAATAACGTCCTTCTCAAATCAGAAACCGTGGGTGGACAATTCAATCCGCGCTGCAGTGAACACACGCACTGCTGCATACAACGCCGATCTCCTAACAGGGAATATGAATGACTACAAATCATCCTGCTATGCTCTCCGATGCACAGTTAAAGCTGCAAAGCTCCGTTATAAGATTCAAGATTCAAGTTTATTTGTCATTACACATGTACAAGTACAGTATAACGAAATGAAGTTTGGAGCAAGCCTCCGGGCCGCAGCCTTTTCAGGCGCCGCCACACGCTCTCCAGAAATACAAGAATGCAGTTTAGCAAGCATTACATAGCAAACACAACAAAACATAACACAGTACACGTGGTCACGTGATGGGATTTTTTGTATGGAGTGGGAGAGGAGATAGATAAGGACAGGCAGACGGATGGAGGGGGGCTGGGATCGGGATCGGGTGTGTATGGTGCGAGTGAGTCTGAGATTGTGTTGTGTGAGAATGTTAGCCATAACTTCAGATGTTTTCGAGTTCAGTTCTATGGTTTGTCCTTGAAGGGAGATAAGGCAGTGCACAGGGAAAGATAGCAGACCAAGCTGTCAGGCTGACCTCTCAACCGAGAGATAGGGACAAGTGAGGTTCGGATTAGGTCAGGCAAATACAATTTTTTAATCCATTTGATGATCTTCTGTAATTTGTCCGGATCATAATCAATCAATCAGTTCTGGTCCTCAGCACTCGCGTCCGGTCCGTGCAGTTTCCCTAGACATTACGTCCAGCCTCATGGCCAGACCGGTTACAGTCTGTAAAAGTTCACCGATCTGACCCCCGATGGAGCCCACTCTTCCCTGCGTATCCGCAGTCCGGACTGCGTTGTTACGGTTCAGTTCCTCAATCTGTATCACTCTCTGATCTAATTCCTTCAAACGGTCACACACAACCCGAAGCATTCCTTAATTTCCACAGACAGCGGCTGGGTGAATTTGCTTGCAGCTGTCTTACCAATCTTCCGATAGGTCAGGGCAATCCCAAAGCCAAAGAATAGGAACCCCGCCATCAATAATCCAATCATGTATAAATCTTCTGCATCCTCCACGGACAGAGCCTCCAGGCACAGGACTTGCCAGTTGTTCCATGCGTCCATCACGTACCCTGCAGCAAAGGTCCCGTCCGGGCAGGTGGGTTCTCCCGGGGCACCCTTCCTTTTGTGAGAAAATCCTATCGATCGCGCTGATTGACCAGTTAATCAATTCCATTTCAGTATTTTCAGGAGTCCAGCAAGCAGCGGGTCAGAGAGAAAAAGAAAAGACAAAATACCAAAGCGCCAGAGCACAGTGGGAGCAGAGAGAAAACACGTCTGCACTGTATGAGACAGAACAAGGAAGAGAGGATATAAGGATCGAGTGGAGTCTCATTTCCGACTCAACGACTCCCGGCGCATGTGGCAGGGACTGAGGACCATCTGTGCTTTTGGATCTAAATCCTCTGCAGAGGTGAGAGCTGATCCATTGCTTGAGAACGAGTTAAACTCTTTCTACGCTCGCATTGATTGTAATCGCGGCAGCGCAACTCTGCCAAGTGACG
This sequence comes from Paracanthobrama guichenoti, assembly GCA_018749465.1. NCBI lineage: Eukaryota > Metazoa > Chordata > Actinopteri > Cypriniformes > Gobionidae > Paracanthobrama > Paracanthobrama guichenoti. Next base: position 14,867,663 of record CM031943.1, on the reverse strand, counting down.
CGTCAGAAGGAATTACTCAGAGCAGCAATAACCACGTGATCTCTGTCTCGGAGGATGAAGTTCGGAGGGCACTCAAGCGTGTGGACGTCAGGAAAGCTGCCGGGCCGGATGGTATTTCAGGTTGTGTTCTGCGGTCCTGTGCTGATCAGCTCACCAGGTTGTTTACATCCATCTTTAATGAGTCCCTCACTACATCTGTGGTCCCCACCTCCTTCATCCTCCTTCAAAAATCTACCATCATCCCTGTCCCTAAGAACAGTAAACCCTCTTGCCTAAATGACTATCGTCCAGTGGCTCTCACGTCCATAGTCATGAAGGTCTTTGAGAGACTCATTAAAAACATAATTTGCTCCTTCATTCCTGACACTTTGGACCCTCTTCAGTTTGCCTATCGTCCCAATAGATCGACTGAAGATGCCATCTCTCATGTCCTCCACTCCTCCCTCACTCACATAGGCAGCAAAAGTGGGAACTACGTAAGGCTGCTATTTATTGACTATAGCTCAGCCTTTAACACCATAGTTCCCATTAAGCTAACCGCCAAACTCCTGGATCTCGGCCTGAATTCTTCTCTCTGCCACTGGATTGAAGACTTCCTCACTGGCAGGCCTCAGATGGTGAGAGTAGGCCAGTTCACCTCCACCTCCATCACCCTGAGTGTGGGAGCTCCACAGGGCTGTGTCCTGAGTCCCCTGCTCTACTCTCTCTACACGCATGACTGTTTGTCCACACACAGCTCCACCTCTATCATCAAATTTGCTGATGATACTGCTGTCCTGGGCCTCATTTCCAACAACGAGACGGCATACTTGGACGAGGTGGAGCAACTAACATCATGGTGCCAGGACAACTGTCTCTCTCTAAATGTTGGCAAGACCAAAGAACTGATTGTGGACTTCAGGAAGAGACAGCAACGGACATACTCCCCTCTCATGATCAGCGGGTCACCAGTAGAGAGAGTGAGCAGCTTCAAGTACCTGGGTGTAAACATCTCCGAGGACCTGACCTGGACTGCACACATTCAGACACAGGTGAAAAAAGCCAGGCAAAGACTGTACCACCTGCGCCAGCTGAGGAAATTCAGGGTTTCACCAGCTATCCTGAAAACTTTCTATTTAGGGACAATAGAAAGTGTATTAACTCAGTGCATCACAGCGTGGTATGGGAACAGCACCAGTCATGACTGCAAAGTCCTGCAAAGAGTCATTGCGCTTATCCGAGCGTATCTCAGGGTCAGCTCTCCCGTCTCTGCAGGACGTCTACACCAAACGCTGCAAAGGCAGAGCTACTAAAATCATCAAGGACTCTAATCACCCTGCAAACCCTCATTTCACGCTGCTGCCATCTGGTAGCGCTTCCAAGCCTGATGGCCAAAACTGAGAGACTCAGGAGGAGCTTCTTCCCCCAGGCCATCAGACTCCTGAACTCAGTCACTTAACTTCACGTGACTTCACTTCAGGATAAACATCGACATACTGACATTGCACTGCACTTTCTGTTCTCGTTGTTACTGTGTAACAACCTGTTATAAACCTGTTTGCACATTATACTTTGTACATTTCTGTTAACCACATATTTATAAGTCTACAGTTTACTCACTGCACAGTTTATTTCACTTATTTTATTCCACTTCTTTATTTAAAAAAAAAAATTCTACTTGATTTATTTATAATTCTATATATATATATATATATATAGTACTTTTTTATTCTATTTCTATTATAATTTCCTTGTGTTTTTAACTGTGAATTTGCACTGTCCATGGAGCGGAACTGTTTACATTTCACTGCCGGTTGTATATTCTGTATATAACTGTGTATGTGACAAATAAAACTCTTGAATCTTGAATTGAGTAGTCCAGCCTGGAGAGAACAAGAGCTTGTACCAGGAGTTGTGTGGCCTGCTCTGATAGGAAGGGTCTAATCTTCTTAATGTTGTATAAGGCAAATCGGCAGGACCGGGTTGTTGCAGTGATGTGGTCAGTGAATTTTAGCTGATCATCAATCACAACTCCAAGGTTCCTGGCTGTCCTGGACGGAGTTATGGATGATGAACCGAGCTGAATGGAGAGGGTATGGTGAAGTGCTGGGTTGGCTGAGACCACAAGGAGTTCTGTCTTTGCCAGAAGGTGTTGTTCCTTCATCCAGGCAGAAATATTTGTCAGGCAGGCAGCGATATGAACACCAACTGTGGGATCATCTGGTTGAAATGAGAAGTAGAGTTGAGTGTCATCAGCATAGCAGTGATAGGAAAAGCCATGTTTCTGGATGACAGATCCCAGTGATGACATGTAGATGGAGAAGAGAAGTGGTCCAAGCACTGAGCCCTGGGGAACTCCAGTAGCTAGATGGTAACTTAGACACTTCACCTCTCCATGACACCCTGAAGGACCTACCTGAGAGATAAGGCTTGAATAAGACTTAATTCCACACACCAGATGTGGGCCGGATCTGGGCCAACACTATTTGCTGTCTGGGTTGCATGCCATTTAGTAACAAGTCATCTAAGCTATTATTAATATGATATATTCCAGTATCGATCTAGCTTACTGCAGTGTGCAACACGTGTCTCAAAGCAGCCACCGAGCGAACGCACAGAATAATGTTATAAAAACTTTCAACACACCCAAATGTATTTTTACATTTCTGTTAACCACATATTTATAAGTCTACAGTTTACTCACTGCAAACTGTAGTGCAAAATGCAAAATGCAAAAATTATTGTTTAGACCAAGTAAAACTGCTGCAAACTACTGCAGCGTTACCCCACAATTTTAATTCATCAGATAAGTGACCTGTATGAGTAGTAATTCAGCACTTGTTGCTGTTTTATTAAAACTAAATAAAGTAATATGAATTTAAGTGATCAGACATAACTGTTGCAAAGCTTAAGTTCAGGGAAGAAGGAGGCGGATGTTAAATGTAACTTTAATCGTAATAAACATAAGCAACAAAACAAAAGGAGAAGCAATGTACACAATGGCCCTGTCCCAAATGTCATCCTAAACCCTCACGGTCTTCCTCTGAATCCGCACTTTCACGACGTAATGTCGCTTTGACTGCAGGGTAGAAGCTGCATAGCTCGCGAACTTGCAGGCTCAGCTGAAGTGCGCATAGTAGCCACAAACAGGGCGCTGACAGGCACCCTTCTTTAAGCTTAAATGACGAATGGGACACCCTACAGTCTTGTGGATTTGATATATATATACACTCTCACCTAAAGGATTATTAGGAACACCATACTAATACTGTGGTTGACCCCCTTTTGCCTTCAGAACTGCCTTAATTCTACGTGGCATTGATTCAACAAGGTGCTGAAAGCATTCTTTAGAAATGTTGGCCCATATTGATAGGATAGCATCTTGAAGTTGATGGAGATTTGTGGGATGCACATCCAGGGCACGAAGCTCCCGTTCCAACACATCCCAAAGATGCTCTATTGGGTTGAGATCTTGAGATTGGGTTGACTGTGGGGGCCATTTTAGTACAGTGAACTCATTGTCATGTTCAAGAAACCAATTTGAAATGATTCGAACTTTGTGACATGGTGCATTATCCTGCTGGAAGTAGCCATCAGAGAATGGATACATGGTGGTCATAAAGGGATGGACATGGTCAGAAACAATGCTCAGGTAGGCCGTGGCATTTAAACAATGCCCAATTGGCACAAAGGGGTCTAAAGTGTGCCAAGAAAACATCCCCCACACCATTACACCACCACCACCAGCCTGCACAGTGGTAACAAGGCATGATGGATCCATGTTCTCATTCTGTTTACACCAAATTCTGACTCTACCATCTGAATGTCTCAACAGAAATCGAAACTCATCAGACCAGGCAACATTTTTCCAGTCTTCAACTGTCCAATTTTGGTGAGCTTGTGCAAATTGTAGCCTCTTTTTCCTATTTGTAGTGGAGATGAGTGGTACCCGGTGGGGTCTTCTGCGGTTGTAGCCCATCTGCCTCAAGGTTGTGCGTGCTGTGGCTTCACAAATGCTTTGCTGCATACCTCGGTTGTAACGAGTGGTTATTTCAGTCAAAGTTGCTCTTCTATCAGCTTGAATCAGTCGGCCCATTTTCCTCTGACCTCTAGCATCAACAAGGCATTTTCGCCCACAGGCTGCCGCATACTGGATGTTTTCCCCTTTTCACACCATTCTTTGTAAACCCTAGAAATGGTTGTGCGTGAAAATCCCAGTAACTGAGCAGATTGTGAAATACTCAGACCGGCCCGTCTGGCACCAACAACCATGCCACGCTCAAAATTGCTTAAATCACCTTTCTTTCCCATTCTGACATTCAGTTTGGAGTTCAGGAGATTGTCTTGACCAGGACCACACCCCTAAATGCATTGAAGCAACTGCCATGTGATTGGTTGATTAGATAATTGCATTAATGAGAAATTGAACAGGTGTTCCTAATAATCCTTTAGGTGAGTGTATATATATATATATATATATATATATATATATATACACAAACCCAATTGGGTATAAAAAGAGCCTCTCAGAGTGGCAGTGTGTCTTAGAAGTCAAGATGGGCAGAGGATCACCAATTCCCCCAATGCTGCGGCGAAAAATAGTGGAGCAATATCAGAAAGGAGTTTCTCAGAGAAAAATTGCAAAGAGTTTGAACTTATCATTATCTACAGTGCATAATATCATCCAAAGATTCAGAGAATCTGGAACAATCTCTGTGCGTAAGGGTCAAGGCCAGAAAACCATACTGGATGCCCGTGATCTTCGGCCCTTAGACGGCACTGCATCACATACAGGAATGCTACTGTAATGGAAATCACAACATGGGCTCAGGAATACTTCCAGAAAACATTGTTGGTGAACACAATCCACCGTGCCATTCACCGTTGCCGGCTAAAACTCTATAGGTCAAAAAAGAAGCCTTATCTAAACATGATCCAGAAGCGCAGGCGTTTTCTCTGGGCCAAGGCTCATTTAAAATGGACTGTGGCAAAGTGGAAAACTGTTCTGTGGTCAGACAATTCAAAATGTGTTCTTTTCCAAAAGTTCTTTTTGGAAAACTAGGACGCCATGTCATCCGGACTAAAGAGGACAAGGACAACCCAAGTTGTTCTCAGCGCTCAGTTCAGAAGCCTGCATCTCTGATGGTATGGAGTTGCATGAGTGCGTGTGGCATGGGCAGCTTACACATCTGGAAAGGCACCATCAATGCTGAAAGGTATATCCAAGTTCTAGAACAACATATGCTCTCATCCAGACATCGTCTCTTTCAGGGAAGACCTTGCATTTTCCAACATGACAATGCCAGACCACATACTGCATCAATTACAACATCATGGCTGTGTAGAAGGAGGATCCGGGTACTGAAATGGCCAGCCTGCAGTCCAGATCTTTCACCCATAGAAAACATTTGGTGCATCATAAAGAGGAAGATGCGACAAAGAAGACCTAAGACAGCTGAGCAACTAGAAACCTGTATTAGACAAGAATGGGACAACATTCCTATTCCTAAACTTGAGCAACTTGTCTCCTCAGTCCCCAGACGTTTGCAGACTGTTATAAAAAGAAGAGGGGATGCCACACAGTGGTAAACATGGCCTTGTCCCAACTTTTTTGAGATGTGTTGATGCCATGAAATTTAAAATCAACTTATTTTGGCCTTAAAATTATACATTTTCTCAGTTTAAACATTTAATGTCATCTATGTTGTATTCTGAATAAAATATTGAAATTTGAAACTCCCACATCATTGCATTCTGTTTTTATTCACAATTTGTACAGTGTCCCAACTTTTTTGGAATCGGGTTTGTATATATACATACATACTGTAAAACCTAACAGTGAAATTCACTAAATGAAATAAGTTAATTTTACTTAATTAAAAAATATAAAAGTTAATTCAACTGTGTTTAACTCAAAAACGTATTATTTTAAGCAGAACTCAATCTAAATAAGTTACTAGAACTAATATGCTATTTTTAAACTAATGGTTTAAGTTACAGATATTTATTTAATCTGGTATATTACATCTATGGCTCATTAAATAACTAAAAGCTGATCAAATAAATACATAAACAACAATAAATACATTAATCTACTTCATATTAAGCCTACAATCTTACATTAAGACCTTTTAAAGTAATTACATTTACTTGTGTCAAAGTATTATCCCAGTGAGTTTCCGAGGCATCAAAAACTGTGCCATTTTCCCTCCTTCAGTCACAGCAGGACGGCTCGCGCCACAGTCAAGAAAAATAACAGGTAAACATTTCAAACGTACTTATTCATATTTAGGGCACTTTTGAATGTGTTCTGTTTTATTCTCGTACCTATTTTGTGTTTATCCGAAGATTAACCAGCTCAGTAACATTGTGTGTAAAGTTAGCTAGCAAACACTCGGGAAGCAATCGCACTATTAACTGTTACACCAAAGTTATCAACGGTAATGTTAACGTTTGGTGTTAAATATGCTGTTTTACACCCAGTTTGTCAGTGTGGGAAAAAATAAATTGTTGTGCTTTCTCACAGTCAGACACAGATAAATGCAACTTTTATGTTTGGAGATGGCTAGCCATCTTCCACATCTCTCTCACGCCACAGAAACTAAAGCAAAAGGTAACCTTAATGCAAACTCACCCATTCTCTACATTACAACCGTTTTAAACTTCTTGTTAATCCTTATTTATGATCTGCTTCTTCAGTTTCATCTATCAAATGTGAAGATAATTAATTTTACTAAAGCAGCCGAAGCTCTGGTGAACAAGTGGCTCGAGGAACATTTAAGATGGCTGTTTTGCTAACGTTAGTAACATTTTAGACAGTTATTTGCTCCTCATGTTTTCTCATTTGAAACTCACACTAACACATTGTTGCCATACTTTTGAAATTAATCTTTTGAGAGCAAAGATGTCGAAGGGTGGTGCAATGGCAGCAACACGGCTACAATACTATGAGTAAGTAGAATTAACATTGAACAAATCAATGGGATTTTGTATTGTGCGAAATGCAAATGATCACGTTATGAACAGTTATTGAAATATGTCGTTCTTCAATTTTAATGTTTGGATGAATTGCTATTTTTGCAAATGTAATTATGACCAGAATTTTCTTGCAGCACAAATGGTAAGTCTTCTGAAGCGATATTCTTTTTTTTTTTTTTTTTTTTTTCAATTATTAGAATGAAATTTAAATCTAAACATATTGATCAATGCATACACAGCCCAGATGAAAATTAACACTAACATCTAGCCATATTGGTTATTAGACACCACATGAATGGCATCATGACACCCAAGGACCAATGATGTTTGATGTAATGTAGTGTGCCACCATTTTCTATATTGGCAGAGTGAAGAACAACTTAAATTTCAGTCTATCATTCAAAGTCATTTTGTATTGCTTCAGAAGAATACCGGTCAAGTCTGGAAAGTTCTGGTTATAGATGACTGCTAATATGAATAGAAAAATTATATTTTGTGTTATATTTTCACTGGCACTTTTCACTGGCATCCTGAAGTTGCCTTGGGTTTAGTCGTTGAAGTTGCCTTTAAAAACTTTCTATTTTAAATAAATGCTTTCCTTTTGAACTTTCTAAGAATCCATAAAAATTCCATAGAAAATTCAACTTTGCCATCAAATAAATACAATTATATTTTAAAATATATTAAAATAAAAACAGCTACTTAAAATTGTAATATTTAGATTAAGATAGATAGATAGATAGATAGATCCTACTAATTATGCAGATGCTTTTTCAAGTATACATTCAATTTTGTGAATCCTGATCTTTGTCTCTCTCTCTCTCTCTCTCTCTCTCTCTCTCTCTCTCTCTCTCTCTCTCTCCCTTCCTTACAAATGACAAATTCTACAGTTTTCCCAAAACTCATAAAAAAATCAACAGTGGTCTTCACATGATCATTATCTTCTACCTTTTCACTGCTATTGGCTTTGCAGTGGTCAGTTTAGCCTTCTTTTTTATATAATGCCAGAAAAGTTCCTTATCAGTCAATTAAAGGACCTTTTGGCCTCTACATCTGGAATTTAATTGCCGGTAAGTCAACATAACACTAAATCTAAGATGACAATGTTCTACACCTCATGAATAATCAACCCTAAATCAACAATATCAACGATAACAAATTACTTTTTCTATTCATATACTTGTGTCCATTCTCTTTTAATCTCTTCCCTCAGCTCTGTTCAGTGCAATGGGCTTTGCGTGTTTCCTTGCAGCGATTCAGTGCCATCATCTCACGGAACATGTGGCTAACTACCGTGAGAGCCTTTTTACCCTTGTGATCGTTGAGGAGAATCTTGGCTTCTCCTTCTGGTTGTGCGTTGCCAGTGCTGTAACACATGGAGCTAACATTCTTGTAGTAGCCTCCAGTAAGATACATCTGCCTAAAATACAGACTAAGAAACCAGAGGAACCCTCAGCCACTGGAGAAGACTTACTCTCACTGATCTACACTCACCTAAAGGATTATTAGGAACACCATACTAATACTGTGTTTGATCCCTTTCACCTTCAGAATTGCCTTAATTCTATGTGGCATTGATTCAACAAGGTGCTGAAAGCATTCTTTAGAAATGTTGGCCCATATTGATAGGATAGCATCTTGCAGTTGATGGAGATTTGTGGGGTGCACATCCAGGGCACGAAGCTCCCGTTCCACCACATCCCAAAGATGCTCTATTGGGTTGAGATCTGGTGACTATGGGGGCAATTTTAGTACAGTGAACTCATTGTCATGTTCAAGAAACCAATTGTAAATGATTCGAGCTTTGTGACATGGTGCATTATCCTGCTGGAAGTAGCCATCAGAGAATGGGTACATGGTCATAAAGGGATGGACATGGTCAGAAAAAATGCTCAGGTAGGCAGTGGCATTTAAACGATGCCCAATTGGCACTAAGGGGCCTAAAGTGTGCCGAGAAAACATCCCCCACACCATTACACCACCACCACCAGCCTGCACAGTGGTAACAAGGCATGATGGATCCATGTTCTCATTCTGTTTACGCCAAATTCTGACTCTACCATCTGAATGTCTCAACAGAAATCGAGACTCATCAGACCAGGCAACATTTTTCCAGTCTTCAACTGTCCAATTTTGGTGAGCTCATGCAAATTGTAGCCTCTTTTTCCTATTTGTAGTGGAGATGAGTGGTACCCGATGGGGTCTTCTGCTGTTGTAGCCCATTCGCCTCAAGGTTGTGCGTGTTGTGGCTTCACAAATGCTTTGCTGCATACCTCGGTTGTAACGAGTGGTTATTTCAGTCAAAGTTGCTCTTCTATCAGCTTGAATCAGTTGGCCCATTCTCCTCTGACCTCTAGTATCAACAAGGCATTTGCACCCACAGGACTGCCATATACTGGATGTTTTTCCCTTTTTTAACCCTAGAAATGGTTGTGTGTGAAAATCCCAGTAACTGAGCAGATTGTGAAATACTCAGACCGGCCCGTCTGGCACCAACAACCATGCCACGCTCAAAATTGCTTAAATCACCTTTCTTTCCCATTCTGACATTCAGTTTGGAGTTCAGGAGATTGTCTTGACCAGGACCACACCCCTAAATGCATTGAAGCAACTGCTATGTAATTGGTTGATTAGATAATTGCATTGAGAAAATGAACAGGTGTTCCTAATAATCCTTTAGGTGAGTGTATATAAATGACTGGATTGCTCATCGCGTTCTAAACTGCCATCAGGCGGTGAAGCCACCGGAAGTGTTCGAGCGGTCATCTATCCCTACCAGCAGAGGGCATCATTGACGTACAGCCAAAACATTGACCTAAAATCACACGATTTGAAGCAGATCAGTCTCACAGGTTTTGTTTCACTACATATGTATTTAAATTAAGTTACTTCAGATCTTATCTGTAATATGGATCGGAGAGTATGATTCATATAGCCTACTGAAATCGTTAATGTGGGTGTGTCTACTGCACACTGCCAACACAGGTAACGTAACTGAACTAACACAAAAATATATTTCTTTATGTATGTGATTATGGAGGAAATATTAAACATTAACGTATATATGTGTTTAGCTGCAGAAACTGATTTGACTAGCTTACAATAAATATTAATACAAGCCTCTATATTGTATTACAATTCAAAGTATGCCATGCATCAACTCGGAAATAAAGCAGTCAGCGTTATCTGCCTGAATACTTTATGATGTGTGATGATATGTATTTTATTTCCTGATTGACCAACATCTATTTCAGACTCAAGGACAGCGCATATTTACGCCGTTTACAGTTTCCATATGAGTATAAGTGTTACATGAGTATAAGTATTCCATAAAAGTGTTATTTATGCCATGTTGTTGAATTCAATATTTATTTAATCATTTAAATCATGAACTGCTTCAAAATGCATGCTGTTAATGAAATCATTGTTGAAACATTTGCAGTTAGCCTACTGTATGAATAAAAACAATACTATAACACAACATAAATATACATAATAGCAGTACAATGTTATTTCAGGTTTTGTAATACACACGTTGAAGTGTCTCGTCCGACCGCCGAGCTGATGTTCACTACTGTAATGAATGAACGTAACTTTTTAATAAGCAGGGGAAATTCCCGACTTTAAACGAATAACCATTTACATGCTTAGGATATTGGTATTGTAAGAATGTATAGGGAGACTTCAGATATAAAAACAGTGTCTCCTTAGGCAATGTTTTCTCAGTAAAATCATATAATTTCCTCAAACAATTTTCAACATCTTCAAAATTAAGATTTTGATCGTGTACAGCTTCTTCAGCAGATCCACCATCAACTGACAGTGACACATATAGGCCTACTTGCACTGTTACACATCTCGGGTCTTTGAAATGGGAAAACAGGCATTATTCTGTAATTCTTTTTTTCTTTTCTTGTTAAATTGCTTCCAATGAATTGATTGAAGAATACTAAGAAGGTTGATGTCTAACTTAAATGAATCAGGAGGAGGGTAGTGAATGACGTCCCGGGTCAATAAAGACCCGAGGGTTAAAGGCACAATATGTAATTTTTGCTACTAGAGGTCGCTTATTCAAAACAAAGGCGTATCTTGATGATGCCTTGATTTCACAAAATCATGGGAGTTGTTGTCTTCACCTCTACAGCCGGTGGAAAAGAATCCGACGGGACTCTATGAGCTAATGCATGAAAGATGAATGGATCCAAACAGTTACTCACCTGTCTAATAAAACACATAGTATATTAAAGCGTCTTTGGTGTTTTCATGGTTTCTACAAAATAAAATAAAAAAGCGAGGGTAACGCGGGTATGATGTCATTGATAATTTTTTTTTTTCAAAAATCAAAAGAGGTGAGAGAGATTCCACCACTTAGGACTGCAGCTGACGTCCTGAATATTTAGAATGCTTGACGTTTGTCACAAATTATGTCACTGGATTAGCTATAAATATGGAGCGTCTCTTGATCGCTGGTTAAAGTGGGACCATACACTTAGCTCTTATAAAGATGGATACGCCATTTTGCCCCACAAGGACACATTTAAAGCATTAATCTGAACTTTATATTAGGAAACAAGACATTATGAAGAATAAAACTTGTAATAGAAATGTATAGTTATACTTGTATTTTAGCAATAGCTGTCATTGAACACTTTGACTTGTAGGCTACTAAATGAATCATGGCTAAGGCAGTGCATTTCTACACTGCATCAGTAGATAAAAACTGTAAAATGTTTTGGATGACAGCCTCTTCGTTTAGTGCTTTGAAAATCAACAATTACTTAACATTTAAAGGTGAATACAGTTTTAAGAGAAAGGGAAGCATGTGCATTCTCAAAATCACAACCATGTGGATAATAATGCATTTAGATATATAATAATATTGACTCATCCATTTTCTTAAACAATGGTTTAAAGGGTTGAAATGTGATGTTTACAATTTTATAATTTTTGTTTTGAGGACTGTTGATTCTATTTTATTTATTTTTCATGGTATGAGGTTATGGTGCTATTTTTACTCAATGAGCTGCACAATTCTGGAAACTGAGAATTACACGTTTTTGTTTGTTTAAAACAGAGATCACAATTCGTCCACGATTCTGACAATGCACCTTCATTCTCTTCCATTGAAGAATGTGAAGCCTCCAGTGTCCAAATATGCCGCTGACATCTTGGGTCTCGAGTCTGCGCTGTAGTGAGCGTGAAGTGCCCACACTCCCGCCAAATCAATCACACGCCCCTGAACTTTTTATGTGAAATAAACAGTTACGAAAATGTAGAAATTAAAGTTAAAGCTCCAGTCTCCTTCTGAAGTTCCCGAAAAAGTCCGTTGGTGCCTCCGTGACTACTTGACTCAGGGAAGCTGTCAATCTCAGCTGTCAATCATAACGTCACACCCTCGTTTTTATAGCATCAAATAACTAACTAAAACCAAACTTATTTAAAGAACGAACACTTGAACATCAGTGTGATTTAAAAAAAAACTGCCTAAAATGACAGAAACCATCTTTGGAAGAAGAAAAAAAAAGTCATTACATTACATGGAGGGGGCGAGGTTTATGACCTATACTGCATCCAGCCACCTGGGGGCGATCGAAACTCACTTTTTTTCAGGACTCTTGTGGCACACTTGAAAGGCCACCACCAACACCCGCCTCTGCAGTGAACATTTTACACCGGATAGTTTTACAAACTTTCATTGGAGACAACTGGGATTCACTGATAATCCACTGTTGTATCCACTATGATGCCATCGTCGGCATGATTATGTGCCCACCAATGAGTGTAAGTTGTTGCCTTGTGTGCAATAATTATGTTATAATTGTTGTAGGTAGTCCACAGTAAATACTAAATTTTGCAACCCTCTTACTTGATTCTTTTGTTTATATGCATCAGTATGTTTCAGTGCCAAACAGTGTTTGAGAGCAGAGAATACTGCTTATTTTTTCAAGATTTTGATAACTTATTTTCTTGCGTTTTTTTTTTTTTTATCACTCAAATTTGGCTAGGTGGTTAATAACACATTTTTCTGTGGTGTGACAAACTCAGAGCACATATTCAATATTGCTTTACACGGACTTTAATGCATGATTCAATGACAAATACAAAAACAGTCACTTGTCGCCACCTAACGGTCGTTACGATGTAATTGATACAATCTTGATTTACTTTCAAAAGGAGATTTATTATTTGATCTGTATTTTGATCGTTACCGTTGACCTCAGTGTTTATATCCGAAATATACTTTTTTATTCCATTAACAGTTACTTCTAATTTTAATTATTGTAAGACAAAAATAATGATAACTGTATGGTTGAAAAGACTGTTTGTGAAGCTGTTTCATACCGACATGAAAGCTGCTCTCTGGATCAGCCAAGCACAAACGCAGATTTGAATGTTTGCTGTGATGTTATATTAGGCGAATTTACTTGTCAAATGTTTAATAGACACAGATTAATTGTTGTAATTTAAAAGCAAGGTCGCGTGATTATAGAACGTGACGTCACAGAGTGTGGATTAATTGAAGCTCACTTAGCACTTTTCTCATTCTCACTTTGCTGACAGTTTTCTACTGGTATATCTCGCAGCGTATTTAGCATTTGAAAATGGGTTCACACATTTCCTGTATTAAAAGTGTAGATGTTTCTGACAGTGTGTACAGTTTACACACAAAAGAGAAAGGCAGAAAAAGGAGAAAGGGAGGGGAAAAAGAGAAAGGCAAGAGAAAGGAAAAACCAATAAGACCAGCTCTCAAGTCAAGGTGAGAAAAAGGACCAGACATGTCCATGTTATTGGAATATTGAAATATGTTTTATCTTAAGTTTTCTGGTGGAAACCATCAAAGTTCAGTTTTTCAAAGTCTAATAAATAAAAATAATGCACAACCATGAACTGAAAAACTTTACTACAGAATTCAGAAACATACACTTGACAACACTTGATATATAATGAAGATGTTGTTAATTGTGATAATCAGATGGCAAATTAATGAATTCTACATTTGAGCATGTACATCTGGACGGCCCAATTAATATTCACACACACAACTGAATTAAACCAGTAATGTAGGGGTCTTGGGGCATGTTTTGAAAAGTTTAACTATTTTTAATTTGACACTTAAACAGAGAACGGAGCATTCCTGCATGTGCACACTGAATGACAACTGAGAAAACGGAATGCACAAATTAGTGTGCTCCAAAAACTTGCTTCATAATTTACAGCAAGCTTAGTTGTAATATGAGTATCCAGTAATATATATGGTTATGCAATCTTTTATTAATAGTATTTTATTAAAAATTTTTTTTGCTTGATATCATTTCCCTCTTTAGGTCAGACTTCTCAGCATGTCGCCAGTACCAGTGAGCCTGAAGTCCTCCCCATTGCAGAGGAACCTGGTCATGCTGAAGTCAATGACGAGTGGAGTGATGACGTCTTCCAGGATTTAGTCGGAGATTTGTCCGAATGGAGTGCCGACATCCTCTACTCTTTCAGCTGTGTCTTATCGGACTTTAATGACATTACCCTCCAAACTCGTGTTGCGACTGACTTGAGTGTTGACATCCCCCAAGCTACAGTCTGTGCCACATCCGACTATAGAGTTCCAGTCCGTGATGTGGCTACCTGCAGTGTGGACTTCACCCAAGTCCCAGTCCGTGCCATTTCAGACTGTAGAGTCGATGTCCCTCAAGGTCCAGTCAGTACCACATCAGCTCCAGGCTTTGATGTGGCTGACTGTTGTGTTGACGTCCCTCAAGTTTCAGTCTGTGCAATTTCAGACTGTAGAATTGACGTCCCTCAAGTTCCAGCCTGTGCAATATCAGACTGTAGAGTTGATGTCCCTCAAGTTCCAGTCCATGCTGCATCAGATCCAGTCTGTGCTACGTCAGACTGTAGAGTTGACGCCCCCCATGCTTCAGTCGGACCAACAGAGGATACTGTATCACCGCAGTTGAGTCAACTGGAGGAGTATAAGATATTTGGTAAATTGACTGTAATGACTCGAACACAATACAGATAAACTTTTGATATAATATCTGTCTTTACTCATGTCAGCTCCTAATTTTCTTTTAACAGACGTCAATTCATCCAGCTATGAAATCATCAGGAACCTTGGTGAAGGAGGCTTCGGAAGTGTTTATGCAGGGATTCGCTTGACAGATGGCCTGAAGGTATTACTTGTTTTACTTACAATATCTTTTTAACAAATTGTTTTACACTTGTCTTACTCTCCTCAGTGTATCTTATGTTCACTACTCAAACTCTCAGACCTGTTTAAATTGTTTGACATGCTCTACATGCTTAGTTTAAATTCATGAAACTGAACATGTCTGTTCAAGGTTAATGACTGAAATGATATGAACTCTGCTCACTTATTAATTGTAAATAAGTCTAACACAAATCTATTTTTTGTTTTGTTGATCAGGTGGCACTGAAATTCGTTGACAACGTGGATATAGAATGGATCGACATTGTAAGTACTCTGTTTCTCTCAATTTTTCTGTCAATTTTTCAATAGACAAACTGCTATTGTCAGTAGTTGAGGACTGGTCTACATCCGTTCTCCATATAAGCTCATAAGAATTGTCTTTCTTCTAGGAGGGTTATCCTGAACCAGTTCCACAGGAGATCGGTCTGCTAATTCTTGCCAACAAAGGCCCCAGGGTGCCCCAGATCATCCAGCTTCTGGACTGGGAGGAGCAGCCTGAACAATACATTATGGTTCTAGAGAGGCCTACACCCTGTGAGGACTTGTTTGATTTTCTAGACCGTCACGAAGGCACCATCGAAGAGGACGTAGCAGCGATTATCATGCACCAGACAGCACTAGCAGCCCAGACATGCTGCCAACGTGGAGTGCTGCACCGCGATATAAAGCTGGAAAACCTGCTGATTAACCCAGACACCCAGGAAGTCAAACTGATCGACTTTGGGTGTGGCGAAATCCTGACCAACGCGGGATACACGTCTTTTGCTGGTATGTATTATCTCTTAGAGCTGTAAGGTGGGTCTTAATCTTTGGTGGTGAGTTAGAGGCTGTTTGACTTTAATGATTCAAGGTCTTACAAAGCATCATGTAATGGGATTCACCATTGTGAACCAATAGCATTAAATAATTTATTGCATGCTAATGAATACCTAGTCAAAATGTTGCTTTAATACAAACTTACAAATCAGACAAAATCTTTCTTTCAGGCACAAAACAGTACTGTCCCCCGGAGTATGATATAAACGGCAAGTATCATGGCCAACCTGCGACAGTTTGGTCGCTCGGGATGCTCCTGTTTGCACTGCTATGTGGGAAATTTCCGGAGTCAGAAGACTTGGAGGAGCTCAATGATAATATATGGTCCAAAGATGGCTTGTCACAAGGTGAGCTCTTCATTTCAGCAAAGGACACTTGTAATTCTAAATCATACAAAATAGTTTATAATAAGACAATAATAATCTTTTTCTTATTATTATAATCATAAATATCTCCTGTCTTTCTGCACAGAATGCTGCGAACTACTTTGCTCTTGTCTGCAAACCGACCCAGAGGAGCGGATTGAATTGAAAAATGTCAGTCTCCACAACTGGTTTAAGTACTATATTTATTAATTTCATTAAGTAAAAATCAGCACCAAAGGACCGGAAATGCCGT
Source organism: Paracanthobrama guichenoti (assembly GCA_018749465.1). Lineage (NCBI taxonomy): Eukaryota > Metazoa > Chordata > Actinopteri > Cypriniformes > Gobionidae > Paracanthobrama > Paracanthobrama guichenoti. The sequence goes on along the minus strand of CM031943.1, from coordinate 14,851,069 downwards.
CCCTGCTTCAGAACTTCCTGTCCCCACACACCAATGCACAACCCGATAAAGAACCTGTACATGCCAAAGAACCTCTGGAACAAAGATAGCTTGTCACAAGGTGAGATCTACATTTCTACAAAGATCACTTGTCATTATGTATCTTACAAAACAGAGAAAAGAGAAAAAAAAGACAGTCATGTGGAAAGTGCAGTAATTTGACTCTCGAGAGCAGGTATAAATTATCAATAATCAGAGGTCTCTCCTATCTGTCTTCACAGAATGCTGCCAGTTCATTGGCTTCTGTCCCCATACACCAATGCACACCCTGCATTGATGTACGGGTACTATCCTGCCCAAGAAGACCCTCTGGAACAAAGATGGCTTGCCACAAGGTGAGATTTTTTTATAACCACAATCAGGCCTCATTGTAATTCTTAATCATATTCAGAACAGAACATAAAAAGCAGAAAAAAATAACAATTGAGTCAAGTGGAAAAATGCTAAATTTTGGCTCTCCATCAAAAAGAGCAAGTGTAAAGTTTGTTAATAATCAGACATCTGGCACGTGAGATCGTAAACCTGCTTTTTGTTTTTGTTTCAGGTCACAGATGTGGAAAATACCTATCCTGGTCCTACCAGACTCTCATACATTTTATTTGTACAGAGAGTCTGGCCACTCTCCATTGACAAGCGTTAACTTCCTTCAACTCTGTTAAAGTTTAAAACTATTGGATCTGCCGAGAGCCACTCTGGATCTGCCATAACCAGTCGCTAACGTTTGGTCGTGACGTATGTCATGGGTTTGCCTTAGCCAACTCCTTCACCACTAATGGAGTGAGCTGGAAAATCCCCGAGGGGAGGAGGACCACAACATCATGGCCACCAACAAAAATCAGCAAAGATTGTTCTTGCTCCGGCTAGGGATGTCACAGTACCAAAATTCCAGTAGTTGGTACCAATACCATCAAATTTTTACGGTACTCTGTACCAATTTCGGTACCACAGCAAAATGTTTTTACTATTTTCTTTTTAAAATTTGATTAAATTCAATGATTCAATGTTTATTATTTATGATGTTAATCATTATAAGTAAATAATACATAAACATTTAAAGGCTGTATGCTGTTTAAAAGTAAACATTGTTTATAAAAAAGATCAAGTGAAAAATAAGCAACGATCTAGGCATAATTATTATTATTAGTAGAGGCGTATTATTGTTATTACATAGAGACGTAGCTAAATCTACTGTACAACAGTAGCCTAATATATTCTGTCAATTTCATTACGTTAAACCAAACTTTTATTTTGACGGGTTGCCATGAAGACCTTTGAGTGTCTGTGCTCATGATATGACCGTTTTCTCAAATGAAACGGTAAATGCTCATGAAGTGACGGTTTATGCATTCGTGTCCTCATATAGTGACACACGGCAGAGACTACAAAGATAGTGAGCTAGTGTCACGTGGGTGCGCATCGGCGCCCGTCATTCACACAGAGACGCAGAACATGCAGGAGTAATATTTAAATAGTATTTCGCAGTTTAATATTCACAGACATTAGTATATATTCGGCTATAGTCTGGAGCCCTGCACTTAGATAAACACAGAAGCAACTGAACGCAGCTGCGGGTACCGGATATAATCGGGAGTTGGTACTACCGGTACTACAGAAATGCTGGTATTGTCACATTTTTTAAATTTCAGTATTGACTTGGTACCAAAGTACCGGTACTTGTGACATCCCTAGCTCCGGCTTTAACTTCTGGATATTCGGCAGCGTTGCCACAACGGACCGAATGGCTTCGCTCTCATCTTTCTCCATCGCAATTACAGAACTACAACTCAAACTAGTGCACAACATCAACGTCATCGTTTTCAGCCACTCCCTCTGTTCGCTGATTGGACCGGTTAAAATTTGGCCGAAGAAAACCAGTGAATGTACCGCAAACCCAGACGACGTACAGAAGGAAAATGAACATTGAGCGGAAGTACGTAGGAGGGTGGAGCCAGGCTAGAAAATACTTAATGGACATCATGGTGGCCTGTCCAGAGGTTCCTGTCACAGCTGCCCGGACCTTACATCCTTGAACCCCGATTCAACCCACCCTTCCAAAAAAATAAATAAAATTTTAATAACCAATAAAATATTGTATTTATTTGATAATAAATAATAGACAATAAGCAAGTAGTGAAATGACCAATTCCATATCAACAGCAAAAGTTTGGCCCTTTAAGGCCCGATATACTCATGGCAAAGTTCTTTTTCTTTTCTTCACATAGGGGTAAAAAGAAGTTCAAAATACAAACATCCCGACACTTTGCACATTTACATGAATATAAATATGTGCTGCGCGCTTTTCTCTCAATTACAAAAACGCAACGCATTTACATGATGCCCAATTGGCACTAAGGGGCCTAAAGTGTGCCAAGAAAACATCCCCCACACCATTACACCACCACCTCCAGCCTGCACAGTGTTAACAGGGCATGATAGATCCTTGTTCTCATTCTGTTTACACCAAATTCTGACAAATCGAGACTCATCAGACCAGGCAACATTTTTCCAGTCTTCAACTGTCCAATTTTGGTGAGCTTGTGCAAATTGTAGCCTCTTTTTCCTATTTGTAGTGGAGATGAGTGGTACCCGGTGGGGTCTTCTGCTGTTGTAGCCCATCCACCTCAAGGTTGTGCGTGTTGTGGCTTCACAAATGCTTTGCTGCATACCTCGATTGTAACGAATGGTTATTTCAGTCAAAGTTGCTCTTCTATCAGCTTGAATCAGTCGGCCCATTCTCCTCTGACCTCTAGCATCAACAAGGCATTTTCGCCCACAGGACTGCCGCATACTGGATGTTTTTCCCTTTTCACACCATTCTTTGTAAACCCTAGAAATGGTTGTGTGTGAAAATCCCAGTAACTGAGCATATTATGAAATACTCAGACCGGCCCGTCTGGCACCAACAACCATGCCACGCTCAAAATTGCTTAAATCACCTTTCTTTCCCATTCTGACATTCAGTTTGGAGTTCAGGAGATTGTCTTGACCAGGACCACACCCCTAAATGCATTGAAGCAATTGCCATGTGATTGGTTGATTAGATAATTGCATTCATGAGAAATTGAACAGGTGTTCCTAATAATCCTTTAGGTGAGTGTATAGTGACTTAAAGTGTGGTATACCAAATTGTTGAGTAGTACCTAAAAGGATTAAACCTCCTGAGTTGGATGTTTCACACCAAGCAGAGCGACATTTTTTTCTGTGGCAAGTTGACATCAACGCAAATTTCACATAGGGCCTACTGGTATGATATACAAAATCATATCCTAAGGAGTGACACAACTCTCTTTTTTTAATTTATCCTCACCTTCTGCCTCACGTCCACTGCACACATTTATTTTTTTAACAACTCGTCTGCTTCAAAAGCACTTTTTTTTTTTTTTTTTATGCACAATCCACTGAAGGGGATGTACTGTCATGTGATATACAGGAGAGGGCGACATTGCATCATAGTTGTGGAGACCAGCTCAAAACTTGAAGTGCAATGGAAAACAGCTGTAGAGAGAAAAGTTTTAATTTATTGTCAAAATGTATTTGTGCAGATATCATTCTTTAATCAAATTGTTTGTTGTATTGAACATATATTCACTATCTTTGTCTTGATAATACACTGGTGCTGCCCTAAATGTGTTAGCATTCTTATGCCAGTCATTCACCAGTAGATGGCAAAATTTAAGGTACATCTCAATCAGCTCCCTAGTTCAGTAGTCAGGGCACTGATCAGGGAGTCATCCCATTGACTTATGTCCTGATCAGTGCCCTGACTACTGAACTAGGGAGCTGATTGAGCTGCACCCTTAGTGTGCTACAATGATCAGAACTAAATTGGAGGTTAAAGGTCATCGACAGCAGCTCCTGATTACTGATAATGGCACTATCTTAGATATTTGCATATGTGGATTTAAAGCTAATATTTAATCTGGAGTAAGGCCAAAATCAGATTCTTTTATTGTCTTGTGGTTTTGAGCATAAGGTATGTCATTAAATATTAATATAGCTCTGATTCATGACTCTCATGTGTTCCTCCTGGAGTCTCACACACACACACACACACACACACACACACACACACACACACACACACACACACACACACACACACACACACACACACACACACACACACACACACACACACACACACACACATGATGATCCACATGATGAGGTCACAAATGGGTGATGATGTCCTGTGGCTGTGACAGGTGGGTGAAGGCTTTAGAGTTCACAGTGCTGTCTTCCACATGGTCTGTTTTAGAGATGAAAATAAAACAGACATTCATAGAAACAATATTAGTCATCAAAATATTGCTCTCTTACAAACAATTCAAAAGACTCACATAACTTTACAGAGAAATAATAACAGAAGCTAAGATTCTAAGAAAAACATTAACATTAGAATTAGTTTCTTGGGATTTAACTATCTAACACACTGGCATTACAGGAGAAAATTTAATTTTGCATGATTGGAAATTAATCACAATTAAATATAAAATTTTCTTCAAACATTACATGTATCATATTTCACCTCAGTCTCTTCACTGATACTTTTGGCTCCTTGGTAAACAAGTACACAATTGAGTTTTGTGACAAAATTGTGGCTGTGGTCTTTATTTTTGCAAAAATTAATATAAATCATTGTTGCACATTAAACATAGACATTTTATGTTTCATTTTAGCTCGCCATTTGTTTAGTTGGTCTTTAGAATGTCACACTTTTAATTATTTTTATTTTTTCAACAAATTTTCATATTTAAAGAAAATCTGTAAAACAATAAAATCTATACATTAAATATTTTTGAAATAATTTTTGATGAAGGCATAGTAATAGGTTTACAGTACAGTTTTAATGCAACCTTCACCTAATGCTAAGAAAAAGTGGGATGTATTTGCATGTCTGTTGAAGTTAAAAGTAAATTTACTAGTTAAAAGTTAAAAGTTTCCATTTATTGAAGTCCAGCTTATTTAAATTATGTCAGGAACATTGGAAAGTAAAACTGTTCATTTCACAAATGAGCTGAATAATAATAAGCTAAAACAAATTAGCTGAAACAACACAAATCGTTCGTTTTTACTTAATTGCCATTTGCACTCAATTTAATTATGTTAAATGAAATTAAATTTGTAAAATGTTAAGTTAACCTAAACCATTTGTGTTGAGACTACATCAATCATTTCTGTTGCACTGACTGAACTGGGCAGCGTATTTCTAGTTCCCAGCATGCTTTGCATAGGGATAGTTAAGGACAGTAAATGTTGAAAATGAGTCCTTAATGTGTTTTCTAGTAAAGGGAAAGACCTGTTAAAGATTGGTGTTCAGTTATATTTAACATTTAAAAGAGTTTATGTTATGTTGAGTTTTACCATTTACCATTGTCGTGAAGTGTAGACCTTGTGGTTAGGCTGTGGGTGGCTACTTGAAATAAGTCTGTTCTCAATGAGCTGCAACTGTACTAATGCCAGAGGACAAGTGTTTTACTTGATCATTACTTGTATGCTACAAAAGTTACACTTAGCATGTGAACAAGTGTTGTACTGGTAATTAGGGACCCACTTTATATCAGGTGGCCTTAATGTACTAACATTTTAATTAATCACTTGATACAATGCACTTATTGTGTACATTCATTGTTTTACATTGCACTTACATTTTTAAAATTACCTGAATGTAATTACATATGTAATTAATTTTTGTAGTTACATCTATAACTACACTGTTGATACTTCCCTTACACCTAACCCTACCCTTAAACTTACCCATACCACCACACCTGTCCCTAACTTTACCCATATCCCACCTCAATATCAGCAAAAGTGTTTTGCAATACAATATGAACACAATAAGTCAATTTTTTTATGTAAGTATACATAGTAGTTAAGGCCACCTAATATAAAGTGGGGCCATAATTAGTTATTATAGAAATAAATAAGTAAATAAGTAAATTAGTTTGATTTAGTTCCCGCAGTCTATATATGGTCATCAGTTCTACCCCTCTCAAACAATTTTGGAACATGTATGTGTGTGTATGGCAGCTACTCACAACCTAAGCACAAGCTCACCTCTTCACCACCATGCAACAACAACAAAAATCTCTATTAGGCATGGCAAAACTTTATCTAGTTGTAATGACACTATTTTTTTAGTAGTCTTGACTAAATTAATTTAAGTTCATACAACAAGATTACAACATATCATTTTAAACAAATTAAATTTTGTTGGAAAAATGTAATTCAGTTTCGTGGAAAAGTTTTCCTTAATTTAATTAAGTTCGTTCAACGGGTTTTTTTTTTGTGGTTTTTTTTTGAGTGTTGTTTCGATGAAGCCCCTCCTTTTGAAATACGAAATGTGCTCTGATTGGTTAGCAGGCCAAGTGTGATGTGATTGGCGAACCACTCAGAGCGTGTTTTCCGTAAATGTCATGCCCCTTACCATAACTGCAGGTTTTATCTGCTCAGGTGTAAATATTAATGATGGCGTTAATTTTGGCATACCAATTCGATCCTGATTCAGACCTCCAGAACTTTTGCAAGCACAGATTTGCAGGATGTTTCAGAGTGGTAAGTTCCTAAGGATCTGCAAAAGTGAGAGCCCTGTAGCTAAACACTACACTGTAATGTTAGCTAGCAGGCTAATGGAGCCAAACAGCTTTGCCTTTCGTTTACATTATAGCAACATCATAAAACTTACAATTGGAACTGTTAATAGAAAACAACAACAAATAATAAAACATACTTAAAGGTTGTGATCCCGACGAAATGGGAACTGCTCTGTCTTTCAAGAAAAGCTTTTGTGCGTAGCCAGCACTGAACTCTCTTAGGTTCTGGACGTAGTTTTCCATAAAATGTGCAGAACATAGATAAACATTGGGGTTATAATGTTCAGGAACAGTGTTAAAAATAAATTTTAATCACCGTTTTCTAAGTTTGTCTGCCTTAGGAAGGGCAAACAAAGGGGTTTTGGAATCGGGGTTGAAAAAACAGTGTCTTGTCCTCTTTTTTTGTGTATTCCGCAGGCGGGTATTAAATGAGTCACAATGGGCCTTCACAACATCCGGAAGAAGCATATTATAGTCCCAACAAGCCATTTGTTGTATTTTTGAGAATATTTTCTGTTAAACTTTTACAAAGTTTTGCTTAGGGCCCCTAGAAGTGTAGGACACTTTCTCACTGCAGTATTCCATAAAAAAAGAGAGAGAGAATTGTCAATTTTGATTTAATGTTTACTTGTTATATAGAGGATTTTATAAGATCATAAAAATTGTTGCAGGTTAAAAGTGTTCATTTGGGGATACTTGATCATCTACTCAACCTCATGTCATTCCGAACTTGTATGACTTTCTTTCTTCCCATTCAGAGGCTTTCAAACATACAATCATACAAGTACAATGAGACAGATGTTTGTAACAGTAATGCCATTTCCATGTATTTATCTCTACAAACATTGCCCAACAACATTTCATCTCTCTTTCCCCTTGCCTTCACTTTCTCTACGGAAGGCATTTCATTACGGGAGCACATGGATTAACGCATAGTCTATTCATTGTAAATGTAAATGTAAAAATCTTTCACAGTTAAGTCTCCCATTAGACTACCTGACAAGTTGTGAGAGAGGCAGTGCGAGTGAGAGACAGTAATTAACTGCTTTTATGACTAGAGCCATTAAGAGCTCAGCGCTGCATTAAAATTGCATCGTAATGGCTGGAGGCAGACAGGCTGCTTGAACAGTAGATGCATTTGAGTTCTGCTGGGGGTAGAGTGCTGATGGGACATCACAAGCTCACGTTTTTGAACTAAAGGCGAGGAGACAGCCTGCACTCCTTGAGATGTTTTAAGGTTACAGTCACAAAAAGGGATGAGGCAAGGTTTATAGTAGGCAAACACACACACACACACACACACACACACACACACACACACACACACACACACACACACACACACACACACACACACACACACACACAAACTCATTGGACAAACTCAATTTAATTAAGGGCAGGATTTCCATCCAATAAATATGTGTAGCCCCAACTCATAAAAAACAAATTCATGCAATTAAATGTAATTGAGTTGGTACAACTCAATTTGATCAAATACAGTTTAAATGAAACTGATACATTTATAAAATTACTTTTTATGCTTGTCAAACTTAAATACATTTTTTAAAATGGAAAATCAATTATAAGCAGTTTCATTCATCAGTGCCAACAGTGCAAAAACACATACAATATCACTTTAATCCCTAAATTTACTCATATGCCAAATTTACTCCCAATGCAATCCCTTGCAAACCATGCTGGGAACTACAGATCCACTGCCCAGTTAGTTATGTTAGCAAAAGTGATTCATGTAGTTTTGACACAAATGAATTAAAGCTGCTGTCCATAACTTTTTTTGTGTTCAAGATTTACAAAAATTATATAATGAGAATGTACAACATGAATCCATTTTCCAAACCGTGTTTATATTGGGACTATTTCAGACTGGTCTGGTAGGAACCGCTGCAGAGAGAGCACAGTCCCTGTGTAACTCCCCATGGACATAAACAGAGAGAAGTAGCTCCGGCTGCAATGTTCTTCCACAAGACACATGCAGTTCTGTTTATTAACTGCTAGAGCACAAAAAGTTACGGACTGCAGCTTTAAGTAAACATCAGTTTTAAATATATTAGGTTGACTGAAAATAATTAAATTAAGTTGTGACAAAATGTTAAAAAATCATGTTACTGTCACATGTCTGTCTGTCTGCCTGCCTTTGTTAGGCCTTCTCTGTGTGTTTTGATTTGTTACATGTTCCTTTGTTCTTCCCGCCATTTCTGTGTTTCCATGGTTTCCCTCATTAGTTAATTTGTCCCAGCTGTGTCTCAAGGTTAATCACCTTGTTTCTGTTTGCTATTTAGTTCTCCCCGTTTCACTCAATCTTGGTCCGGTCACTGTTATGCTAAGTTGTGCTGTCTGCCTGCCTTGAGTTTTTATTTATGATTAAAACACGTTTGGATTGCGTCTTCTGCCTGTTCCTGTACACACAAGTGTGACAGATGACTGGACCCAAAACAGTTTATTTTGTTTAATTTTTTTTGTGGTGTTTTCTTTTTTGTTCTCTCCGTCACCTTCCCGCTGTCCAGTTATTGTTACAGATTTTTTTGGAGTTGTGTTCTACATCTCCAGCCTCAGCTAGCGGTCCCGGGCACGCCTCCCAGTGAGTGGTCCTTGTGAAGATTTGCATGTGTGGATTGGGTGCTGGTAAATTCACCATCTGCCTTGCGGAGCCTACCAGCACACCTCCACCTAACCCAGTGCCCAGTCAGCCTACACCCAGCCAGACGGAGCTAAAGCCTGATTCCACCCCAGACATGGAGCCTGCCCCTGCTGCGGAGAGTGAGCCCTGCTGAGCCGTGTTGCACCCCGGCACCCAAGCCAAATATAATCTCTGACCAGGTGCACGAGTCGGCAGCAACGCCCGTTCCTGAGGGATTTTTAGTGAAGGTTGAAGACTCGGATGGAAGCCCCACCCACACTCGCCCTGCTGTAAGTTTAATAGGGACCCTGGGAATTTATTGGATTATTTGGAGGTAAATTCCCTTTTTCTTCTCACCCCGCTGGTCCCATCCAGCATGAACTCTCTAGTGCCCCACTGGTCCATCTGGTAAGCGCTTCTGAGGCCTGATGGCCAAAACTGAGAGACTCAGGAGGAGCTTCTTCCCCCAGGCCATCAGACTCCTGAACTCAGTCACTTAACTTCACGTGACTTCACTTCAGGATAAACATCGACATACTGACATTGCACTGCACTTTCTGTTCTTGTTGTTACTGTGTAACAACCTGTTATAAACCTGTTTGCACATTATACTCTTTATACATTTGTTAACCACATATTTATAAGTCTACAGTTTACTCACTGCAGTTTATTTCACTTATTTTGTTCCACTTCTTTATTTATTTATTTTCTACTTGATTTATTTATAATTCTGCAGCGATAGATAGATGGATAGTACTTATTCTATTTCTATTATAATTTCCTCCTTGTGTTTTTAACTGTGAATTTGCACTGTCCATGGAGTGGACCTGCTTACATTTCACTGTTTACATATACAAATTTAAACGTTTATTTCCAAAGTAAAACATGTACACTTTAAAATACTTCACAATTAAAAGTTAATAGGCAAGATCATCGAGTATATTGTGAACTTCCAGATTCTGCATGTCAAATACTATATTCACAAACAAACTTTATTACTTTTCAAGATTCAAGAGTTTTATTTGTCACATACACAGTTATATACAGAATATACAACCGGCAGTGAAATGTAAACAGGTCCGCTCCATGGACAGTGCAAATCCACAGTTAAAAACACAAGGAAGAAATTATAATAGAAATAGGATATATAAAAATACTATATATATATATATATATATAATATATATATATATATATATATATATATATATATATATATATATATATATATATATATATATATATATATATATATATATGTCTATATCTGTAGAATTATAAATAATCAAGTCAAGAGAAAAAAAAGGTAACAAATAAGGATAAAGTGGAATAAAATAATTGAAGTAGACTTTGCAGTGAGTAAACTGTAGACTTATAAATATGTGGTTAACAAATGTATAAAGAGTATAATGTGCAAACAGGTTTATGACAGGTTGTTACACAGTAACAACGAGAACAGAAAGTGCAGTGCAATGTCAGTGTATCGATGTTTATCCTGACGTGAAGTCACGTGATGTTAAGTGACTGAGTTCAGGAGTCTGATGGCCTGGGGGAAGAAGCTCCTCCTGAGTCTCTCAGTTTTGGCCATCAGGCTTCGGAAGCGCTTACCAGATGGTAGCAGCGTGAAATGAGGGTTTGCAGGGTGATTAGAGTCCTTGATGATCTTAGTAGCTCTGCCTTTGCAGCGTTTGGTGTAGAAAAGATTACTAAGTAAAAATTATTTTGTACATTTGCTGGGATAGGCTATTAGTAGACCTAGATTAGACCTAGATTATGTATGTTTTACTTATAACAACATTTTTAAGGTTAAAATGATTTTGTATATAGTTATTTTATTTTTTTTCTGTCAATGAAAATGGCTTCTAGCAATGAAAACAAGCCACTGCTCTATTTGTGACTCTAAAAACAGCTCGCTGGAACACAGCTCAGCCAATCAAATTAGAGGGCTAGAACAAATTTTTTTCTGTACAATTACCCTGCTTGGGCAATCAAATAGAGGACCGAAACTAACTGCTGCATAATTTTTTATTTTATTGTTTTATATAATATTGCACGTAAAACAGGTGTAAATGATAATATTATTATGGCATTAAGAGAGCTGTCTGAGAGACTCCATCACGTATTCCCTACATTTTCATGAATTAAAAACTGGATAAAGCTTCTTTGAGTGCGGATAAATAATAATGAATGATGGGATGAAAGAGGGCTCATTATAAAAACCCACGATGAAACGGTTGAATGAAGCAACATTACCAATGACGACCACAGGGTGGCAACACACACAACTATGCAGTTAATCACATGTTCACAGGAGCTTTGAAGTTGCCTGTGGATGTCATGTACCAACATTGTGATGGGTGCATACATAGCCATAAAAGTGCAGACCCCGACACACGAAAGCCCCGACTAGAGAACCGAGGAAAGTTGTCCGGGGCGCACAACTTATCCAGACCTTACGAAGAGATGAGATCCCACCGGATAGACGCGCGTCATCTGAACTGCACGGTTTATTTTGTTGATTGAGAAAAGTTTCATGAAGATATACAATGTTTATGAATGGGAGTTCTCTGAACAGCTCTGCACTGGACCCTAGCGAGCAAGCACTTCACCGGCCGCCCTGGGTCACTACTACTCTCGGGTGTTTCCTCATATTCACTATAGTGGTGGATATTTTAGGAAACCTGCTGGTGATTTTCTCCGTCTACAGAAACAAGAAACTTCGGAACGCAGGTGAGTTGCGCGCGAGCTAGCACAGGTACATTCACGTTTGACACATTTATTTCACATTAACTGCTTAAAGGCGATGTTTCAAAGGATGGAGAAAGAAGATGATACACCCCTGACAGACAGGATTCAGAAAGAAGAGCGCGCACCGTCGCACGTTTCATGTTTCCATCAAATCGACTCGCCGGTTTTATTCCGAGTAACCTACATTTCGTGTTTCCGCTCGCTGATATACTTAAGATTTTGTTTCAAATGCTAGCAAATCTCTTTAAACTAAATGTGTGCGTGTTTTTACGCACGGCTGTTTGCAAAAGTGCCGTCATGTCTAACACGAATACCATCACAATTAGACAATGTTTGGCAAATAAAACGTTATGTTTTGTGTTAAATCCACACTAGTCTACATTCCAGTGTTCATGTTACAGTGTATAGCCTAAATACAGAGTAATGCAAATGTGCCACTTAATATTATTGAGCAACTTGTAAACACACTTTTTTAAAAATGAATGCTATGACTTTAAATGTAATATGGACACTGTAATGCATGTTTGATCGAGTCTATCAAATATAAACCCTATGTGCTTCAACCCATTCAGTGTCCATTCCAATGGACATTATGTTTTTGGATGAATTCTGCCATTCAATTTACATTAATAATACCTATATTAAAATTAAGCTGGGAGGTGGCATTAGTAAGACAAGTCATAATATCATATGGTAGAGTGAGATTTCGATTATAATAGACAGTGGGCTCAATACTGTGTGCTATTGCAAAACATCTAGATGTGATTTCAGTAATAATCCTACTACACATCTTGTCTAGTCTATCAAATTTGAGTGCCTTTCAGATCATGTCTTACATAAAGTTATTATATATTTTATTTTCAAAACCATTTGCCTGTTTCAGCAACATAGACGATTTTAGCAATGCCTCTTCATGCTTTGTCACAACTTCTACAGTATTTCTCATTGGAAAGATGCCAAAGTTGGGGGTGGCATTGCACTGTGGTTTAAAAATAATAATAATAATAACATTGTTGTAAAAAAAAAACCTGGAGCTGGTCAGTGAAAGGTTGCAGTTTTGAACCCCACAGAAAGCGATCCAAGGGCCATCTTCGTTGAAGCGTGGAGCAAGGGACATAACCCCATACTGGTTGCTCAGTCTAGTGATTCCCCTTCATTAAGTATGCTTGTATAAATAATCACTGCATTTAGATTATTTTTTATTTAGTTATTGATGACCTTTTACCATTCAGAACAAGTAATTGAATTCCAGCTATTAGACTGTTTAATTGTTTTGTTTTTTTAATCCAGTGATTTTAAAACAACCACAATGATTGTGTATAATGACTTTTTTTTTTTTTTTTTTAATAATGTAGAAGTAAATCTATATGTATAATCTGTAAGTTGCTACTACTGTTCAGAACCAATTTCCATTATAATGAAAAAAAAAAAGTGTGTGTGTGTGTGTGTGTGTGTATATATATATATATATATATATGCTGTATTTTGGGAACTCCATGTCTGTGTACCTGTCAGCAGTTGTGCTTTGGGTCTTCCCTCTCTTTTGCTGCTTTATCTTTTGAGCTCGTCTAGGCACGTATCCGAGTATTAAACGCTGAACTGAGGCTGTTTGTCTCTATTAGGGAAAATGAGTCTTTCGTTGGATTTGATTGACACGCTGAGCCGGATATGTGGCAGTTTATTTTGGCATTCATCTATCCACATCAGTATGATGTGCCATGGGATTGTATTTCTCGTCCTGTCATTCATAGAGTGGGAAAATAATAACACACGGACAGGAAACCTGTCCAGAATCTTAATATCAACAGATAAGTGCTGGGAAACATGACTCGTATAGACTCGTTAGGAAAACATCGGACTCAATTTAATTAAGCTTTGACCCACATTGTGGGAATTGACATTTTTCCAAGGCCCTCATTAAATGCGTGTTAGGAGCGCGGATATTTGGGACGTTAGAGAAGTGTATGGAAAGAGCGTGATGAATGTCCGCGCGCACAAGTTGTGTTCGCGTGCCAGTTGAGGCTGTTTCAGTGTCAAGTTCACGCGCTCCCCACTGTCAGTTCCCGTGCGCCTTTGCGCTGACCGACTCTAATCACGGAGATTGCATTGCATGTGCGTCTGTACTTCGGCAGCGGAACATGTGATTCATGCTTTCATTCTTTTGGTAACAATTATAATCCCCTATTCATTTCTAATCCACAGGAATCAAACGAATCAAATATACACGTGCTTACGCAATGTAGTCTAGTCCATAATGTGTTGCCAAGTCATTGTAAAAGTCACATCAAATACTATCTCCAAAGACGCTATTTTACAAATATCCAGTAATTATTTATCAGCCTGGATAGCCTAAGTATAATTTAAGGGATCAATAATTAGATTACAGACTGATATGATTTATTGGTATTTAAAATCAACATGTATTTGACTTTTTTTTTTGTCAGGTGGGCTTAAGGAAGACTGTTATTGACTGCTAGTGTTGGAAATGATTGGGAGCCCCTGAGACCAGACCGTTGTCAGAGAAAGACCAGAGAAAAGAGTGCTAGAGAGATTACAGACTTTAAGAAAAGAGAAAAGTTTAAAGTGACCATGATAAGATGAAGAAACGTCCTGACAAAAACTTACAAATTAGGTTTTGTTGTTGAATGGATGCTGTAATCCGAATGCATCAATTTTGGTCAACAGTTAATGGAGCAAATTATTAAACTTTCTGCATTTTTACATTTTCAAAAAACAAAACAAAAAACAAAACATAATTAGCCTACGTGTATTAATCCTTTTCCCTCGTGGGGACCGCTGTCTACCTACATACCTACACAAACACGCACACGCACACACACACAGTCTGGCACGCTATCTTTCTGGGGACTCGCCATAGACGTAATGGTTTTTATACTGTACAAACCGTATATTCTATCCCCTTACCTACCCCATAAACCTACCCATCACACAAAACTTTCTGCATTTTACATTTTCAAAAAACATCATTCTATATGATTTATAAGCTTTTGTACCCATGGGGACCTCAAATTAGGTCCCCACAGTGACATTTGTCCCCATGAGTCCCCATGTGCATTCAAGTCCCCACCAGGATAGAAAAACATGTCCACACACACACGCACACGCACACGCACACACGCACATATTATATCCCCTACCCCTAAACCTACCCGTCACAGAAAACTTTCTGCATTTTCACATTTTCAAAAATGTAATGTATGATATTTATATACATTGTATGATTTATAAGCTGTTTTCTCATTGGGACCAAAAAAAGTCCCCACAAACACAACGATTTCAGATATTGCCATCCAACATTTTGTCCCCATAACATAAGGATTGCCATTCTATCCCCCTACACTACCCCTACCCTTAAACCTACCCATCACAGGAAACTGCACATTTTTACTTTTACACATTAAAACTCATTCTGTATGATTTATAAGCCTTTTGAAAAATGGGCACATGGGTAATGTCCTCATAAGTCACCCTCTCCTTTAATACCTATGTCATACCCATGTCATTATACACATTTGTGTCCTGATATGACACAAAAACACGCACACACACACACACACACACACACACACACACACACACACGCATTAACACATAGAGCTTAGATTTAGGTGTGACTCTTGAGTACTTGTCTTGAACACTTAAGCTCTATTTGACAAATTACATTATTTTTCAAGGATACTATGTCATTTTTTTATTCCGTTAAAACATGTCACATCATCTCCCCACGTTACTTTTTTTGATGATTAAACACACAGCACATTTAAAAATGGCTCGTCCTTTGCCTGTTTTCATTTAGTGAGGATTGGCTCACTTAAAGGTGCTACTTTCATGATGGAGTCACACCTGGATTTTGTCCAGCAGCCCAGAGGCAAACCATGCAGAGCAGGACAAAACACGGCTATTTTTTTTACTGTGGACCCCTGCACCTGCTGGGCTCGCTTCACAGCCGAAGAAATGCACAGAAATCACACACACAAGACTAACAGTTACCACAAAGTCCCTGTTTGAAATTCAGAATGATAGAAGCAGCCACCACAACTGCTGGACATATGGCCGTCCTCTAGTGCCAGATGAACGAGTGGCAGTGTGTGCTGGGGGAGGAGTGCTGTGCCACTGCCTGTGTGATTGCAGTGCTCACCCATAATCTGGGATGTCTCTCTCTCGAGTCATTGTACGTGTAGCCGGCAATCGGAGCCTTGTTTTTAGGTCAGAGGAGGATGTGTGTGGTGTGTGTTGTCACAGAGAGCTCTTACTGTATGCAACCCACAGGCTTTAGCACACAGCTCAGGTTTACACTAGAGTGGTTTTTGTAGTATTTGTACAATTGGTGCTGCTTTTCACAAACACACTTTTACCTCTGTACGGTCAATAGTTGTTTGGAGTGAAGACATGGAGTGCGGTAGCCAACTAGTTGGATGGGAGTTATTTTGAAACTCCCTTTTATTTTTATTTTTATAACCACCAGTTTCAGTATTCTTGATCCAATAATTTTTTTTTTATTTTTTATCATTTGTCATATACATATGCAGCATGGGCTTTGGGGTCAATATGATTTTTATTTAATGTTTTTGAAAGAAGTCTTATATCAAATATTGTGAAATATTATTACAATTTTAAATACTTTTCCGTTTTCCATTTTAATATTATAGTTTAAAATATGATTTATTCTTGTGATGGCAAAGCTGCATTTTCAGTATCATTACTCCAGTCTTCTAGCCTGACGTTGTCATACTCAATTCTAGTCAGAATATGAGTATGATACTGCTCCATTGGGCTGTGATTAAGGGGTGTGTTTCAATCGAGCCAGGAAAGAAAATGCCTCTGCACTCAAATGGATAGACCTACAACCAATCAGAGCAACGGAGTAAGTGACGTATAGACTTGTTCAGCATTGGGAACGCCCACAAAAACGTCATATTCGCCATATGCCGTGGGGGAAAACAAGCAATTAGAATGAATGCACGTAGACCTTGTTAGACGCTTTATCTTTACTCCCCCACGGCATATGGCGAATATGATGTTTTTGTGGGCGTTCCCAGTAATGCCGACCAAGTCTATGTTGAGCGACACATAGTTGTCAACATAACTCAACTGCACGCACACTGGAAGTAGAAGAAGAAGATGAGTGTAAACAATCTTTGCCGGTGTTGTAAAAAGAATTTAAGGATGCACGGAGTACTTACCAACACGATCATAATTTTTGAGAGAAATAGTAAAGGTGAATGCATATACGAACAAGTTCTCCGTTTAGGATTAGAACGAATTCAACCCAAGTGCTCTTTGGTGATGTGGATGATTACGTTACTTTTGATCATCTGTCCATCATCGTATAAAGCCCGCCCTGACAATTTGATTGGTCCGAACAGCTCTGGTTCGAGCATAGTAGCTCCACAACAGATCAAGTCCAGACCGAACTTCCTGACCTTAAATGTTGTGGGCGGGGCTAAGTTCGGCTGGCATCCAGGCTACCAGTCTTCAGTGTCACATGATCCTTAAAACATTCTAATATGCTGATTTGATGCTCAAGGAACATTTCTTCTTATTATTAATACTGAAATCAGTGGTTCTAGTTAATATTTTTGTGGAAACCGTGACACATTTTTTGAGGATACATAGATAATTAGAAAGTTTAAAAAAACAGCATTTAATTGAAATATAACTTTTTGTAACAGTATAAATACTTCTGCTTGATTTCATTAAAACCATTTATTTAACTTTTTGAAATCACCTAATGTGTCCCCCCACTTTATGAGGAATATGAATTACATTTCAGTTATCAGTTCATAACCAGTATGGACTATTGTGGTTCTCAGTGTATTTAGTTTATGCAATTTTCTTTTTTTTTTTTTTTTTTTGTAGATTTTATAAATTCACTAGATGTGCTGTAACAAGTTTAATTTCTGTTTGAGGTGTTGACATTGTTCTCCCTCTGGTGTTTTCACCAATAAGCCTGTAATAATTTGTTTGTATTGGCTGACTCTTGTTTACCCTTTTTGCGCTTTGCTGGTTTGTGGCTTGGGTTTATGCACACACCACATTGACCACATCACATAACTGTTGCTGTCCATTATGCTGTGGTTGTTTATTATTGTATAATTTTGATGCGCGGGAGGGGATGATGAGGTCTTTACTGTACCGTAAGTGTAATGTGGGAAGGGTTTGCTGTTTCTAATAAGTGTAGTCAAGGAATTAGTGCAGATGATCCCAATGATATCCTTTCCAAAGACTTTCCAAAGTCTAAAAGGAGTTCATTCACAGATGTAGTGTTTATAGTTCTCACTCAGTGGATTGAAACGGATTTACAGTGGTAGGTCACAGCTGGCTGTGTGCTACTGAGTTTGAGGGAAAAAAAATCAAAGACCCCAACAGCAGCCTACTTCCATTTCATTGGGACTTTAAGCTCTGTCCAGTGGAGGAAGGTGTGGGTCGGGCTTCAAAAAGACAATCTGGGGGATTTGAGATATGAGAGAGGTTTTTATACTCAACATGGAAAGGTATTCTTGCTTGGTTACTATAAGTGTTTGTACTGGTCCTCAAAAGTTTTTAGACCACACTTAATGAGGAAGGAAATGCTTTGCTTTGAAAGTTTTTATACTGTCTGTATTAATAACAAATATCACTTAGGGGTTTTAAAATGGGGTCCAGGGACAACCAGAGGGTTGGGAGTCCACAAAACTGCTATATATTTTTACAGGGATGTCAAAATAAAGTGTAAATTATTCTGTTTTTTATTACTTAAACATATTATTTAAAACTATTTTTAACACATTTATAATTTGACGATATTACTGTTTCATATTGCTTTTAAAGAAATTCATACTTCTTTTATCAGAAATAATTTATTGTGAAAAGAACTACAAATAAGTTTGAATAGAAGTTTGAATTGCATTGCGTATGCAGCCCCATACGCAATGCAAACTGCGATGCACAGTGTATTCTGACAACTTTCTAATAGAACCAGCATTAACTTCTTAAGAAATTAAGCTACAGTAGCTCGTCTGTTTGATCAGACCGCACGGGCCAGCCTTTGCTCCTCACGTGCGTTAAAGATCCTTGGCCGCCCATGACCCTATCGCCAGTTCACCACGGTTCCTTCCTTGGACCACTTTTGATAGATACTGACCATTGCATACACACTTTGCCGTGTATCCTGCAGACCAGGAACAGCGGCTAGATGACAGCAGACCCAGTCATCTAGCCATCACGATTGGCCCTTGTCAAACTCATAATGTTATGCCTGATCATTGTGTTTGTATGTATGTATTTTTAAAAAAAATATATATATATTTTTAATTGTCTAAACCTTAG
The DNA here is from genome assembly GCA_018749465.1 of Paracanthobrama guichenoti. Lineage (NCBI taxonomy): Eukaryota > Metazoa > Chordata > Actinopteri > Cypriniformes > Gobionidae > Paracanthobrama > Paracanthobrama guichenoti. The sequence continues at coordinate 14,831,716 of CM031943.1, read as the reverse complement.
TATTTTGAAACCATATGTAGCGTATGGACGGTGCTCATAAATGATCAACGGACCAATACTTTGATTAGTTATAATGACTCAACCAAGACTGGCGCCATGAAGTCTACAGACCGACAGGTTAACGGTGCTAAAAGGACACAAACCATGCCTCGTGCAGCCCACAAGGCACCGTCATAAATAACAGCCCCCACCCTCTCACATACCAAAGGACATCCGAATAGATTATATGACTTTTAACTTAGTTATTTTTCATTTTAGGTGTGTTGTGTTCCCTGTATGTATGCATGCTTTTTTTTTTTTGTTATAACCATTTGAGATGTGTTTGATAGGTTAGAAACTTATAGCCAGTGAATGCTTAAGGAAGAATGACGTCAATCCTCGCCGTTCCTTTAATTCTTAAGTTAAACTCCCCATGCTTGGTCTCGAAATCTTTGTCTCGCAATTTGTAGGCCGGCTAGGTGTGTTGTGTGGTACTATGATGCATCAAACTCTTTCTGTTAGGCCAAAACCCCAAAGTCTGCATACCAAAACCCCCAAGTCTGCTTATCTAAGAGAGCCATAAACATGTTAATGAAGCGAGACTCAAAGACAAAGGAAAATTTCCCGCTTCTGAGTTCCTTCGCTCTGATTGGCTGTTCCGACAAAAGAGGCGTGCCCCGTCATGGCCCTTTAAGATGGGCTACAAACGCTTCTTCGCTCTCTTCTTTTTGCTCTTCTCCTTCCTCTTCTTCTTCACCTTCGCCTTCTTCGCCATCTTCCAACGGATCTCATCACACAAAGGAACCAAAGTTGAATTTCCCGCGGACTCCAAGGACCCACCCTGCAAGATTGAAACACGGACCGGATCGCGGAATTCCCCCACACAAACGAACTCGCGATCAAGGAAACATATGCAAGTATCCCTTAAGCTGTCGTTATAAAGTCTTGAGCTTATACCAATAAGTTGGATTGATTTCTTGCTTGTGCTCAATAGGTTGTGTCGATAATACCACCGTTGCCTTGTCTCTCTCTCTCTCTCTCTCTCACACTCTCCTTTCTCTCTCTCTCCTTCCTTCTTTCAGTTAATTTGTGTATGTTTGTTTATTGTTTGTTGATTTATTAAAATATATATATATATTCACATGTGATTGCGCTTGAGTTGCTCATACATAGGTCCCTTTTATGTTGAACCGACCCTGTTACAAATTAAAAGAAAGATACTTCTCCTGGCCAGAGAAACGTTGTTTAAGAATTATTAAAAGGGAGGTATTTGGTGGACAATTATCCGTCCTTTGAACTGAATTCTAGAATCAAAGAAATTTCTAAAAGTTGAATCAAGCCCTAGATATTAATAGTTGTTATAATCCGTTATAATCAACTGTTAATATCCAAATTCCCCTCTGTGCGGATCTGTGCATATTTGATCGTAACACGATTAAACGCGTGCATAAATCCCGCACCATTTCCCCTGGGGCTCGATATCGCTACACATAGCATTTTTTAAGGCCACTGTATCTACAATCTATTAGTTGTTATTAAAATCCACATTCAATATCACGGTATATAGGAATAAGAAATAATGTGCATCTATTAGGCCATAAAGCTGAATAAGGTAACTGTCCCATCTTGACTTGTTAAGCTTTTACAGGAGTATTGCGTGTTTCGAGGGAGAGTTAAAGTACGAGTGCACTCTACTGTAAGAAACATCCTCTCAGTTTGTGTCCCCATGAGTCTGACCCCTCTGCACATTTAAAACTTTTCTGTTCTTTCCTCATGTGTGCCCCACTAACCATATTCAAACCTTAACCTTAAACATTATGGGCAAACTAAAAAGTGATCTCAGTTCAGCTGAATTTTTTATCCACTTCTAGAAAAGATGGATGGAGTGGACAGACTGACTGTTCTTTGTGGAAAATGTTTTGCTTTCCTAGATAGATCTTCAGCATTTAGTCTCTCGAATATATGAATTTAACAATATTAAGCAAGTTTTACTTCTGTAGTGGTGTGGGTCTTGCTTTATTACTTGCTGTAATGTTGTTGTTTTATACGTGGTTATGCTTAGCATGTACTAATTAGCAGCATGAGGAACATCATAGTGGGAATCATAATCACATCCATGTGCTGAAATGTCACCATATCACTGCTATTTCTTTTTTTTTTGGAACATGGTTTTTTTTCCTTCTGTGCTCACAGGCCCTTTTCCAGCTTGGATAGTGTTATATAGGGCATTCAATATGTCATTGTCCTCTGTCTTTCTGTTCTGACCATTGTTAGTGATAAGCTGAGAGGCTGGTAAATTTCAGGAAGTTGGTGATGTGTGCTTCAGTTCTGTCACATCCTGCTGTGCTCAAGTGTGGGTGTTTGTATACACGGCTGTATCTGTGCATCTGTAACACCCTGTAGAGCTCAGGTGCTCTGTCTCGCATATACGGATGAGTGTGTACACACACGAACACACAACCAGCGCTTCCAATAATTTCACAATTTGTTCACTCAGGGACGGAATCCCAAAGCATGTGTTGAAGAACATTAGTTTTAAAAGTCATGTTACTCTTAAATATGTTATTTATGTTACATTGTTGCTTTTTATGGAAAGTAGTGCATTACTTTTGCATTACTTTTCTCACTGACAGCTGACTGAGACTCTCTCTTCCAGAACATATCATTGAGCGATAGTCATTAGACATGGAGGCACTAGAATAGATTATTATCAATGAAACACAATGTGCATTATAAATAGTTCACTAATAATATAATAATAATAATAATAATAATAATGCAAGTTGATTTATGAATAATATTTTTAAGTTGTTTTATATCTAAATGGTAAAATTTTCATATTTGTTTTGGTCTGTCTAATTCTCAAGCTACACATTTCTCACTTCTGAATTGCTGTTATTCAAAAAGCTGAATGATTAACCAAACAAAACATTCATTATGTGACTTTATCTGTACTATTCTTTAGAGTCTTAACAAGTACTTCCATTTATCGGTTGACCCGATATTAAGGAATTAATTTGGAATGTGTGAATAATATATCAACAAACATTAGATATTAAAATAACCACAAACCACTAGAACAATGTTATATATTTTGTTAACTTGTGTACTTGCATTATCCCAAACGTTTCCAAGAATGTTTAAATCCAGAGAAATAAGCAATTTTAACCAGGACCTTGTCCTATCAATGACATCATACCTGCGTTACCCTTGATTTGATTTATTGATTTATTTTGTATAAACCATGGAAACACCAAAGAAGCTTTAATATATTATGTGTTTCATTAGACAGGTGAGCAACTGTTTGGATAGATGAATTGACAGAAAACTAATCATTGTTATATAGCTCAACACTGTCTTATTGTTTAAATCTCGTTTTCTTGATTTACCACGAGTACCATGTTTTACCATGACTAATATCGATCTGGCTTACTGCAGTGTGCAACAAGTGTCTCATAGTAGCCACAGAGCGAACACACAGAGTAACATTATAACATAACTTTCAACACACTCAAATGTATCTATTATGATAAAACAGTGCTGCGTTACCTCACATTTGCATGAGCAGAAGAAGTGGAAGCGGTCGTCTGCGACATAATAAAAGCTCCGCAATAACAAGGCGTCATCAAGGCGTAGCCTTTGTTTTGAATAAGTGACCTCTAGTGGCAAAAAATTACATATTGTGGCTTTAACATAGGACGTCTGCAATGAATATACTCTATATACACTTCACAAGTCTACAGCTATGTTGATGTGTAGTGGGAACAATCCAGTTGTTGTGTTTTGCTGGCTTGTAGAGAGTAAGCTTAGGTGGAGTTTAAAGTCTGCATGTAACTGAAGTTGTGATAGTGTTTGCTTCTCCATAGTGAGGAATCTCTCCTAGGAAAACGGCTTCCCATACAAGAAAAAATTGTAGGGTGGACTTGATTTTGTTAATCTGGAATAGATTGGATTGTTGTCATTTGCTATTGCTGCGATGTGAGGGACAGGTTGTCCTGTCCTTGCACCAGTATTTCATCATTAGAAAAGATGTTGTTGCAAGAGGGAGGAGAAGTTATTTTGATTACAGAATATTATGAAGTGCATGGATAAATCATTTATAATAAATACGACAATATCCAATTAAAAACAAGAATAGTAATTTTTCCATTTCATAGGGACTTTAAGTATGAAATAATGAAATTTCAAATGAATTTGTCAGTATATAAATGAAAATAAGAGTTTAAAAAAAGTAATTTAGGTGTTATGGTGTACAGTCAACATGTAATTCATAACTATGAATCATTACTACCACTGCTGAAAACCAATAATAAAAAAAAAAATCTAATTTCTATTTCACAAAATATGTTTTCTGTAATACAGGCACCCCATACTTCATAGCCAATTGTGTTTACCACTTTTAAGGATTAAATGAGCATGTCAACTTGTGAAAGTTAATTAAAGGACTCTAGAGTCAGGTTCTCTGACCCATGCAGGTTTTTTTTATGGTCTGCTCCACATCGGTAAGATCAGTGTGATAATTTTTCCTGTTACGTTATTAATGTTGTTTTTGAGCAATTTGCAGGTTGCTGCGATTTAAGCTTTCTGCTTGCTGTGATTAAGCAGCAACTACCACTACATGATATGAATGAATGAATGAAGTGTGTCTTTAGTGTGGTACAGCTAATGGAGCAGTATTCATGAGTTTGTGAGCAAGGCAGGCATGTGTGTTTGTGCTAATGGTTAGGAGGTAGTGTGTTGAGAGTATAGAGCAGAAGTAGTGTAGTGTGATGCCTGAAAGGAGTTATGTGTGTGTGCATGTGTAGCTGCTAGAGGTGAGAGTCAGTGACCCGAAAAGCAGTCAACATGAAAGGCACTGAAATCACTCATGCCTGCTGTGGGCATCGCAAAACATGTTCTTTAAAAAGCACAACACGCGTAACACATAACCCGACGTGTTTGTGCGGAGATGCTTCTCGGATGCACGCTTGTTTACTTGTCCTCAGGACCCCTCTCTCAGTCTTTTTGGGTTGCATTCCCCCACCTCTTCAATCTGTTTCTATCTGCCTCTTTCTCAGTTTTTACCTCTTTGTGAACCCCTTCTCCCTTCCATTCGTTCTTTCGCATAGACATATTTTGGTTGGGGTGTACTCATTCTTTGTGACATCTTTGTCTGTCTGCATCACTCTCAGTCTGTGCCCCCCTGCAGCGGGAGGAAGTTAATGTGTACACACATATGCGCACACACTTGTACCTGTAGAGGAGCTCTGCCAATAGTGTTTTCCGTCAACACAATCACACAAGCAAGTTGTTTAATTCAGATAATACTCTGGGCTTATTTTGCCTGATTCAACAGTATTTTTATGTTTTATAAGGTCTTTTATTTACTTTACTGCTACCTTATCAGAGGACAGAAAAATCTTAAAGGCACAGTTCACCTAAAATTAAAATTTTCAACATTTATTCAACCACATACAGTTCTATGCCCATATGACTTTATTTTTTTTCTGCAGACAATTTAATGAATATCCAATTGGGGGAAATCAATCCAATGGCAGTACATCATGACTAAATTTATAACATGGTCATGATGAAATAGAAGTAGCGACATTTTTTTATTCTGTGTTGTGATGTACATCCGATTGAAACGGATTATAAAAAATTAAAAAAAGTGGGACATGGACTTGATTCTATCCACCAGTTGTTGATTGGATGAAGGCAGATGTGAAAGAAAGGGCTGATTGTGAGAAAGGGGCAGGGTTTAAGCAGATTAATGATTGGAGACGTACGGGAAACGTCACCAGAGAGAAGTCTTTCACAGTAAGATCAATAACATGCTTTTAAAAAACATTTCATTTCAACACTTCATTTCATGCTGACTTTAATAAAGCATCTGATATTTAAAAAATTTGAAACAAAATTGTGGCAGCTACCATTACTCTCCTGTGTGCTTTCCAGTGCTTCACACTCCAATCCAGGTGGCGAAAAGGAGTGTGAAGTGCTGGATGGTGAACAGGAATTCAGTGATAACAGCACTGTCGGAACACTTGTAATCAGCATGCTACATTTACTTTTTTCAGAAACTTGAGTGCTTTGTTATGCATTTAATTGGTTCATAATGCGCTGCTATTGAATTGAATTCACCGGATTAGTTTTAAAATTAACTGTTAATAAATGGCAGTACATAGCCAGAATATTAGCATGAAATCGGGTCCACTTTGCAGCTTATTCTGGCCAAGTAGTAATTAGTAGTTCTTTAGTTAGTATTAGCATCACTGTTCTTTGTGTACTTTAAATATACTGTTACCACAATGGTGTTAAGGTACAGGCACATTTAACATTGTGTGGTGAATTTTCACCAGCGAAATACAGTCAGTTCAATTGGGATTTAATTTCATGTGAGAGGAAAAGATTTCCCCATGCAGTTTTCGCACTGGGTTCAAGTTGGTCATGTAAATTGATCCGTGTTGACCAACATAAAGCTGCTTGATTTGAAAATGACTTCTACTGTATGTGAGCTGTGCTGCACTGTTGACGATAGTGTTGCCTGCTAAATTTCATTAAAGTTGATTGCACTTTCATCTATTGAAATATTTTTTACATGGAGAAATACATTGTTAATTTTTTTTAAATTAGCAACAAACAGTTGAATGCACCTTTAACATGTAAATCTACTCCAGATCAAGATCCACTTTCCTCCAGAGTTTAGCTCCAAACACAACCTGAGCAAACTAATAGTTCTTCAGGATTACTAGAAAGATAAAGGCAGGCGAATCTGATCTGGGTTGGAGCTAAACTCAGTAAAGTGGATCTCGAGGGCTGGAGTTGAGAAGCCCTGAATTTTGTATTTTAAATACTATTTAAGGATGTATTCCAGACTCTAAAAATGTATTGATGCCAGTATTTCTACAGAATCCGCAGTACAAACCACCATCTCAATACAGTACCCACACACTGTCTGTCTGACTGACTGACTGAATGCTCAAATGCGTATTTGTGCACTTGATCTGTGAAGAGCACTGATGCCTCATGTAATTTGCATGCGAATATCATGGTCAAAGGCCCATCTCAGTGAGGTATTAATGTACGTAGTTGTTTATTTATATATACAGCACATTGGATAAGTGCATCCAAACACAGTATACACCCCCATGTCTGCACGTGCAAGATCTCTTTGGCCCCCTCATCCATCCCACCCACTCTGCGAACAGGCTGTGCTGAGGAAACGCTCGTTATCCCTTTATCCAATCATTTATCCTTCTCTTCCTGTCTCAGGACCTCGCACAAATCGCTGTACAAAACCAATGTTCATGCGCACAGTCACATTTGCTGTACTGACAGTGAGAGAGTGAATGAAAGGAAGAGAGAGGGATGATAAATAAAGATTCAAAGAACTAAACGACAATAGCTCTATTTTCCCATAATTTCCCAAGTTTCATTTTCCCATTAAAGTAATTTTGAAGTCAAGTGCTCTTGTTATTTTGTTTCTCTGTCATTTCGGAAAAGGTTGTATATGTGAAAAAGAAAAGGAGTGAGTGTGAAAGATGAAGCTTATTTTTCACAGGCTGTATAATGGAAGTGGCCCTAAATTAAAGTTAGAAATAGGTCATATAATCCTGTAGCTGATGCATTACCTGTGAATCTCACAGGCTGTGGAGTTTGTTATTCTCTGCATAGTTCTTCTCCTCCACTAGTAGCTATAATAGAAACGCCATGAGATACTTTTTAATGGCTTCTGTCATAGGTCAGAGACACATTACTTGAGCCATTAACAAAGATGGCCCAATACTGAGAAATCTCAGAGAGAACACAATTCCTGTTCTCTTGATCTACATGCCTCTCATTACCAACCTGTCTTCTGATTAGGGATACTCTGATCGATTGGCTGCAGATCACATAATTATTGGCTGATAATCACATTCTATGACTCAATCGGTAATCACTAACATCAACATTTGGCAGATGTGCATGTAAACAATCTCTGTGAACCCTTGAATCATGCGGATCAGTTTGTAGGTGTTTTAATGAGACATTTGTATAATTTAAAGCAATAATAGTCATTAATGGTCTCTTTATGGTCTGTAAAGCTGAGCCATCCATAGAACAAACAAAACCAGCCATGAAAATTGATAAAACAACACATATTATATTATGAAGATACTTAATATTTTATGGTATTTGATGATTATTTAATTGCATTTGATAGATTTAAATTACAAACCTGATTGCTAAAGAGTTGGGACACTGTACAAATTGTGAATAAAAAGAATGCAATAATTTACAAATCTCATAAACTTATATTTTATTCACAATAGAATATAGATATATCAAATGTTGAAAGTGAGACATTTTGAAATGTCATGCCAAATATTGGCTCATTTTGGATTTCATGAGAGCTACACATTCCAAAAAAGTTGGGACAGGTAGCAATAAGAGGCCGGAAAAGTTAAATGTACATATAAGGAACAGCTGGAGGACCAATTTACAACAATTATTATTAACAAAATATTGCTCAAACAATAAGAGTGTGGCGCTAACAACACCAAGGTCATGGGTTCGATTCCCAGGGAAAGCAAGAACTAACAAAATGTAAAAATGTGTACCTTGAATGCAATGTAAGTCGCTTTGGATAAAAGCGTCTGCTAAATGTATAAATGTAAATGTCTATCATTCTCTCTAGTCTATCTGTCTGTAGAGATAGACCTCCATCTGTCTGCCTGTTCGTCCATATTTCTGTCCGTCCATCGATCTTTCTGCCTTTTGTCTATGGTCTGGTCCATCCATCAGTCTATCTGTCCATATGCTTATTTATGTACACTCACCTAAAGGATTATTAGGAACACCTGTTCAATTTCTCATTAATGCAATTATCTAATCAACCAATCACATGGCAGTTGCTTCAATGCATTTAGGGGCGTGGTCCTGGTCAAGACAATCTCCTGAACTCCAAACTGAATGTCAGAATGGGAAAAAAAGGTGATTTAAGCAATTTTGAGCTTGGCATGGTTGTTGGTGCCAGACGGGCCGGTCTGAGTATTTCACAATCTGCTCAGTAACTGGGATTTTCACGCACAACCATTTCTAGGGTTTACAAAGAATGGTGTGAAAAGGGAAAAACATCCAGTATGCGGCAGTCCTGTGGGCGAAAATGCCTTGTTGATGCTAGAGGTCAGAGGAGAATGGGCCGACTAATTCAAGCTGATAGAAGAGCAACTTTGACTGAAATAACCACTCGTTACAACCGAGGTATGCAGCAAAGCATTTGTGAAGCCACAACACGCACAACCTTGAGGCGGATGGGCTACAACAGCAGAAGACCCCACCGGGTACCACTCATCTCCACTACAAATAGGAAAAAGAGATTCAAGATTCAAGAGTTTTATTTGTCACATACACAGTTATATACAGAATATACAACCGGCAGTGAAATGTAAACAGGTCCGCTCCATGGACAGTGCAAATTCACAGTTAAAAACACAAGGAAGAAATTATAATAGAAATAGGATATAAAAAAAGTACTATCTATATATATATATATATATGTCTATATCTGTAGAATTATAAATAATCAAGTCAAGAGAAAAAAGGTAACAAATAAGGATAAAGTGGAATAAAATAATTGAAGTAGACTTTGCAGTGAGTAAACTGTAGACTTATAAATATGTGGTTAACAAATGTATAAAGAGTATAATGTGCAAACAGGTTTATAACAGGTTGTTACACAGTAACAATGAGAACAGAAAGTGCAGTGCAATGTCAGTGTATCGATGTTTATCCTGACGTGAAGTCACGTGATGTTAAGTGACTGAGTTCAGGAGTCTGATGGCCTGGGGGAAGAAGCTCCTCCTGAGTCTCTCAGTTTTGGCCATCAGGGCTCGGAAGCGCTACCAGATGGTAGCAGCGTGAAATGAGGGTTTGCAGGGTGATTAGAGTCCTTGATGATCTTGGTAGCTCTACCTTTGCAGCGTTTGGTGTAGACGTCCTGCAGAGACGGGAGAGCTGACCCTGAGATACGCTCGGATAAGCGCACTACTCTTTGCAGGGCTTTGCGGTCATGACTGGTGCTGTTCCCATACCACGCTGTGATGCACTGAGTTAAAATACTTTCTATCGCCCCTAAATAGAAAGTTTTCAGGATAGCTGGTGAAACCCTGAATTTCCTCAGCTGGCGCAGGTGGTACAGTCTTTGCCTGGCTTTTTCACCTGTGTCTGAATGTGAGCAGTCCAGGTCATGTCCTCGGAGATGTTTACTCCCAGGTACTTGAAGCTGCTCACTCTCTCTACTGGTGACCCGCTGATCATGAGGGGGGAGTATGTCCGTTGCTGTCTCTTCCTGAAGTCCACAATCATTTCTTTGGTCTTGCCAACATTCAGAGAGAGACAGTTGTCCTGGCACCATGATGTTAGATTCTCCACCTCGTCCAAGTATGCCGTCTCATTGTTGTTGGAAATGAGGCCCAGGACAACAGTATCATCAGCAAATTTGATGATAGAGGTGGAGCTGTGTGTGGACAAACAGTCATGCGTAGAGAGAGTAGAGCAGGGGGCTCAGGACACAGCCCTGTGGAGCTCCCACACTCAGGGTGATGGAGGTGGAGGTGGACTGGCCTATTCTCACCACCTGAGGCCTGCCAGTGAGGAAGTCCTCAATCCAGTGGCAGAGAGAAGGATTCAGGCCGAGATCCAGGAGTTTGGAGGTTAGCTTGGTGGGAACTATGGTGTTAAAGGCTGAGCTATAGTCAATAAATAGCAGTCTTAACGTAGTTCCCACTTTTGCTGTCGATGTGAGTGAGGGAGGAGTGGAGGACATGAGAGATGGCATCTTCAGTCGATCTATTGGGACGATAGGCAAACTGAAGAGGGTCCAAAGTGTCAGGAATGAAGGCGCAAATGGTGTTTTTAATGAGTCTCTCAAAGACCTTCATGACTATAGACGTGAGAGCCACTGGACGATAGTCATTTAGGCAAGAGGGTTTACTGTTCTTAGGGACAGGGATGATGGTGGATTTTTTGAAGGAGGTGGGGACCACAGATGTAGCGAGGACTCATTAAAGATAGATGTAAACAACCCGGCGAGCTGATCAGCACAGGACCGCAGAACACGACCTGAGATACCATCTGGCCCGGCAGCTTTCCTGACGCCCACACGCTTGAGTGCTCTCCGAACTTCATCCTCTGAGACAGAGATCACGTGATTGTTGCTGCTCTGAGTAATTCCTCTGACGCGCCACTTGGCGGAGTCGCGTTGCCGCGTTACAGTCAAAGCGAGCATAGAAAGAGTTTAACTCGTTCACGAGCAACGGATCAGCGCTTGCCTCTGCAGAGGATTTAGATCCAAAAGAGCAGATGGACCTCAGACCTTGCCACATGCGCGCGAGTCGTTGAGTTGGAAATGAGACTCCACTCGGTCTTTATAACGGAGTTTTGCGGCTTTAACTGCTCGTCTGAGAGCATAGCAGGACGATCTGTATTCATTCATATTCCTGAATGGAGACCGGTGTTGTAAGCAGCAGTGCGTGCATTCACTGCCGCCGCTGGATTGAATTGTCCACCCACGGTTTCTGATTTGAGAAGGACGTTATTGTTATTGTTTTGCGTGGCTTGCTCTGTAAGCGTGTTGATGAAGCAAAGCGCCACGTCTGTGAACTCGCTTTACGTCAGCTGAACTCGCTCGAACATGTCCCAATCCACATCGCCCAGAGCTGCCTGTAGCGCGGTCTCTGAGTGGGGTGACTAACGCTTAACTTCCCGCCTCACCGGGGTTCCTGGAGGAGCTTTTGTTTGTATTCGGGAGTGAGGAAAATGGCGGCATGATCCGATTTACAACGCTGGAAGTGACCGCGCTTTATAGGCGTTCTTAAACGGAGAGTAGCAGTGATCCAGTGTGTTTGCTCCTCGTGTGGGGCAGGAGACGTGCTGGTGAAAGTTTGGCAGGACTTTCTTTAGGTTTGCTTTGTTAAAATCGCCCGCGACAATGAATGCCGCGTCGGGATGTTGGTTTATGACGCCGCTGGCAACATCATGAAGGCCAGATAAAGCCAGCGCTGTGTCTGCCTGCGGTGGGATGTAAACGGCGGTCGCGACAACCGCAGAAAACTCCCTCGGCAGATAGAATGGGCGGCAGATGATTGTTAAATGTTCCAGATGAGGCGAGCAGGACCGCGAGAGAATGGTGATGTTCCTGGGATCGCACCATTTCTTGTTGATCATGAAACACACTCCACCGCCTTTGGATTTACCGGCCTCGGCTGTTCTGTCCATCCGAAAAACAGAGAAGTTCTCCGACGGCGTCACAGCTGTGTCCGGGACCGCGGGCGTGAGCCATGTTTCAGACAAAACAAAAAGAGGCTACAATTTGCACAAGCTCACCAAAATTGGACAGTTGAAGACTGGAAAAATGTTGCCTGGTCTGATGAGTCTCGATTTCTGGTTGAGACATTCAGATGGTAGAGTCAGAATTTGGTACAACATTTTTTTTCTAGGCCCAACATTTCTAAAGAATGCTTTCAGCACCTTGTTGAATCAATGCCACGTAGAATTAAGGCAGTTCTGAAGGCGAAAGGGAGTCAAACACAGTATTAGTATGGTGTTCCTAATAATCCTTTAGGTGAGTGTAAACACTTACTGACATATAAACACCTTGATCACATGCTCACTGTTCAATAAGATGAGTCACATTGATGTTTTACTTCATCATATTCACAGTTTGGACCACACAGAGATAAAAAATAACAGGAGATCAGGTGAAGTGTGCATGAGTCACAAGTGTTTAAAGAAGCAACTGCTTTCTTTCATCTCCATCTGAGTAAAGCATATGAATAACTGTGACTCATGGTGTCGGGATGACACATTGATTCACCTGCATGCTTAATACAGCTTGCTTTTATTTAAGCATGTGTGTAATGTATTATACAGCATATTTAGGTGAAATGCATCTAGAAAAGTCTATTTGTGAGTGTGTGTTTTGCTCATCGCTGTATTAGCAGGACATAGTCAGAGCGTAGTCAGATGTGTATTGATAGGCTCAGCAAGGACACACACACACACACACACACACACACACACACAAACAGTAAAAAAATAAACATTTATTTTGTCTAGGGTTTTCAGTGAGGATCCATGTAGGTAAAAATGTTGTTAAAATGCATGGGAACATCACATATAATCTGACTGACACCTACCAGAGAGAATAATGTCCCACTTTGTGAAAGCTACTTACATTGCATTCAAGATATACATTCTATTAGTTCTTGCTGTCCCTGGGAATTGAACCCATGACCTTGAACCCATGGCGTTGTTGAGCTACGGGAAGGCCAATGAAAATGTAGAATACAAAAAAATGACAAATTTGTTATATAAACATAATGAAATATTAGCTATATACAGAGACCCATTCATGTCATAGGAATGATGATATTTGCAAGTTAAAGGTCCAGTGTGTAAATTTTAGCGCCATCTAGAGCTGAGGTTGCGAATTGCAACCATCCACTGCTCACCCCTCTCTTTCGATGCACGGGAACTATGGGGGCAGACAGAGGACAAAGATGTTGTTGTCTGAGACAGCAGAGAGTAACTAGCGCTCTGAAGAGCAGTTTGTCCATTTAGGGCTACTGTAGAAACATGGTGGCGTAAAAAGGCGACTTCACTGTAAGAGGACCCGCAGTGTATGTAGATAGAAATGGCTCATTCTAAGGTAATAAAAAAATAACGGTTCATTATGTAAGGTCTTTATACACCACTGAAAACTTAGTTATGTATATTATATTGCATTTCTGTCAACATATCCTCCTAAATATTACACAGTACACCTTTAAATGCACAGCTATCATAAAATCCTAATTGTACACTAAAAAGCTTCTTGTCTATGTCGGTAAGTGGAAATGAGAGAGAAATATGACCCCCTCCCCCACACCATTTGTCCATTTCATTAAAACCAAAATCACTTGAATGATTTTTTTCTATTTCTCAAATGTTGCATACAAATCAGCTGCTTTTTTAAATGGATATACACACCCTTTACATACAGCATACAGCCTTTTTACTCCAAAAATCCAGTGTCCACTTAAAATTCTGCAACACATCTTATAATCCAAACACAGTGTTTGTAAAAACTGCTGAGGCCAAATACATCTGCTTAATAAAGCAAAGAATGACAGAAATGAAGGAATCAGCCTGCTGGCCAATCAAACGAGACGTGGCCAGATCACGTGTGTACTATAAGCATAGCATATTTGAGAATGTCACAAAGAAGAATGTACTGTATGCGGGGATGCAATTTCACACATGCATGTGTTTGTTTGTTCCTTTTGTTTTCTCCATCTTGCTTTTTTCCATGTTAATTTATTCCACATTTCTGCCTGTCATGAGAAATCCCATCTGCAGGAGCATCGAATCATTGAAATTATTTTGCCCTGGGAATAAGATTTGTACAGAGTCTGATTGGTTTCTGCCCTCTTTTAATGACTCCAGAAACTTAAAGGAAGTTACTATACTTGGTGGTCCAGTCTCAATGTTCAATGCATCTTACTGTGTGGGAAATAGAGTTGGCTATCTGGTCATTTCTTTTCCTGGTGGATGACCAGGTGTTTTTCCATCCTCCCAAATGAAACCTATAGCAGTAATATATTATGTAAGACTTTTTGATACACCATACTACTGATACTACAGTCAAAAATGATGATTTGTAAGAGGCAGATTGTTTCTTTAAAGGTGGGAGCTATAATTTCTTGCTTTATTAATCTCTTGGCAGCAGCTGACTGGAAATTTTTCTAGGATGTGGATCTGTATACTAATGGCTTTTTAAGAGACTTTGTCCACTTTGTTAAGATACAGTATAAGTGGTTTGTTATAAAGTGCTTCCTATATGGAGTGCACTTGAAAAGCTAGCAGGCAGAAATAGGATTAATCCAATCTTTGTCAACAATCTGCATGGCCCAGTAATTGCAAATTGAAGCTCAAGCCTTGCTAATTGGTTTTATGAAGAGGAGGAGTGAAAGAGGGCAAAGCGAGAAACTATAATTTCTCCTCATATGAAAAATAAAGGGTCCATCGCATCAATATATAAGACATAAGGAACACCTGGGTTCATGCATCTGTGTGTTACTAGTTAATCCTATTTTAGAGCAGCACAGATGTACATGTAGCTTTAGTGGGGTCAAGGTTTAGCTAGTTAGCATGCTAGATTATGGAGGACC
The DNA here is from genome assembly GCA_018749465.1 of Paracanthobrama guichenoti. Lineage (NCBI taxonomy): Eukaryota > Metazoa > Chordata > Actinopteri > Cypriniformes > Gobionidae > Paracanthobrama > Paracanthobrama guichenoti. The sequence goes on along the minus strand of CM031943.1, from coordinate 14,816,564 downwards.
AAACCTGCAGAAATTAAAAATAAATAAATTAATGAATGAATAAGTAAATAAATGATATACAAATATGTAAATGAATAAACAGATAAATAAATGTGATAATAGGAAATAAATAACAGAATAAACTACTTTTTATTACATTTTTAATAAAATACAATTTTGTATTATCTTTCCTGTAATTGATTATTTTATACATTTAAAAAAATATATTTTTAACTTTTATTAATTTGTTAATTAATTTGAATATTTATTTTAATATTTATATATTTATTTTTACATTTATTTTGTATTTATTTATGCATTCATTTATTTTTATATTTATTTATACCCACATGTATTTATTTTTACATTTATTTATTTATTGATTCATTTATTTTCACTTTTCTGTGTGCAACATGGAAATGAGGAGGGCGGTCCTTGTGTAGCTTCAGTGCATCATTGGTTGAGAGCTCACGCATAGAATTGATAGAGCGATAGAGGAGCGTTATCAAAGTAAATGGCGGCTGGATAGTTCTTTCACAGACACCAAACAACTTATCAATGTTTCCAGCAGTTTGAACCATTGAGAGATTAGTTACAATGGTACTTATCGGAAGCAAGTATGATGGACGTCACGACTAACCATAGTGCCATCTGACTCGCACAGATTTTGAACTCGACAGGTTGTAGCTCTTGCTTGTATACTATAGAGCTCCGGAGGTCATGTGACCCATTCTGTTTACGGCGCCAGCATGAGTTTAAAGGCAACGGAGTTCACTGCGCACTTTAATTCAAAAGACATAGACTCGTACATAGCAAAACTTAATAGATTAAACATAATCCCTGTAATGCCCCCGGGGTGCTTTTCACATGTATCGATAAAGGAACAGATAGCTTTCCTGTCAGGACACCTGTTGCACCAGCTGTGTGCAAGTTACAACTAGCCTAGTTTTGACGTAAAAAATGGGCACTAAGTTACAACTTATGCACTCCTAAATATTTTTGCATTGCATCATTAAACTTAGTTGAAGCCTAAATCTACGTATAAACTAAATATTTACATAAGCCTCCGATCAGGAGTAACATTAACAGATAGAATAGCGGCAGACTGAACTGCATCAATACACTCTTGTTTTACATGACAGACTTCGGGTGCGTCTCAATCAGCTCCCTAGTTCAGTAGTCAGGGCACTGACCAGGGAGTCAGCCCATTGACTTATGTCCTGATCAGTGCCCTGACTACTGAACCAGGGAGCTGATTAAGATGCACCCTTTAATTCTTTACACATATATGATAATGCTGACATACAGGCCTACATGCGCTTACATTTTAAGAGAGAAAACATGTGAATAGATTAACGTTATATGTTAGCGGTTAACACAAACCCGTCCAAAACAGCGCGCCGCTGTCCCATAGGTCCATAGGTCCGTGTTGTGCATGTCAAATAAAATAATCAATAAATGTCATTTCTTATTTTTTTGTTTCAGTATTTATTTATTGATCCTTAATTTTGTTTCAAATAGCCTTTCTTGATGTTATTTATATATAAAAGCACTTATGTTATTCACAATTAAGTATCGTATTTAATGCAAACTTATTTTTATCATTAGTTACGTGAGGCAAAAGTATAGTTAAGAATGAAGAATAAACTGAAATTCACAGCATTCAGTAACTTACTACGATCAAATGATTTCCCATTTGCTTTCCCCCGCCTGTTCTGACATCCTGGCGCACACAAGCTGTCCATCATGTTGAAATAGTAAGGTTTAAACAGCCTGGTTTTAAATTATTTTATAGATACCAATGCTACAGCCGCTCTAGCGCTCCCCTGATTGCCTGTCAATACAGTACAGACTGAATTGTTAGGCACTCTGCAAAATATTTCCCAGCACATTCAAAATCTATGCGAGTCAGATGGCACTATGGTGGGATGACTATCGTACTTGAGTACCATTGAAACTTATCTCTCAATGGGTCAAACTGCTGGAAACATTGATACGTTTTTTGGTGTCTGTGAAAGAACTATCCGGCTGCCATTTACTTTGATAACTCTCCTCTATCGCTTAGCTGGTCTGATGATTCTTGCGTGAGCTCTCAACCAATGATGCACTGAAGCTACACAAGGACCGCCCCCTCATTTCCGTGTTGCACACAGAAAAGTAAAAATAAATTAAATCAATAAATAAATAAATGTAAAAATAAATGAATGCATAAATAAATAAATGTAAAAATAAATATAAATATATAAATATTAAAATATTACAATTAATTAACAAATAAATAAAAGTAAAAAAAAAAATTCATATTTGATCAAGTCATTTTTGTTATTTATTTTCCTATTATCACATTTATTTATCTATTTATCTGTTTATTAATTTAAATATTTGTATGTTTATTAATTTATTTACTTATTCACACAATAATTAATTTATTTTTAATTTCTGCAGGTTTGGTCCTCCATAGTATATGTTGTAAGACACTCTTGACTAAAAATCATCTTTCTACATTGATGAGTATTCTGTGTTGTTTGATGAAATATTTTTCCCCAAGAAACATCACCAAGATTTCATTATAGTATAGATGTTTTTATAAAATAGGACTTTTCCCTATCTACTTCTTTTGGCTTAGGGTAGTAGCTGTTGAATGGTTTGGGTGGTGTCATCAGTCATTTAGTGTTATAATGTACTATAATTTTCCTTGATTTCAGAGTGATTGAGAGCATTTATAGCTCTGGTGATTGAGTCAAAAACAGTTCCAAAACTGAGTGCCTGTGAGAAAAAGTGCCAGTTTTCAAATCATGGATGCCTGGGTCCTGTGCCATTTGAGCAATTGCCATCGAGATGAGAGGGAGTAACCTGCTGTGAGTTTGCTGTTAAGTTTTTAACTCCCCCATTTTTCAGTGGATTTACATTGTGAAAGTCTTGCAAAACAATCTGTGCCGAATAAGATTAAAATGAGTTATTACATTTTTGCAGTTCACTTTCAGTAAATAGTCGTTTTGGACTAGGGAGGACGTTTTACAATCCTAAGATCTTTTATCTCAAAACATTAAGGAACATGAATCTGCTCCTATTAAGAGTGCATGATTTCATACTTTTCTGTGAAATCTGATATTGGGAAATAAATGAAATGGCAGTTTATATGAGATAATAATGAAAATGTGCTTTAGCACATTTGTCTTTCACCTATTATATTGCAATTGCAACTATGTTTCTTGAAGTTGCAAATTTATACCTCACAGTGTGACTTTTCTTTCTTATTTTAAACTTCTATATGAGAGAGACATTGGATTGTTTTGAAAGTTATTTCTAAAAACATGGCTAACAATTCAACACTGAAAATCCCCCCCAAACAAACAAGCTTTAGCTTAGCGCTGTCAATATACACTTATGTCTAAGCTCAAATGTGTATTGTACAGTCTGAAACTGAATGGGCTTTGCAATCTCACCTATTGCCCAAAACATTGAATCGTGCATTGAGCAGAAATGATGTGTGGAGTTTCAAGAAGGCCTTTGAGCCACTGCATACATTGTACATCATCTGAAAAGGTGAAGGTTACACTGAATAAAATAGTGCACATAATGGAACTATTCTCATGTTATAGAATGTTTTGCTGCATGACTGCTGTTCTTCTTCTAGTGGGCCACTGAATCTTGAGATTTGCCTGAATGGTGACTTTCACAACCTGAAGGGTTTGCTTGAGTCATGAAATGTTGAGGAGGTTATAGAACCATAGCAGAACATGTTCATTACAGCAAATTTCATTGTATCCATACATTAAACCTTGGATCTTTAACATCAGAGTCCACTACTAAACTATATCCAAAGAAATTTGCTAATTGTGTTTACGATAAAATTTCATTATGACATTACATTTTTTTTTTTTTTTTTTTTTTTTTGCAATTAAAAGTCTATTTTATAGCCATCTTTAGAAGGGTTAATGTATTTATTAGGGTATTGTCAACCTTACTAATGTATGATTGTAATCTTCACTGGTGCTTGCATGGGTGAAAATCTCACTGCCAGGTTGTTGGAGTTTGTCTATGTACTGTGCCGGCCACCCTCACATCTCAGTACATCGTCTCGGTCAAAAGAGCTCACCTCCATGTCTATGATATTTCGTTGGTGAGATACACTATACTGCCAAAAGTATTGGGACACCCCTCCAAATCATTTAAATCTGGTGTTCCAATCACTTCCATGGCCACAGGTGTATAAAATCAAGCACCTAGGCATGCAGACTGCTTCTACAAACATTTGTGAAAGAATGGGTCGCTCTCAGGAGCTCAGTGAATTCATGCGTGGTACTGTGATAGGTTGCCACCTGTGCAATAAGTCCATTCGTTACATTTCCTCACTATTAAATATTCCACTGTCAACTGTTAGTGGTATTATAGCAAAGTGGAAGCAGTTGGGAACAACAGCAACTCAGCCACGAAGTGGTAGGCCACGTAAAATCACAGAGCGGGGTCAGCGCATGCTGAGGCGCACAGTGCTCAGAAGTCGCCAGCTTCTGCAGAGTCAATAGCTACATACCTCTAAGCTTCATGTGGTCTTCAGATTAGCTCAAGAACAGTGCGTAGAGAGCTTCATGGAATTGGTTTCCATGGCCGAGCAGCTGCATCCAAGCCTTACATCACCAAGTGCAATGCAAAGCGTCGAATGCAATGATGTAAAGTACACTGCCACTGGACTCTAAAATCACACTTCTCTGTCTGGAAATCCGATGGACGAGTTTGGGTTTGGCGGTTGCCAGGAGAATGGTACTTGCCTGACTACATTGTGCCAAGTGTACATTTTGGTGGAGGGGGGGTTATGGTGTGTGGTTGGGCTTGGCCCCTTAGTTCCAGTGAAAGGAACTCTTAATGCTTCAGCATACCAAGACATTTTGGACAATTTCATGCTCCGAACTTTGTGGGAACATTTTGGGGATGGCCACTAAAACTTGTGGAAATCCTTTCCAGAAGAGTTGAAGCTGTTATAGCTGCAAAGGGTGGGCCAACTCTTTTACAACGGTGCATGTAAAATTATGTGCATGTTAAAGCAGACGTCCCAAAACTTTTGGCAATATAGTGTATATGTGGGGAGATTTTTTTCTATCTATTTTTTTTTTTTTTTTTTTTTTGTCCAGTGTGTATAAATTATGCTTTTAATTGTCATAGTATAACTTTCTTCAGTAAACTGCATGATATAAGGGATCAAACATGTCCATATCCCAAAGTTTTGTTCAGAAGAAGTAGGAGTGGTAGTAATAGCACCAGTAATGAAGGTCAGAGTGTGCTGAGTGAGCATTGAATGATGGAATCTTCCATTGTGGTATTTATTTCTTTATTTTGCTGTGCTCTTTTCCTCCTCTGATCATTGGTTTTTGGTTGCCAGATCTTTTTCCACTTTCTTCCACTTCTCTGACAGGTGTACATTTACAATGTGAGAATCTGCAGGAAGCCAGAGTAAGAGGCACCTTTACCTGATCAGTGCTGGGAATTTTTTTTTCTTCTAAACCATCAATGTAACTACAATTTTTTCAAGTAATGCATGCAATTCTAAATGTCACACTAAAATGTCATGACACATTTCTTATGACACATTGTTACATGCGTTGCAGCTGAATGAACTAAAGCAATAATGAAACGCTCTTCTGAACTGCCTTATCTTTTATGCAATATGTATGGAATTTTTTAGAATACTTTTTGTTATTCATTCAGTTCACTTCTTGATTTACATAAACTGCCTGAACCAAACCATCCATCTATCCATTTTACAATCTGCTTGTCTGGGTGACAGGGATACACCTAACCAATGCACTAAAATTATTCACTTCACTTGTTTTGTGAGAAATAAATTCTACAATAAGAGATGATAGATACATATTTGAAAACACACTGGTTTCACAGTATGCATGCTATTGTGTTATACTTTACCAACACTAAAATACAGTATGTGTAAAAGGGAAAGAAAAAGAGAAAGGGGGGTATTTCTTTCTTTTGCAGGTCCTGTGATCCCCTAAATTTTATTACAAACCCACACACACTTCAAATACATCAAAAGCCATTTACTGATGTAAAGGCTGGAAAAGTCTCTAAGCCCCGTCCACCACTGGGTTTTACTGCTCATGCTATGATGTACTGTAGCTTTTCCTGAGATGAGCTGCGTAAAATCTCTCACTGGGAGTGGGAATTGCTGACACTGAGCACCTCTTAAAGGTTGATTGTCCTGAAATCATGGACTCATAACATGGAATGTTCTGGAAACAAGCTTCTTCTTTATTGTTCATGCTCAATAAATGTGCTTAATGCTTTTCTAGGACCCTTTCCAACCCAAATCATAACTATTATTCAGCAGCACAAAAGGGCAGCAGACAGTGTATTGTTCAAATAACCCTTGTCACATTCCAGTAACCATGACATTGGTGGATTCCAACCACTTGATGTGTTATAAATTATAAAATGATGGGTCGATGTATTTATATGCACTTAAATAAACAAATAAATATCATAAATAAATAAAATAAATAATAAATTATATCAATAAAATGCTAATATACTGTAGTAAATATTATAAAAAACTAAAAACTAATAATATATATATATATATATATATATATATATATATATATATATATATATATATATATATATATATATATAATTTTTTAGATATATACTACAGTATATTAGAATTTATAATGTATATAATATAAAGTGGGATCTGAGAATAAATTAATATCTATTAAAGAAATATAATAGATAAACAAGCATATTTGTGACAATGAATGTGAACATCTACATACAAAGTATGTACAGTACATAATTACATTATATACGCATTTATCTTCAGATTAATATTGTGATATGAAATTTGCATTTATTTAAAACAATGTCAATTCATGCTCATTTTCTAAGCAAGTGTATGTGTAAATATCTGTGGGTGAATGTGCATTAGATTCATTAGTATCAGATGAATATGTTGTGTTTGCTGAATAGACCCATGTGCGGTACTCTCTGTGTAGAGCTTATGAGGTGAAATGAAGAAGTGCTGTATTCCTGACTCTCATAATACGCTCTGCTCTTCAGCCCGCGGCCTAACAGCACGCACGCACGCACGCACGCACACACACACACACAATGAATATGAGAAATGTTTAAAAATGCTTTACTGTCAGCAGTTACTTCGTATGTGCTTGTATTCAATGTAGCACAAATTTCCCTCTGCTCTCGTAATTGTTACTCAATGAAGCTGTGGGTTGCTTCTATTCCAGAAAGTAATGTTTAATGCAATTATACCATTTATAGCGGAGGCTGTACATGTATGTTATTTCTTCTACTTACGAATTCCAAATTAGTCAAAGGTAGGAGCGAAACAGCAAAATGGATGCTGGTGAAATGAGTTTGCAACAGCAAAGAAAACAGCCCATCTCCATCCCAAGAATTGCTTTACAACAATAACCCAAACAACCACATTTAACTTCACAGAAGAAAATAGTGTTTATTTAAAAAAACAAAAGAGGGTTCCAGACTTAAGAAAGAGGCAATGCCAAGACAAACATAATTACTCCTCATTAACCAAACTAACTACACTAAAAGAAAAGAAAACAAAAGTACAGTAGAATAAACTAACTCCCTAGCTAACATAAAAATCCAATTAAAAATAACCTCTCCCTGCTAACCCCTCAATAAATAAATAGGCAAATAAGTTATTAAACTAGTAAACAAAAAAAAAAATTCTAAACTTACAATAAGTAATCACAGATGTACACACTTAATCCCCCCTTTTAGGTCTCAACAATAGGGTGTAGTCAGAGAGACAAAGGGAAGAAATCTACTTCAGCAGGTACAATGCAAATGAAGTAAAATTACACAAAGTCAACAACTACTTGCATTAATACATACAACAGAACTCAGAACTACTGCACACAGCCAAGCCACCACCAACATACACTATATTGCCAAAGGTTTTGGGACGTCTGCCTTTACATGCACATGAAATTTAATGACATCCCACTCTTAATCTGTAGGGTTTAATATGGAGTTGGCCCACCTTTTGCAGCTATAACAGCTTCAACTCTTCTGGGAAGGCTTTCCACAAGGTTTAGGAGTGTGTTTATGGGAATTTTTGACCATTCTTCAAGAAGCGCATTTGTGAGGTCAGGCACTGATGTTGGAGGAGAAGACCTGGCTCGCAGTCTCCGCTGTGTTCTATCGGGTTGAGGTCAGGCCAGTCAAGTTCCTCCACACCAAACTCGCTCATCCATGTCTTTATGGATCTGCAGTCATGTTGGAACAGGAAGGGGCCATCCCCAAACTGTTCCCACAAAGTTGGGAGCATGAAATTGTCCAAAATGTGTTGGCATGCTGAATCATAAAGTTCCTTTCACTGGAACTAAGGGGCCAAGCCCAACCCCTGAAAAACAACCCCTCACCATAATCCCCCTTCCACCAAACGGTAAAGCATGCCGGTCATCAGCTTCAGCACGCACAGCTCAAACAGCAATGCACAACTAATAATGACTATGAATGGGACTATCATGTTACATAACATTAGAAAGAGAAAAATATTGTAATAAAACTTTGTGAATTATTTGGGTTTAATTACCGTGTTTCCGGGAAGAAACTACATGCAATATGGCTGCTCCACACCATGAATGAAAAACACATTCTGAATAGCAAATAACTTAGTTCAAGTTCACTTTTGCATTCACGTGATTTTGTGCAGATATACTTTGTAATATGTTTATTTTGTATATATCTGATTAATCCCATATAGGATGCGTTTCTTTGAGTTAAATAACACGCTAGCAAAGTGCTCCAGTTTATCTGTGTTCATTCAGCTCGCACAGCTCAAACAGCAGTGCATGTCTAATAATAATAACTATGATTGGGACTGTCATATTACATAACATTAATAAGAACACTATTTTAATTAATCATTGTGAATTCATTGGGTCTAGTTGGCGTTTTCAGTGTGTTGTTCCACACATTCTGAATAACAGGTGGCGTTGGTGACGTTGTATTAGTCGTTATAGCCTATTTGATTATTAAATAATTAATTAAATTAAATTATCAAATCACATTGACTCATTTTACAATCCTTTTATTTAGATTAAAAACCCTTATTAATTTGGTGAGGAACATTACATTTTGAGCAGCATTTGCACACCCTGTCATGCTTTTGGCTATAAGCCACTGCTGTAGATGCATATTGTAGTATTAAGGCTAACGGTTAATCGATTAATTGATTGTTAATTTAAATGATGATCGATCATGGGAATTTGTGTAATTTGACATCCCTATTCCAAACTCAGACTCGTCCGTCGGATTGCCAAACAGAGAAGTGTGATTTGTCACTCCAGAGAGCACATCTCCACTGCTCTAGAGTCCAGTGGAAGCGTGCTTTACACCACTGCATCCAATTGCACTTAGTGATGTAAGGCTTGGATGAGCTGCTTGGCCATGGAAACCCATTCCATGAAGCTCTGTACACACTGTTCTTGAGCTAATCTGAAGGCCACACTAAGTTTGGAGGTCTGTAGCTATTAACTCTGCAGAAAATTGGTTACTTCTTCCAACTTTCTGCATGTTCTCAACATGCGCTGACCCCTCTCTGTGATTTTACATGGCCTACCACTTGGTGGCTGAGTTGCTGTTGTTCCCAATTGCTTCCACTAACATTATAATACCACTAACAGTTGACTGTGGAATACTTATTATGGAGGAAATTTCACAAATGGACTTATTGCACAGGGACTTATTTTACATTTCACTGCCGGTTGTATATTCTGTATATAACTGTGTATGTGACAAATAAAACTCTTGAACTCTTGAAAGGTGGCAACCTATCACAGTACCACGCTTGAATTCACTGAGGTCCTGAGAGCGACCCATTCTTTCACAAATATTTGTAGAAGCAGTCTGCATGCCTAGATGCTTGATTTTATACACCTGTGGCCAAGGAAGTGATTGGAACACCTGATTTCAATAATGTGGAGGGGTGTCACAATACTTTTGGCAATATAGTGTAGCTCTGATAAGGGTTGCAACTTCATGGACCGTCGCCTCCGGCTTTTGACTTGCTCAGTTGGGGACACCTAAATTTACCGATTACCGATCTGCCTGCATTGACACTATATGATACTTGAAATTAGCTGGATAACATCCCCGTTTCACCAGAACGGCTGTACAAATTCTGTTGCATTATTTTCCTGTTAACACTGTGAAGCTGCTTTGAAACAATTGGACTTGTTAAAAGCACTGTATAAATAAAGGTGACTTGACTTGACTTTGACTAGGAATCGCAAAACCATGCTCAAGCAGATGTTACATCAGATTTTATGACTTTTCTTTTCTTTGGGTTGTTTCGATACAAGTGTTGATTAATTGGGTGGCTATCCCCTATATCAATGTCATTGATATAGGGGATATAGGGGAAGGAAACAGGTCAGGATATTTAACAAAGTCACTAACATCTTTGCTCTGTGCTTCTAAGTAGGAGAGATAAGATTGCAGATTGAGAGCATGTTTTGCTACCAGTCCGTCCTCTTCAGGACATTCAACAGGTAGCAAAACTGCTGCAGACACGGGTTTACGGGTTCACGGGTCTTGAATCTTGAATCTCTCTTGAAATCTTGATCTCTCTTGAATCTCTTTAACAAAAGCATCTGAAACAAAATGCATCTGAAATTGCATTTCAAGTGATGTATGCCTTCAACATATTTACATGACAAGCTATACTATTATGTCAAGAACATAAGGGCCAGACCACTTAGCTTGTAAGGCTGTTCCGGGCACAGGAATCAGGGTCATTACAGACTCACCAAGCTGAAACTCGCGCATCACACTCTTTTGGTCAGTCCGAGTTTTCACCTTTAGCCTGGGACTCAACCAGATGAGTTTGAGACTCAACACACATGCGCACAGAGAGCTGGATGTCGGTGTGTCTGTGAGTAAGCTATTAAACTAGACTAGTTCTCTTTCATGTGTTATTGCGATTAAACTCTCAAATGCACTCAAGGTTATGTCAGAAACACACAAAGTTCACATGAAAACAGTTGGTTATGTCTGTGCCCATATGCAGCAAGTACAGAAATCCTGTGTGTATATTAGATCTGTGTATTAAAGTGAGAGCAGTGTAATATACAGTACCTGCTGCTATATCTGCTGTTAATATGAATCAAACAACAAGAGCTAAACAGAAAATAACTCACTGATCTTGACTGAATGAACTTTAGTAGCTTTATTAAGAACACATTTCTTACTTAAATGCTCTTACGAAGAGATAAACATGGCCGACTGTGTACATTTCTGAGGGCGGGGCCTTTGCTAATACAGAAGTGTCCATCAACATTTGTGGGCGGGGCCTGTGAAATGTGACATCATTTTGCCAGGAATCTGCAAACGACTTGTTCTGAGACACTGCTTATGATTTATGGGGATTAACAAAAATGGAGTGGGTGGATTTTTACCATTATAGAGTGCTTGTGTACACACACTGCCAACACACATTTATGTTCAAACACCATGTAAAAGTGGATTTTAAACTGCACCCTTTAAACTGCAATTTATTCCTGTGATTGCAAAGTTGAATTTTCTGCAGTCATTATTTCAGTCTTCAGTGGCACATTAAACTTTTAAAACGTCATGAATTTATACTGGACTAAAAACAACAAGTGCAGAGATGAAACCTTGTCTCCTCATTTCAGAAGACCATCACACGCCACTGCTCTTGGAGGACATGCTTGTTTGAATAGGACAGCCTAATGCTTGACACCCGGGTGGATGAGAAGTAGAACTGACAGTCCTGTCAGTGTGAGGACTGCTGGAGTATGTGTGTGTGTGTTTGGTGACTTGGGCTCAAACCTGACATCTGACAGGGTGAAGGCCTCAGTTGCGCTATGCATATTTCTCTGTCTCCACCTCTCTTTCTGTGTTTGTGTGAATGTGCATGTGTATGTTTCAGAGTCTGTGGCACAGATCTGTCAGTTCGTGTCTTGCCAACTTTGTCCGAACTTGCCTGACGCGGAGTGTGACACCACCTGTGGTGTTTTGTCATATCTGTTTGCTCAGGGGAGACGCTGAGCTTGTACGACAGGTACCGTCACACCGGCCGGAATCTGCGGCATAACACCCGTGACACGAGGTCGTATCGCACAGGCCGCAAACGATCCACGAGAGTGTGTGGGTGTGAGGTTGTGATCATACATCAAGAATTAGAGCACATGAAAGTGAAGTGTTTTATTGGAAAGTTCAAATGGTGGACATGTGCTTTTGTTCCACCACCAGCACAACACTTGAGTTATGAAAAAGCCAGGTAAAAAAGCTAATTGACTACTTGAGTATCTTTTGAATGAGAAATATCATCATATGCATAGAGACAGGAAATGTAAAAGGAGAATAGTGAGAGAGAGAGAGAGAGAGAGAGAGAGAGATGTCTGCGTATGCGTCATGAAAAAATATGTTCACTCCAGCAATCTTTGCTGTCCTTAATTCAAGTAGGCAAGCAATGCCAGGAGACAAAAAAAGAGAAGATAAGGACATGACTGAGCGGAGATGATATGAATTGTTCTGGTCTTTTTAAAATTTTAAATGCGTGATAGCATCCTTGAGGTCTTTTTATATAGCAGTGGTTCTTGACTGTTTTTGACTCAAAGAGCCCATGTTGAACACAATATGTCAGATATTTGGTAGATTTTGCTTTAATTATGACAAAGCTGCTTGTTTTTAAACTTTTTTATTTTATTTACAGGAACTGTGAGTGTTCATTCATTTTGTGATTCCAGAAGTTTCAAGAACTGTATATTCTTCAATAAAAACGCTATTAATTGAGGAGAAAATATAATAATTAATTAATAATAATAATAATTTCAGCATACATCTTGATTTTATGCATTTTTAGCATTTCTGTTTAGATTAGAGTTAGATTATTTTAATATCTCAAAAATAATTTATTACTTTAAATATGTTTTAGTCATCAAGTGACCACCTTAAAAGTTTGCTAAGGCCCCCTGGTGGGCCCCGGCCCCTGATAGGAGAAGAAGAAGAGTCTCTTTTTGACTTTTCATCCTTCATATGTTTCGGGCCTTAAAAAACAGCCCAGTGCCTATTAGGGTTGGGTACCGAAACCCGGTGGCAATATGGTGCCACTTAAATTCAAACATTTCGCTTTGACTGGTGCCGAACCAGAGACAGACACGCTCAGCACTCGTCACATATCACAACTATTCAGTGTTTTCAACCACACAATGTTTATTTTAGTTTTCAGACATTAAAATGCACATAAGTACTAGCAAAAACACACTGATGTCTATGGAAGCGACAATAATAATCCTTTCAGACAGTTATAATTTGACTACGTGTCTTATTTATATCAAATACACATTATATAGTTAACTATATGGTTTACTCTGTTCTTCTCCCAGTTCACCGGTCACTTGACAACATGAGACGTGATGTAAATCCGACAGATCCAATTCTCTGAGGCGCAAACTAACATGGCGACGCGCATTATAGATCAACTAACACACATTCACTTACACATATTTGAAAATCAGAATGTCAGATAGTTCATGACATAGTTAACAAGTTTGTGTGTTTGAAAAAAAAAAACGGAATAAAACCGATTTTGTTGTGTTTTTATTTATTATTATTATTATTATTATTATTATTATTATTTATACTTTAAAGTTAATAAAGTTATTAAATAAATAAATAAATAAATAAAAAGCCATTCTTTATTGTCATCCACCATCATTTTGTGGCTCTTTATTTTATTAAAAGAATCGGTTCAGGCACCGTTTAGGCACCGGTACCGTTTTAAAAGTACTGGTTTGGCACCGCTATCGTAAAAAAACCCAAAACGATACCCAACCCTAGTGCCTATGCTAGCAACTCACTGTGGATAATTCCCATTATATTAGCTATCATATGCATGTAATGCAAACTCACCTGCTTTATTACATAGTTGATTACATATATACATAGTTGATTTTTAACTGTATTTTTACTGTATTTGATGTCCTAAAGTGGTAATTCACCATTGACAAGATCAGGTTACAATAAAAGCTGGTTGTTTATGCAAGTAGATTTAAAAAATAAAAATAAAAATCTGTGCTACATGACTAGAGAGGAAATAGAGAAAAAGGGCTACATCGAAAAAGCTGCCCATAATGCATTGGCCAATAATGCCCATGAGTGGGGATACAAAAATGCGGAAATACGATCTGTAGTTTTCACAAAAGCCCTAAAGCTGTCAAAAGTTTTATGTCAATTTTGCTGACAAATAAGTAGAGATATCTTGATGCAGGTAACATGGAGAAAGAGAAATACAAATACTGGTTGAAAATCAGCAAACTTACCCTTTAAATAGCCATTTTACATGACACAGGCAGCATTTTCCAATGACAAAATCTGTCATTTAAATCTGTAAAAATGTAATTTTTATAATTGTAAATTAAATATTTAATATTGAAATTAAATTAAATTTTAACCCTAACAAAGTGATTGCATTTTATTGACTTGATTACCTGTGCTATTAACATGAATCCTTGTCCATGTTTGGCTTCTAGCAGGTGAGGACACTTGTGGGCAGAGGTGGAAGGGGCCTCTGGCAGCAGGAAGGGAGGTAAAGCACAGGGAGCTGCTTCTGAAAAATGACCCATAAGCTACCAGATGTAGCAATGTGAGTGGTGACTGCAATCTAGCAAAACTGCTTTGAATGTGCAAAATATTAGAAAAAGTATCTGAGAGCGCCCTACGCTGCCCGAGGCAGTTAGCAATGTCTCCTATGCTGGGTCCTCCAATGGGACACTCTGATGATTTCTTTTACTGTGATGATTTATATGATTAGGGATGTCAGTGCTAGAATTTGACGCTTTTAATGTTTTGCAACGTGTTTGCTGTGGTGGTCATCAACAATGGCAATATTCTCTCATGCACATAGTTCTCTGCTTCTTTCTGTCACTTATCTGTGGCTCTATATATTCCAGGGAAATCATACAACTCTTGATATACATGTACGGTATGAATTTGACCGTTTTTTTGTTGTTGTTTTTTTTCATTAAGTTACTTTGGGTTTAGGTCCACATGGGCTGAATTACAGTAACATCCCAACTCTGAATCCCCTCTGTTTAGTAACCATGGTAATTTCACTTAGAGCCGCAAGTGCACTTAGGGCGTGTCCAAATCCACTTTTGCTAGTTTAATGACAGAAAAAACGGTCGGCGCGCCAGGCACATGGTCTAAAAGGGTTGTACCTTGTCTCTTAATGGGTCATGGATGTGTTTGTATTAATTTCTTTAAGGTCTTTCCCAAAAAAATAATTTTATTTTTTTATTTTTTATTATTACCGACCCAAAACCTTTGAATGGTAGTACAATGTTACAAAAGCTTTCTATTATAAATACTGTTCTATTTTCAAAGAATCCTAAAAAAATGTTTTCTATTTATCAAAGAATCCTAAAAAAAGCAAATCATCATATTTGAATGACTTCTGAATGATCATGTGACCCTGAAGACTGGAGTAATGATGGTGAAAATACAGCATTGCATCACAGGAATAAATTACATTTTAAAATATATTCAAATTGAAAAGTTATTTTACATTTTAATAATATTTCACAATATTATAGCTTTTTTATTTTTTATTTTTAATAACATGAATGCAGCAGAAGAGACTTCTTTAAAAACATTTAAAAACTCTTACTGTTCTGTTTGACCAGTAGTGTATGTATATGTGTGTGTATATATATGTGTATATATATATATATATATATATATATATATATATACACACAATACAATACATATTACAGACTCCAAACTTTTGAGAGGTTGCAAAAAATATTGAATAAAAGGGTATGATTAATTGTGAGCAATGTGTATTAGTGTATATGTGTATGAAAAGTTAGAATTTTATAAATTTTTAAAACAAAAGATCAACAACACAGATTTATGGGTATGAATAATTTTGGGCATGACTGTGTGTGTGTGTGTGTAGTGTGTATGTGTGTATGTACACACACACACACACACACACACACACACACACACACACACACACACACACACACACACACACACATAGCACAACTGTTCACCATTCAATTACATTTTTAAAATACATTTAGAAAGAAAACACCTATTTTAAATAAAGCATATTTTACAATATTACTGTTTTACATTTTTTTAAATAAATAAATGCAGCATTGGTAAGCATAAGAGACTTCTTTCAAAAGCATTTAAAAATCTTACCAGCCCTGGACCTTTTAACGGTAGTTTCTATATTTTTAAATATATGAAGGCCATTAGTTGATTTTAAGGGAATGCATGAATTTATTAAAAATCCACTTTGAATGCAATGTAAGTTTCTTTTGGATGAAAGCTTTTGACAAATGCATAAATAACTTAAGACATAGGAATTTTAATAACAATTTTAAAGGAACACACCGACTTTTTGGGACTTTAGCTTATTCACCGTATCCCCCAGAGTTAGATAAGTTCATACATACTATTCTCACCTCTGTTCATGCCATAACTCTGTCTGGCGCACCAGCCGCTAGACTAGCTTAGCACAAAGACTGGAGGTAAACGGGTCCAGCTAGCCAATGCTCAATAAGTGACAAAATAATGCCAACATTTTCCTATTTATATGTTGTGATGTGGATAGTTACATCGTGTACTAAGACCGATGGAAAATGTAATATCATTGCACCAGCTGCACCCATGGCACGGCAGCAAAGTTCCTTGATTATTATGCAAGAATGAGAGTGTAGTTCCTAGACATATCGGTCTAGAAAATCGCAATTTAGTACACAATGTAACTTTACACATCACAACATGTAAATAGGAAAATGTTGGCGTTATTTTGTCACTTATTGAGCATTGGCTAGCTGGACCCATTTACCTCCAGTCTTTGTGCTAAGCTAGGCTAGCGGTGGGTGCGTCAGACAGAGTTATGGCACGAACAGAGGTAAGAATGGTATGTATGAACTTATCTAACTCTGGGGGATACACTGAATAAGCTAAAGTCCCAAAAAGTCGGCGTGTTCCTTTGAACATGTGAATAAACAAATGCATCTTACCTCAACCAAGGAGCAAAGACATCTATGAAGACATCATTTACAAGACATCTTCCTCCTCACCTTCACCACACTTCTGTTGTGTGCTGCTAAATTGCATGTCATATGCAGAATGTTGTATTTAAAGTCATCTTTCACACATGATGTCATGTAATCTTTAACAGTGTTGAGGTAATTCTGATTCTAAATATGGCCACAAAGCTTCTGGCATCTGCAGTTTCATGCCACATGTGTGTAGATGCTAATGTGTCTCCGTGATCCCTTGTCCCTCAGTTTAACTCCACGCTAGCAGTGTGGCATCATGGTTGGAGGGGTTGATGCGTTTGAATTTCAATGCTGTTTGCTGAAGGGAGTTAATCAGACAGATTACTGTGCTCACAGTCCTCAATGTAACACCTTGTTGCCTCTGAGTGCTGCACTAAACCCAATGACTGAAAACTATTTGACCTTGTCTGTGTGCCCTTGGAGGTATCCATGACCATAAAAGAGAGCCATTTCTATTCAGATGCATAAATAAAATGCAGTGTCCCTTCATACTCCCACTTTTTCTCTCTTCAGCCTGTTTATATGAACTTCTGAGGTGCAGTACTGTTATTGGTATTCATAGAGCCATCAAAGTGGGAGATTGAGGTTTGTCATTACTGTCTGACTGCCTTTCTCGTTTATAAACATGATATCAGTATCAGCCCAAATCGAATAACTTCATGCAGGCTTCCCGCTATGGTTGACTGCATAGGTGAAAGGGCTTCTGCTGACACAGTAATCAGCTTAGGAAAAAAACTGGAGGCTATTTCTGTCACAGGTTGCCTGTCCTATTTTTGTCTCAGAAAGATACATTAAGGGACCATAGCCATTAGCCAACTACTGTATGTGGGTGCTGAAAAGAGAGGGTAATTGGTTGATAATTATCTGAAAACCTAGAGGTTTTCGTTTTATTGACTGTATTGTAGTCATTATGAATGTTACATTCAAAACCACCTATTGCTGTTTTTCCACTTAGAGTTTTTTTTTTTTTTTTTCTGTAGCGTTAATCATTAAAGAGGTCATGAATCGAGAAATCAAATTTTCCTTGATCTTTTGACATATTGTCATGTCATTGAACTTGCTATAAAAATATCCTTTAAGCTTCAGAACTCAAAACTTCTTCATTAGCCCAAAAACAGCTTTTATTGAAACCAAGCTCAGAAAACAACTCATTTCAGATTGTCACATTATTACTTCATAGTGCGACAAAAGACTCTGTAGAAAAAGATCAACACCTACTTCTACATCATTGCCCTTTAGCCCTGCCCACGTTTCGCACGTGTCATGTTGTACTACATTTGAGACAGACACAGACACAGAATGAAATTAGCAACAAAATAATGCCTCTGAGGATTAGTAGATGTTTTGAATTTCCAGGTTGTCTTTGCAATCCCACTCTTGTGATTCTAACATTAAGAAAGCGTAGCGTAACTTTATTTTTAACCCTTTGGGCCTCTTCGGTTGGAACTGTCTGCAAATGGTTTTGTTTTTTTGTTTTTTTGCTTCATCAGAATAGGATGAAACTTGGTCGCTTAGCATTAGCTATGTGAACACACTCACACACACAAAAAAAGTCACACTTGGCTACTTCGGTCAAAAATGGCCGAACACTCGAATTAACTAGTGTTTTTTGTCTAAAAACAACAATTCAGTTCAAGAGGAGGCATATACTGTATATACTCACCTACTTACCTCGACAGTTTTCTGCATCTTTCCACCACCTCAACTCCTTACTCTCGGCTGGTTCCTATTCCTATTCCCATTCCCATTTATTTAAGATTTATTTTTGCTGTTTTTGCCTTTTTATTATGATAGGACAGTGAGTAGACAGGAAGCAAAGCAGGAGAGCGGGGACAGGATCGGGAAAGGTCCACGACAAGCCGAAACTCAAGCTGCCTAGAAGGCTATCAGTGCAGATGATGGGATTTTCAACTTGACTGTTTTATTCTCCATCATTCAATGCATATTGCCTGTACATAAATGAACCTTTGTGTTATGTCATCGCAAATTAAAATCTATAAATCAAAAGTTTTTGCATTCATAAGGGGAGAAGACTAAGCACCCAATGCTCTATTGCATATTGTCTCAATGGTGTACAGTGTATAGACTAATATAGGGAATAGTGAATGAGGGTATGGGGCGGACAAAGCCTTGGATTAGGAACTTCCAGACAGGTGTGTTGGGGCAAAGTCGGCTCTCCAGGAGCAGGATTGGATCCTACTCTTATATGTGAATCACATATATTTTATTATGATGTTCCATCCACATCAGTGGAAGAATGCAGACATTTCAGAGCCATTTCAGGAACCAAATGTCATGGAAATAGTTTGACTGTTGAATTAAATTCAGAAATTTAGAACATTGTTTATATGTAGAGTTACATTCATTATAATGTATTTATACACTAAAACATTATTCAGAATCTTAATTGTAAAGTAGTCGATTGTAAATGTAATGTATGTGTGCTGTCCTCAGTTGATAGATCTTTAAAATGGCATGCCTTGACATATTGAAATGCAGTCATATTTGTGAGGTATTTAACATACATTAACATGAATTATCCTGAAGGTTATGCATAATGACCTGCCGGAAGGAATCTGCCACACGTTTTGACCATTGTTGATATGGCGACCTGCTGGCCTATCTCCTATTGCACAATTTGAGCGCTGACCCTAGGCATTCCGCTCTAATTAAGATGATGTCGTTGCAAGGATATTGGCCGCACCTGATGAGTCGGGCCATGCCTGAAGCTGCCTTTTAACATGTGAATGGCCATTCCATAGGTTAGATGGAAGATGCTGAAAAGAGAAGATGACATGCACATGCTAATGTGGTTCACCCATGCTGGAAGATGCTGGAGTGGTTAGAGGGAATGTTAGGGGCCATTTGTTTAAGGGCAGTCACAGACTCATTAAAAGTACTGAGTCTCATATCTTTCTAGTAATATGCTTCTGTCACTTGTCAATCTGGGTACCACTCACATCCTAAAATCCCACAAGGGAAAACATTTTAGAGTTTGGGACCCAACTGGAACAAGTAATGGAGAAAATGAGGAATGTCTTCCATAAGCCAGAGCCCTTTCTCCCTGTAAGCTAAATAAAATAGTTTGAGTGACACTTTAATCGCTTTGATAACCCAAACCTGCAGAATGGAAGCAAAGCCAGGCCGATGGCATTACATTCCCCTGGGACTTGACAGTTTGACTTTGTCAAGGACAATTCTTTGATTTCTTCCATTCCTAATTCAGTCCGTAAAAATGAAGGCTGCCTAGCCTCCATCATATACCCCTCTTAGTCACAAATAAGCTGAGTGCACCAGTGAAGTTGTCATGGAGACAACCCAAGTAACCTCTGCTGTCAGTGTGCATCAAGACTTAACCTGTAATGGCTCCATCCGAGGTATTGAGTAAGACAAACCGTGACTGCTGAGAGATTCAAAACAAACTTGTTTTGTGAACATTTGAATGTCTCCATGGGAAAGTGTACGTTTAGATGCATGAGAGATCACTAATGGAATAGTTCACCTCAGAATGAAATCATTTACTCTCTTTCATGTTCTTCCAAACCTATATGCCTGTAAATCTAAAAGAATATTGAATGTTTCAATTGTTTTTGTCAACATATACCTTTTGGAAAAAAGTCCCTCTACCTACATTTTTTCAAAAACTACATGGACGTACAAACCTGATTCCAAAAAAGTTGGGACACTGTACAAATTGTGAATAAAAACAGAATGCAATGATGTGGAAGTTTCAAATTTCAATATTTTATCCAGAATACAACATAGACGACATATCAAATGTTTAAACTGAGAAAATTTATCATTTTAAGGGAAAAATAAGTTGATTTTAAATTTCATGGCATCAACACTCAAAAAAGTTGGGACAAGGCCATGTTTCCCACTGTGTGGCATCCCCTCTTCTTTTTATAACAGTCTGCAAACGTCTGGGGACTGAGGAGACAAGTTGCTCAAGTTTAGGAATAGGAATGTTGTCCCATTCTTGTCTAATACAGGCTTCTAGTTGCTCAACTGTCTTAGGTCTTCTTTGTCGCATCTTCCTCCAAATGTTTTCTATGGGTGAAAGTTCTGGACTGCAGGCTGGCCATTTCAGTCCCCGGATCCTTCTTCTACGCAGCCATGATGTTGTAATTGATGCAGTATGTGGTCTGGCATTGTCATGTTGGAAAATGCAAGGTCTTCCCTGAAAGAGACAACGTCTGGATGGGAGCATATGTTGTTCTAGAACTTGGATATAGCTTTCAGCATTGATGGTGCCTTTCCAGATGTGTAAGCTACCCATGCCACATGCACTCATGCAACCCCATACCATCAGAGATGCAGGCTTCTGAACTGAGCGCTGATAACAACTTGGGTTGTCCTTGTCCTCTTTAGTCCGGATGACATGGCGTCCCAGTTTTCCAAAAAGAACTTCAAATTTTGTTTTACACTTTGCCACAGTCCATTTTGAATGAGCCTTGGCCCAGAGAAAATGCCTGCGCTTCTGGATCATGTGTAGATATGGCTTCTTTTTTGATAGAGTTTTAGCCGGCAATGGCGAATGGCACGTTGGATTGTGTTCACCAACAATGTTTTCTGGAAGTATTCCTGAGCCCATGTTGTGATTTCCATTACAGTAGCATTCCTGTATGTGATGCAGTGCCGTCTAAGGGCCTAAAGATCACAGGCATCCAGTATGGTTTTCCGGCCTTGACCCTTACGCACAGAGATTGTCCCAGATTCTCTGAATCTTTGGATGATATTATGCACTGTAGATGATGATAACTTCAAACTCTTTGCAATTTTTCTCTGAGAAACTCCTTTCTGATATTGCGCCACTATTTTTGGCCGCAGCATTGGGGGAATTGGTGATCCTCTGCCCATCTTGACTTCTGAGAGACACTGCCACTCTGAGAGGCTCTTTTTATACCCAATCATGTTGCCAGTTGACCTAATAAGTTGCAAATTGGTCCTCCAGCTGTTCCTTATATGTACATTTAACTTTTCGGCCTCTTATTGCTACCTGTCCCAACTTTTTTGGAATGTGTAAATCCAAAGTGAGCCAATATTTGGCATGACATTTCAAAATGTCTCACTTTCAACATTTGATATGTTATCTATATTCTATTGTGAATAAAATATAAGTTTATGAAATTTGTAAATTATTGCATTCCTTTTTTATTCACAATTTGTGCAGTTTCCCAACTTTTTTGGAATCGGGTTTGTACATAACATACAAGTCACTGCAATTTCAAGCTTAAATGACCACTAGTGGCAGTAAAATACCAACGACTTTTATTCCTTTTCACATGAATTATGATTACAGGGGCTGATTATCAATTAATAAAGACTTTTTTGCGCTGTTCCTAGCACAATATGTTATGACCTTTTACCATAGTGCATGATTTTTTAAATGAATACATTTTGATATTTGCATTACATAATCAGCTATATGGCTTTTCTGAAGTAGTAAACTTGCTCGGTAGCTCACCTGGTACAGCACTCACTTATGATGCTAAGCACTCAGGTACGAGTCCCATGAAACACAAGTCACAATAAAAGAGCTCAAAGACTTGTAGAATCAAGCAAAAATTATATGGTTGCTTCAGCAATTGTGTTTTTATCTATATGCTTTTGTTAACACCTTTGGTTAGGTTAGGGTTTAGTGTAGGTGGTACATTATTTTCAAATGCGATGGTGCATTATACTTTTAGAACTACTCACCAGACATTTTATTTACTTTTATTTGAACAGCCATGGTAACGAGTAATAAACGTTGCCAGATTCAGATCTGTTTTGGGTTTGTTCAACACTCATTGGACATTTCACATTGAAAAGTGTTGCAAAATTGCAGCTACCAACATTTTGCAGAAATGTCACCACATGCACATTTTTTCCAATTTTCTTGTGTGGGTTTTTTCCTATATAATTGAAGTCAGTGGGGTCAAAACAGCACAGGACTCTGGACACTGGACACGAGATTTAAGCCAAAACTAAAAATATTTTTTCAAAATATCTCCCTTTATGATCTTAAAGCTTAGAACAATGTGTAAGTAAATGACATAATTATGATGAGTAAACTATCCCTTTAAACTGTACAATAGAATGAAAGTAAAAGAAATAGGCAGAACCTATATAAGCCACATGATATCCCGTATTCTGCTTCGAAGGAGGATGCTATAAGAAATGCTGTGGTATTTAAGAACAGCCAAGGTTATTTGCCTGAAATGCACAGATGATATTTGTGCAAATGGTGAGAACGTTTGTGTGTATGTGCCCCTATGTGGATGGCATGTCAACGGTGTGCTCAAGGGGATGTATGAGTGACAGCTTTGCTTTAGGCTACTGCAAGTTAATCGTCACAACCAACTGCCACTGCCACAAATTAGTGCTTCTGTTCTATGCTTTGACAACACTACTGACATGTGCTGATGTTGTGAGGGGGCTCCAAGAAAGCTGGCGGGTTCATGTGCCCATTTCTCAATGACTTATCAACATTTCTAAGGGTTTGTCTTAAAGGCAAATAAGACCTTTTCACTGCAAACCCACCTTAAAAATAATTTGAAATAAAATAATGCACTCTAGTGATGTTACCCTAATGAGAGTTTAAATAGTTTATGAGACATGATAGTGATTCTCAGTTGTTTTTAAGTAGCAACTTTTTATCTTTTTATTTACAATAAATGTGCAAATTTAGTATCAGAATCAGAATTAGAAAGAGCTTTATTGCCAAGTGTGCTTGCACACACAAGGAATTTGTCTTGGTGCTGAAGCTTCCAGTGCACATATACAATACAACACAACATGAACACAAATATACAAATATGAAAATAGTATAAAATAAAATAAAGGTATGTATATATATATATATATATATATATATATATATATATATATATATATATATATATATATACATACCTTTATTTTGTGGTATTCAACTGTTCAAGAGGGAAATGGCCTGTGGGAAGAAACTGTTCCTGTGCCTAGATGTTCTAGTGGCCAGTGATCGGAGTCGCCGTCCTGACGGTAACAGTTCAAACAGGAAGTGTCCAGGGTGAGCGGAGTCTGTGATGATTTTACCTGCCCTCTTCCTCACTCTGGAAGAGTACAGGTCCTGGAGGGCTGGCAGGGGGGCACCAATAATCCTCTCTGCAGTCCGGATTGTACGATGTAGTCTCCTGATGTCAGATTTGGTAGCTGAACCAAATCGGACAGTGATGGATGTGCACAAAACAGACTCAATGACAGCCGAGTAGAACTGGATCAGCAGCTCCTGTGGGAGGTTGAACTTCCTCAGCTGACGAAGGAAGTACAGTCTCTGCTGGGCCTTTTTTACAATGGAGTCAATCTGATTGTCCCACTTCAGGTCCTGAGAGATGGTGGTGCCCAGGAACCTGAATGACTCCACTGCTGCCACTGTGCTGTTCATGATGGTGAGTGGGGGCAGAGCAGGGCTGTTCCTCCTGAAGTCCACTATCATCTCCACCGTTTTGAGCGTGTTGAGCTCAAGGTTGTTATAACTGCACCAGACAGCCAGCCGTTCAACCTCCAGTCTGTAAGCAGACTCATCACCGTTTTGGATGAGGCCGATGACGGTGGTGTCGTCTGCAAATTTCAGGAGCTTCACAGAAGGGTCTTTAGAAGTGCAGTCATTGGTGTACAGGGAGAAGAGCAGTGGGGAGAGAACATACCCCTGGGGGGCGCCAGTGCTGGTAGTGAGAGTCTTGGATGTGAGTTTCCCCAGTCTCACTCGCTGCTGCCGGTCTGTCAGGAAGCTGGTGATCCACTGACAGATTGAGGATGGCATGGAGAGCTGGGTCAGTTTAGCTGTAAGAAGATCAGGCATGATGGTATTGAAGGCCGAACTGAAGTCCACAAATAAGATCCTTGCATAAGTCCCAGGTCTGTCGAGATGTTGCAGGATATAATGCAGTCCCATGTCGACTGCATCATCCACAGACCTGTTTGCTCTGTAGGCAAATTGAAGAGGATCCAGCAAGGGTCCAGTGATGTCCTTCAGGTGGGCCAGAACCAGTCTTTCAAATGACTTCATGACCACAGATGTGAGAGCGACAGGTCTATAGTCATTAAGTCCAGTGATTTTTGGTTTTTTTGGGGACAGGAATGATGGTGGAGTGTTTGAAGCAACGGGGAACTTCACACTGCTCCAATGATCTATTGAAGATCTGCATGAAGACTGGGGCCAGTTGGTCAGCGCAGGCTTTCAAACAAGCAGATGAGATGCCGTCTGGGCCTGAAGCTTTCCTTATCTTCTGTCTTTTGAAGATTTTGGTTACCTGCTCCACACAGACCTTAAGCTCAGGTTGGATGGTGGGGGGAGAGAGAGGGGTGCAGGAGGTGTTGGGGACGTGTGAAGTGCAGATCAGAGCGGGTGTGAGGTGAGATTGGGTTTCTCAAACCTGCAGTAAAATGCATTCAGCTCATCAGCCAGATGTTGATTCTCAGCAGGTCGGGGATGGTGGCTTGTAATTGGTGATATTCTTCAGGCCTGACCAGACAGCAGCAGGGTTGTTAGAAGAAAACTGGTTTCTCAGCTTTTCAGAGTAGCTTCTTTTAGCAGCTCTGATCTCCTTTGTCAGTCTGTTCCTGGCCTGGTTATACAAGACCCTATCCCCACTTCTGTAAGCATCCTCTTTGGCATGACAAAGCTGTTTGAGTTTCCCAGTAAACCATGGTTTATCATTAGTGAATGATAAGAATGTCTTGGTAGGAATGCATGTATCCTCGCAGAAACTGATGTATGATGTTACAGTATCTGTGAGCTCATCCAGATCAGTGGTAGCAGCTTCAAAGACATTCCAATCAGTGCAATCGAAGCAGGCTTGTAGGTCCCGCTCTGCTTCATTAGTCCATCTTTTTACAGTCTTTATTACAGGTTTAGCTGATTTCAGTTTCTGCCTTTAGGACGGTATAAGATGAACCACACAGTGATCAGAAAGCCCCAAAGCTGCCCGTGGGACGGAGTGATATGCATTCTTTATTGTGGTGTAGCAGTGGTCAAGAATATTACTGTCTCTGGTGGGACATGTAATGTGCTGTCTGTATTTTGGCAGTTCACGGGAGAGATTTGCTTTGTTAAAATCCCCAAGAATGATTAAAAGAGAGTCTGGATACTTTTGTTCAGTCTCAGCTATTTGTTCAGCCAGCTGTTGTACTGCCACGCTGACACACGCGTCTGGAGGAATGTAAACATTCACGAGAATAAACGAGGAAAACTCCCGTGGTGAATAGAAAGGTTTACAGTTTATGAAGTGGGCCTCTAGGTTAGGAGAGCACATCTTCTTCAGCGTTGTTACATCTGAACACCAACGTTCGTTGATGTAGAAACACAAACCTCCACCTCTCGTTTTCCTGGTTAGTTCCGTGATGCGATCTGCTCGGAACAGCTGGAAGCCCGGCAGATGTAGTGCGTTGTCCGGTATGGCTTCACTCAGCCAGGTTTCAGTGAAGCACAGTGCAGCAGAGTTGGAAAAATCCTTGTTAATCCGGGTGAGGAGAAGCAGTTCGTCCGTTTTATTAGGAAGAGAGCGGAGATTAGCAAGATGAATACTGGGAAGAGGAGTGCGGAGGCCGCGCGTGCGGAGTTTAACCAGCGCACCGGCTCGCTCCCCGCGCTGCGCCTGGTCGCGCGATTTAAAGAAACAGTCGCGACTCCAACGAGGATATCAAACAAAACGTCTGAATAATCAAAAACTGCAGACATATTGTCTGGTGTGTGTTTCCTAATGTCCAGTAGTTCGTCTTTGGTGAAACTGATCGGAAAAGAATGACTAAAAGCAGAACAAACAGACAAAAACAAAACAATAGCTGAAGAGCTCAACACCGAAGCAGCCATCCGCGGCGCCATCTTGTGTCACATACAATATATAAATAAAGTATATAATAAAGTATATAAATAAAGTATCAAAATCAAGTAATCATCTTATAGTTTTATAGAAAAACACTGTTAAAGTGGATAAGAAAAAGGTCAAAAGCCCTTGTCAGAGGCACAAAGCTTCTTTTAGCTTTAGGTAAATGCCTATTACCAACCAATTTAATTAATAAATCGTTCAACCAGACCCAACTGTTAGGTTATAGATTATATGTGTTTGACTCATAATTTGCAAAAACAAAAGTATTGCAAACAGATGATATTTTAAGGCTTTTTGGTTCGAAGATAATTTAATTTCTTTGACAAATATAAGAAAGAGAGGTTCAGCATTTAGATATTTAGATTTATGAATGTGGAATTTAGCAAGTAACAAGATCAGATTCATTGCATAAAATTGACCTTTTTAGATTGATCATAATCAACAAAGCCTATTACCTCATCCTTACAATACAACACACATTCATTATAAATTGTGCACATGATATTAGGAACCAACTTAATACACACATGACGACAGCAGTGAGAGTTACCCCTCCCACTTCTTCTAGTTTTAATGAGATTTCTTATCCCATGCAAATTGGCCATTAATATTGCAGACATCCTGTGGTAAAATTACATTACTGTACTACCCTTGTAAAACTAATCCTGTCCGAATAGGGCTTTAGACAGCCCTAAAATTGTCTGGCTATCACCAGACCAAGCTCAATCTTTTAAGATTGAACATTGGTCTGGGGAGTCTGCTCTGTATTTTCTACAAGAGGCGTGATCAACGGGCATAGTTCAAATGACTAGTCACAATTGGATAGTCCTTCAATCAATCAGACCAACGAAACATCGCTTCTCTATCCGTCGTTGTGTTAAACCTGCCAATAGCATTCCAGGTGGATAAGCTGGTTTGTGATTGGTGCCTGCAAATTTGTAACAGAAGCAGGACAGAAATATGTACAGGTTTCCAGCCTGAGCTGCAGGGCGAAATCAAATCGCCGGCAGATCGGACTGGGTTTACCCAGTCTAGCCCTAAAAAATACATTTTGTAAAAACAAATTTTCTGTTCTTCTGTGAACTCCATTGCACCCTCTTGTGGTGTGGATTTAGGATATAGACACAAAGGAGACAATTGTTGTCAAACAGGAGGAAAAACATATTAGATGGTCCAGACTGATGATTGCAGACTTTGGTATCTTGGTAAACTGATCCCTTATGAAGCATATGAGACTATCCTTAGCTCAGCAGAAAAATCTGTTAGTTTCATTGTTGTCTAGGGAAATAAAAGAGTTCTCTTTTGTGCTTTTTTCTTTCCCTTTTTGAATTATATTTAGTGCTATTTTAATATGATATTGTGTTTATGTATGAGACATAATTGCCTCTGTGTTGCCATTCACATGCTTTTTGTTACACAATCTTCAGAGAGGAGGGAGCTGTACAGAGTGCAACTCAGCTGCAACTGCCATTAGTGTTTCCCTCTTGATTACACTGTTAATTATTTCAGTTTTATCCACAATGTCAAGTCCTCGTGCCTGGTGGCAAATAGAGATGTGCATTCATTAAAACCGCCCTTGTTCTTTCCCTAATGCAACCATCAGCTATAGGCCATTCCTAACCATCCACACAATGGGGGAAACTAATTGATAACTGCACACGCTCACATTTATAAACACGCATGTAGAGCACACATTCTGTGGATTTATTGAGGCAAATATTTAGACTTTGGAGTACAGCTCATGCATATGTTTATGGGACAATAAAAGGTTTATTGAACTCCTGAAAGACTTAGTAAACATATTTTGTTTACTTGATAAAAATGAAAAGTTACTATGTAGACTGCTTCCGAAAGCTGAAAGATGCTGCCTCCACTGGCAGCATTTGGAGGTAAGAAGGCAACAAGGCATGTCCTGATTGATTTTTCAAGGCAGCATAGATGTACTGTATTCTTCACTGCCTATCCTTAGTGATGGCGGCCTGGTGAACTGAAACGCGTAACCGAGTCTGATTGAACCATGACGACTTGGCTTGTGGTAAATGGTGAAGAGGGGGCTGGGAATTTACTGCCAGACAGCACCCTGTATGGCCCAGAGATTGAGGAAACTGCTCTTTTATTAAAAAAATGTGAGTAGCAGCCACTGGCAGAACACAAAGAAAAACAGAAGATTCTCCACCCGATAGTCGAGGGACCGAGGGAAGGAGCAGTGTGTTTACCACCTCCTGGTCCAGAGCAGCTCCCTTCATCTCTGGGCCGCCCGTATCAAGGCCACTTTAGAGGGTTTAGCGGCCTGAGGGATGAGCTGCGTCGTCTTCCTGCGAGAGGCTCCACAGGGTGGCCGGGATGTTGTTTCCAGTCGTGCTGGAGCAGATATAGATGCCGCAGGGGTACACCCCCAGCAACGAGCAAACTGAGGGTAGCATTTGGTGGCGTTGGTATCACGCTGGGGCAGGGTGTTTTTTATTGCCTCCATCTGCTTCTGGACTGCCTAGAACTGCTGGGCGAAGTCCTTGACAGAGTCGCAGAAGAGGCCACCTTGCGAGATGTGGGCGTTGAGAGAGCGCACTTTGTCAGCATCCCACATTTCTGCAAGGTTTTGCCAGAGATGACATTCCTGAATCAACAGGGAGGACATCATCTGACCGAGGAAGGAAAGGCATATTTAAAAATATGCTCGCTAGCCATGCTTGCTCTTTTAAGATGGAAAACAAACAAAAACATTCAAGATGGCGGCGCGTGCACACGCAGCGGCTTCTCTCTCTCCCGACGGACCGGTGTTTTTGTGTTTTTCGTCATGTAAATCACAGTGTTTTTGTACGTCCTTGTCGCGTCCGTTCATCTGCAAACTCAGCTACAGACGTGAGTTTCTGCTCGAGGTTGGAAAAACTACAGTCTTCAATCCAAGATCGGCGCTCGCTCAAGATCTGCGGGATCATGGCCTTCTCCGGGGGCCTACCCCATCATCGTCCCCCACTACTGCACCTCTCCTACAGTGGAGGCGCCACAAACGGGGTGAGAGGAAACAGAAGAGGGGGAAGCGCGGAGGTATCCGTGTCAGGCTAGCGGCTAAACCACACAAGCCGGCTATCCCCACCATCATTCTCGCTAACGTACGCTCGTTGGACAATAAACTGGATGATCTTCATCTTCTTTGCTCTACTCGGAAGACTGTAAGAGACTGTTGTGTTTTTGTGTTCACGGAAACATGGCTCAACAACAGCGTTCCGGACCGCGCCATTCAGCTCGATCAGCGCACATGCCATCGGGCGGACAGAGTGCCCGTCGAGGGAGGTAAGACCCGTGGCGGCAGACTCTGTTTTTACACCAATGATGCGTGGTGCCGCGATGCTGTTGTGGTCTGCAAACACTGCTCACCCCTGGTGGAGTTTATGATTATTAAATGTCGGCCGTTTTATCTACCGTGGGAATATTCAGCTATTATACTTGTTGCTGTATACATCCCCCCCAGCTCCAACAACAACAGGAGTGAGGCACTAAATAATCTTTATAAACACATCAGTGATCAGCAGACAGCCCACCCAGATGCTTTTCTCATCTTGGCTGGAGATTTCAACCATGCAGACTTAAAGAGTGTGCTTCCAAAAATTCATCAACACATTGACTTCCCAACACTCTGGACTTTGTGTACACTACACAGAGAGGAGCTTACAAAGCCCTTCCCCTCCCCCACCTTGGTGCTTCAGATCACATCACTGTTATGTTAATGCCAGCATACAGACCACTTGTGAAAGCCACCAAACCAGTCCAAAGGCAGATTCAAGTCTGGCCTGAAGGGTCATCAGAGGCTCTTCAAGACTGCTTCGACACCACTGACTGGGACATGTTTAAACAGGCTGCAACCTACCACAACACCACAGACCTCCAGGAGTACTCAGAGACTGTTACTTCTTATATCACCAAGTGCATGGAGGATGTAACAGTCACAAAGACCATCACCGTCTGGCCCAACCAAAAACCGTGGCTGACAGGAAATTTCTACAGACTTCTGAAGACGCGTAACGCTGCCTTCAGAGCTGGAGATGAGGTGGGCCTGAGGACAGCAAGGGCCAACCTGTCACGCGGCATCAGGAAGGCTAAGAGACAGTACTCCAGGAGGATAGCCCATCGTTTCAGCGACAGCAGAGACACAAGGAGCCTGTGGCAGGGTATTCAGACCATCACAGATTATAAGCCCCCTGCACGGACATGTGACAGCTCCACCCCCCTGCTGAATGAGCTGAACACTTTCTTTGCTCGCTTTGAAGCTCACAACAGCACCACTGCACAGAAGTCACCACCTCCTCCCGATGACCTGATGTTGTCACTGCCCAGGAACAGCGTGAGAAGATCCCTCAGCAGGGTCAATGCACGCAAAGCTCCAGGTCCTGACAACATTTCTGGACGTGTATTGAGAGACTGTGCAGAGGAACTCACTGATGTCTTCACAGACATCTTAAACATCTCACTGAGTCAAGCTGTCGTCCCCACATGCTTCAAAGCAACCACCATCATTCCAGTCCCTAAGAAATCATCTCCATCCTGCTTCAACGACTACCGTCCAGTCACACTTACCCCCATCCTTATGAAGTGCTTTGAGCGGCTAGTCATGCACCACATTAAGTCTGTCCTCCCTGGACCCCTACTAATTTGCATATCGGTCTAAACGCTCGACCGATGACGCCATCGCCACTACCGTCCATTCAGCACTCACACACCTGGAAAATAAAGACACTTATGTCAGAATGCTGTTCATAGACTTTAGTTCAGCATTCAATACAATCATCCCTCTACAGCTCACTCAAAAACTGTCACAGCTGGGACTCAGCACATCGATGTGCAACTGGTTGCTGGACTTCTTGACGGGAAGACCTCAGGGAGTTCGGGTCGGCAGTAACTCATCCAGCTCCATCATCATGAACACTGGAGCCCCTCAGGGATGTGTGTTGAGCCCCCTCCTTTTCACTCTGCTGACACATGACTGCACACCCATACACAACAGCAATCTCTTCATCAAGTTTGCAGACGACATGACCGTAGTTGGTCTCATTAGCAACAATGATGAGACAAACTTCAGGAGCGAGGTGAGCCGCCTGGTCAGGTGGTGTGGCGACAACAATCTCTCTCTGAACGTGGAGAAGACGAAGGAGATTGTTGTTGACTTCAGGAGAATGCACACCCAGCACGCTCCTCTGACCATCAACGGTGTGACCGTGGAAAGGGTGAGGAGCACCAAATTTCTGGGTGTACATATCACAGAGGACCTCTCCTGGACCGCCAACACCACAGCACTGACCAAGAAAGCACAGCAGCGACTCTACTTTCTCCGCAAGCTGAGAAGAGCCGGAGCCCCAGCCCCCATCATGCGCACCTTCTACAGAGGCACCATTGAGAGCATTCTGACCAGCTGCATCACTGTGTGGTACGGTGCCTGCAACGCATCCTGCCATAAAGCACTTCAGCGCATAGTGAGAGCAGCTGAGAAGATCGTTGGTGTCTCTCTCCCACCCCTCCAGGACATTTATAACTCCCGCCTCTCCCGCAAAGCCCTCATCATTGCGAGAGACCCCACCCACCCATCGCACAGCCTCTTCAGTCTGCTGCCATCAGGGAGGAGTCTACGCAGTCTCCAAGCAAGGACCAGCAGACTGAAGGACAGCTTCATTCCCCAAGCTGTCAGGGCATTGAACTCCCTCCCTCCCGACTCTGCCGACTCTCCCCTCTTCTGCCCCACGCACCTGATCTGGGAATCACCCCCCCCAGTTCTCCTCCCTTCATCTACCTCATTATATTGTCTCTCTGAGGAATTGGTCTCCCCTCTTACAGACTCTTTTTTTGCACACACTCTTATAATTTTATTTTATACCTGCACTGACTTAAATCTGAAATTGCACTATTGTTACTATTGTTTGCACTATTTGCCATCGCCACTTTACCTCTATAATTCACTTTATCCATCTTTTTTTTTAATCTTTCTTCTGTTGTTGTTACTGTTAAACTTTTGTTGTTATTGTTATTGTTTTGTTGTTGTTAGGCACCTAGGGTCTGAGAGTCATAGAATTTCAATTCTCTGTATGTATATACTGTACGTATGGCAGAATTGACAATAAAGCTGACTTTGACTTTACAAAAATCTGCTCTTTTGCACTGAAGCACCCAGGCTGTGCACTGCTCTTTATAAATGGTGAAATCCGCTGAATGGGCCCTTCCACCAGCAAGAGAGATATCCTCTGTTGCGCACTCTTTTCTCTTGAACATTGCTTGGTGACTGGATAGCTGTCCGCAGTCATTCGGCTCTGAAGCAAAAATGCCGCCATTTTATATACCTGTATGTATGGGGGAGTGGCTCGGCATGCAAATTCCACTCCCCGAATCCTTTGGCCATTTTTCTAAAACTCAGAGGTGATTGGGGATCCCAAGTAGAAAAAAACTTAACTCAAGTTAACTTTGTTTTAACTTGTTTTTTTTGTTTGTTTTTTTACTGTGAGGGCAGCAAGGCAACATGTAAACTGTCTAAGCTTTCGCATGAAGTCATAGACTCCTTAACCTTTATTTCTCTCTTTCTGTCTGTCTCTCAGGTAACATCTTCGTGGTGAGTTTGGCAGTGGCGGACCTGGTGGTGGCCATCTACCCGTATCCGCTGGTCCTGACCTCCATATTTCACCAGGGCTGGAACCTGGGATACATGCACTGCCAAATTAGTGGCTTCCTGATGGGTGTCAGTGTAATCGGCTCCATTTTCAACATCACTGGCATCGCAATTAATCGCTACTGCTATATATGCCACAGCCTGAAGTATGACAAGCTCTACAGTGACAAAAACTCAGTCTGCTACGTAATGTTAATCTGGGCCTTGACGGTGCTCGCTATCGTGCCCAACTTGTTCGTGGGCTCCTTGCAGTATGACCCGCGGGTTTATTCCTGTACGTTTGAGCAGTCGGCGAGCTCGGCGTACACAATCGCCGTCGTCTTCTTCCATTTCATCCTTCCCATCATGATTGTCACCTACTGTTACCTACGAATTTGGGTTCTGGTCATACAGGTGCGTCGACGAGTCAAGCCTGACAATCGGCCCAAGCTTACGCCTCACGATGTACGAAACTTTGTCACAATGTTTGTTGTTTTTGTGCTCTTTGCCGTGTGCTGGGCACCATTAAACTTCATTGGGCTGGCAGTAGCGATTTCTCCAGAGCATGTGGTTCCTTTAATACCTGAATGGCTCTTTGTGGCAAGTTATTTCATGGCGTACTTTAACAGTTGCCTCAATGCAATAGTCTATGGAGTGTTGAACCAGAACTTCCGTCGTGAGTATAAGCGCATTGTGGTGTCGGTATGTACTGCAAGGATCTTCTTTGGGGAAAGTTCAAATGAAGCGCAAGAGAGACTTAAGAGCAAACCCTCGCCACTCATGACCAATAACAACCAGGTCAAGGTGGACTCTGTGTGAACAGCGTGAGTGTATATGTGTGTGAGGTGAAGCAAACATAACTGAGCAAACTTGATTTAGAAAAAAAAAACAAAAAAAACTGATAACCAAATATGTTGTCAGGAAGCAGCCCTGAAACTGATTTGTTGCCTCAACACAATTAAAACAAACAGGAAATTATTATCATTGTCTTTTATAAAGCACTTTTTTCATTGTTGGTCAAAAGTACTTGTAAGTATGTATGAATTTCTTGTTATAATGTTTACGGTGATTATATCAACAAATCTATGTAAAACATACTTTCTGTAATGATTTTATATCAATATCTTTGTATGAAAGAAAAAACTAACAAACATGAAAGTGTGAATGAATATATATAGAGTGCAACAGTCGGGTTCTGGAAGTATAAACTCTATTCATTTTATCCATTAAGGAATACATTTGTAATGATATAAACCTTTAAAGACAGACCTGGTGTGAGCTCTGAGGTTGTTAAAGGGATAGTTCACCCAAAAATGCATCCTAGGTGTGTATGACATTAGAACATGTCCTGGCTCTTCCAAGCTTTATAAAGCAGTGAATGGCAGCCCAAAATCTGAAGACCAAAAAAGTGTATCCATCCATTATAAAACTAATCCTTGGGAGAACCACGACATATTTTAATATAACTCTGATTCTATTCAGAAAAAAGATACATCTAGGATGGCTTGAGGGTGAGTAAATCATGGGGTAATTTTCATTTTTGGGTGAACTATCCCTTTAAGCAATGGTATGTGCTTTTGTTGAAGCCACCTGTTTGCATTATTTCAACATATTTTTAACAGCTTAATTCCTGGTGAAAACTACATTTCCCATGGTGGTGTACATAAAATTCCACGAATCAGAGAGTCACAGCGATCAAATTGTGCCAAAAGAGCTTTGCTGGGAAATAGGGATTATGTCAATGGATTATGTCAGTGCTTCATGGGATTGTAGTTCTTTCCCTCAATAAAGCTGTTAAGTACACAATCTTGTACATTTTCTTGTCTGATTTTCAAATATAGGCTACTTGACTACTTTCAAGTAAAAAAAAATGTAATGTGATTCACCTTGTAGCTGGTTGGCTTGGTTCATTGTTTATAATGCTTTAACAAAGAATATTTTAAAATAC
This sequence comes from Paracanthobrama guichenoti, assembly GCA_018749465.1. Taxonomy (NCBI): domain Eukaryota; kingdom Metazoa; phylum Chordata; class Actinopteri; order Cypriniformes; family Gobionidae; genus Paracanthobrama; species Paracanthobrama guichenoti. The sequence goes on along the minus strand of CM031943.1, from coordinate 14,781,050 downwards.
CTATGGGAAAAATGAAAGGGAAAAATACTTCTGGAACCAACAGCGCTAAAAAAATGGGGTGGGCACATGCACTACTACTGTATATAAATATATATTGAGTGTGTTTCACTGATGTTAATCATTCAGTGGAGAATGAATAACAACGTTGTCAAAATGATGCCATGAACAATGCCTGGTTACAAATGTGACCAAAACTTTACAAACACTCTACCAAAAGAGTTTGTCATGGAGTTTACTCTGAAATGACCTCACCTGGTTTGCCACTGTTACTCTCCATTTGAAAAAGCAATACACCTGGATTGCTGCTTTTCCACAACCTCCTGCAAATATGAATGGAAGTAAGGGATTCCTCCTCTTTAGGGTCTCTGTCCTCTCCTCCTGCCACTTTTATTTTTTAAGCTTTATCTGTCTTTGTCCTCCTTACATTCGCTCCCTCTATTTTTCTTTTTATCTGTCTCTCTCCACTCTTTGTATGCATGGATCTAATGACAAGTTCATATGCAAACTGAGTAAAAATATTAAAATCAAAATGTTTGATGAATAAAAAATAAAATTGGAATTTTATATATCTTGAATATGTGAGAATGAGGTTTTTTTATTTGTATTATTTTATTTGTCTCATTTTCTAGTAAAACTATTTAATAATTCTTAAAACAAGATTTTAAAACATGAAACAGCTAAAACAAGATGCATAAAAATAAAAGCTGCATAAAAATAAAAGTTGTTAATAAGACTTTATTCCTGAGATTACATCCTGAATTATATGTATTTTTATGCCATTAGCAAATAGTTTAAACATTTTGAAAGGTTATTCTTAAAAACGGGTTCAGATATTTTCTGGGGCAAAAAGCAGGCAGTATCAACACTCCAATATAAGTATTAAAGTACAGTATTAGTTTGAAGCTTATGCAATAGTTCTATCTAAACGCCCACCACTGCTGCTCGATAATGAGAGAGAGAGAGAAACATGACATGCAGTGGTGACATCACTCTGTTTAATCCAACCTACCCCACTGAACAAGTGTGCGAGAGCGAATGAGCAACATAAAAATGCCAGGATTTACACTGCCCTCTAACAGAATTTGCACTAATCTGTCCTCTCCTGCCTTTATCGCCCTCTGCGATATTCATATTAATTCATATTCAAAATATTCATATCTATGCATAAAATAACTTAACACATGATTATGTGATTTACTCTGACCCCACCCAGGTGTGGATATGGTGTGAAGGTGGTCAGTTTTTTGGAGGCTATAATTTACAGTGCTTGGAATTTTCGTACGAACAGCAATTTTAAGTTGAATGAAGCTGTGTTGATTTGCTGTTTCTTGTACGCAAGATACGCTTTTTTTTTTTTTTTTTTTTGGAGCTGGACGCAGATTGATCACAGTTTAGTCTGTTGTATGATATCAGAGCTGATTCAAAAATAGTCCATTTAATTTGGTGAGATTTGCAAATGAGCAGGCCTGGCTTTCCAGACACAGATTAAGACATTTCCAACAGAGAATCACCTGTGAAAGAGTTATCTGACCCAGTTCTGTTATTCTGAGTCTAAGCAACCAACCTGTGTTGTCTGTGCCAACAAGTCTAGATTCCAATTCTTTTTAAACTAAACACCATGCATTAGGGCAGAAAAGCTAAATTGTCCTCTTCTTACATTGGCTATAACTATGAAAGCTCAGGTTCAGGTGTTGGAAGTGTTTAATTTGTGCTGGAACTGTGTGGATCGGGATCCAGCTTTGCATGACATTCACTGGCACAAAAACCTACTGACAGCATGTGGGGACAACCATATCCCTGTGTAAATGAATGCCAAACCTGAAAAAAAAAACAAAAAAACCTGGGGCTCAAGACGTGTAGTTATGCACGGATCGGTCTGTCAAAATGTGATGGTTCTTAAAGGTGCACTGTGTAAATTTTAAGGGCATCTAGCGGTGAGGTTACGAATTGCAACCGCCCACCACTCACCCCTCCCTTTCAAAACATAGAGAAGCTACGGTGGCCAACACAGGACAAAGATGTCATCAACTGAGACGGCAGAGAGTTAGCTAGCTCTGTAGAGCAGTTTGTCCATTCAGGGCTACTGTAGAAACATGGCAGCACAAAATGGCGACTTCACTGTAAGGGGACCCGTGGTGGATGTAGATAGAAATGTCTCATTCTAAAGTAATACAAACATAATGGTTCATTATGTAAGGTCTTTATACACCACTGAAAACATAGTTATCTATATTATATTGCATTTCTGTCAATAGATCCTCATAAATATTACACACTGTACCTTTAATTCACACTTATAGACCCAAGGGGGTCTATATTACCTCAAAAATTGTTCAGCTGGTGAGAATTAATCTACTGTCTTTGTTCAGGGTACTTACTTTTGCATCCAGGTTTTTTTTAGCCAATCACCTGAGCTGTAAAAATGTCATGTGATTAATTTTAATTTTCGGCTGTGGTGGTATTTACTGCTTGCAGTTGGAGAGCTGCAAACGGAGACATGAAGTCGGACACTTTCTGTTTCCTGTTATGCTCATGCTGTGTTTGTGCACTGTATCACAGTTAAAGTGGATTGAATTCAATATTTGTCAAATACACAGATGTTTTCATATAGCAACATAAATTCATATATTGCTTAAAACAGCACCAGAATAGAGTTCAAAATAAGCCTATACTGTTTAAATCACAATAAAGTGTGTATCAGTTTTATTTGAATGAACATGACAATATAACATAAGGTTACGTGAAAAGAGTGTTTACTTTTATAAAAATGAGTGGAATTGAAGGTGTTAGAATACACACAAATCGCACGCCGTTGTCATCAGTGAGTCTGGTTAATCATGAAACAGCTGTGTCATCATCAGAGCTTGTGGAGTCACTCTGAAGAAGCTTTGCAGAATGCCAGCCTACTTCTCTCGAATCAATCTTGTGGTATTTTCATGGCATACATCACATTGACATGGCACTGGTGACATCTCAAGTCAAAATTTCTAATTCAGAGTCAGAAGACGATCGGTCTGTGCAGAGCCTCACACATCTAATCTGAAGCCTCAGGAAACTTACATTACTACAATGCAGATTGGCTGATGGCACCATAAAAATTATCCACAAACCCAAGCTGTTAACTAGTGACTATCCTGAGGTGTGATGTGAAAGTCAGTCAATTTATGCTTTTATAAATGAGCCCTCAAAAAAATAATCAGTGCTAGTAAAACATCTAATGAACCATACTGAAAGATTTTACTTTGCCAGAATAAACATCTACGCTTGAATGGCTGAAAATGCTTTTTTGCATCCAATTCATGTAGTTATAAAATCTACCAGCAGGGGCAAACTGGTCCATACAAACCAGCCAAACCCACTCGGGTAGCTATGGACCAAAGACAACCCTCTAGTGAAACACAGAGCAAACAACTTACACTGATTCAAGACTTTCATAAAGTCTGTTTATTAAGTGACAAAACTATGTCAATGCACCAGCTAAACATATGTCTTTTCATTCGTTGTATAACCTCCTCCCCCAAATCCGTCACACTCCTTTTTTCTGGGATTTCATGTTTATGAATAAAGTACTGGGTGTAGGGATTTAATTTCTTGGAACCTAATAAAATAGAGGGTTACCAAGAACTGTAAACACACACATGGTACAATGTGATGTGCTACGTAATTATAATTTCTTGATATTTTTTAAAGAATTCTCTTATCCTTAATTTTCAGCAACCATCACTCCAGTCACATGATTCTTCAGAAATCATGCTGATTTGGTGCTCAATAATAATTTCTTATTATTTTTAATGTTGAAAGCAGTTGTGTTGCTTCATACGTTTGTGTGGAAACCATGATATACTTATCATTCAAAAGTTTAAGTAAAAAGGGCAAGGAATATTCTTTTTTTAATTTTTAAAGAAATTAATACTTTTAATCAGCAAGGATGCAATAAATTGATCAAAAGTGACAGTAAAGACATTTATTATATTACAAAAGATTTTTATTTTGAATAAATGCTATTCTTTTGTTTTGCTTTTTAGCATTGATAATAATAAGAACCATTCATGTTAATTGAGGACCAATAGTTGAGAACCAGATCAGCATATTAGAATGATTTCTGAGGGATCACGTGACACTGAAGACTGGAGTAATGGATGCTGAAAATTAAGCTTTACCATCACAGGAATAGGTTCAATTTTAAAATATTTTCGAATAGAAAACACATTTTTTATTCATATTTATTATAAATTATAATAATATTTCATAATATTATTGTATTTTGTATAAAATAAATTCAGCCTTGGTGAGCATAAGAGACTCAAAATCCTTTCAAACCTCACTTTCAAAAATATTCCAAACTTTTGACCAGTTGTGAATGTACTATTTATATTGTGTACAAAAAAAAAAACAAACATGAAAAGTGGAGAGGGGAACAAGGGATGCAACATAGGCCTACAGCTTAAATGTTTTGCACTATTTGCAAACAGATGACATTTTTAGCAGTGGCTGTAGAATATGGGTTATATTTTAACCTCTGTGTACTAAATAATTCATCTATTGTGTCCAAGCGGCAACCTCCCGCGGTCTCTCTTGAAGCCAATACGGAAGTGACTTGCAAACTGCAATTCATCGACTGGCTGCTAGAGACAGGGCTCCAAAAGGGAGCAGAATCTCATTGAGCCCCATGTTAAAATGCCCAACTTTACAGCAGAATAAAATATGTTTACAGCCTGGTACGAATTGCAGTTTTGGACTATACGGCTAATTTTGCCCTTCATGACAACTGTGAGTTTTTTTGAATTTTTATTTTTATAACTCATTCGTTTACATCATATAAAGCCTTAAAGTTCTGCATAATTAAGGGCATGGCCACTTTGAGTGACAGGTGGATAGCCATTTGTCTGCTGTCTATTAGTCATCACGTCACCTCAGCTCCGCCCACATCCCGCCTCTTTGCCCATTGTCAGTTATCTGGGAGTGACACACGATGACAAGATGGCAACGGCCAGCTCGAACCTACTTTACGCTTCAGAACTGCTCTTCAAAATCCTATGGGTGATGTCACGGACACTACGTCCATATTTTTTTTTACAGTTTATGGTTATGTCCAAAGATGCTGCTGCTTGTTTTTTTTACAAGTTTCCTTGTTTGAATATGCGACCTCTTGTCGTATTTAACACTCTGGGATAATTTTGATACCCAAGTTCCTGAGTTGGGCATGCCATAAACTTTAATCATGGTGAAGGGGAGAATGATTGCTGCTGTGGTTGGTACTATATTTTTATCAATTTTCTCCATAACAGCTACATCACATCGTCTTGTAATGCATTTGAAGCGTCACATTTGAAGTGTATTGTATTCAATTCAATTCAATTCAAATTTTATTTATAAAGCACATTTAAAATCAACCTGAGTTAGCCAAAGTGCTGTACACAGAGAAGATAAATGCCTAAGAACACATACAAATTGCAAGTTACAAAGAATTAAAAGCACGAGAAAAAAGATGTGTTTTTAACATGGATTTAAATTTGGCTAATGTAGAAGCAGTTCTGATGGGTAGTGGCAAGTTGTTCCACAACTTAGGGCCCGCTACTGCGAAGGCTCAGTCTCCCCTGGGTTGCAGGCGAGATTGTGGTACCACCAAGAGACGACCATTTTGGGATCTAAGTGATCTGGAAGGATTGTATGTGAGAACCAGGTCGGAGAGATATTTAGGAGCTAAATTATAGAGAGCTTTATAGACGAATAACAAAATCTTGTAGTTGATACGGTATTGGACCGGAAGCCAGTGCAAGGAACGTAAAATTGGATTAATATGGTCTCTTTTGCGGCTATCCATGAGTAGATGGGCAGCTGCATTTTGGACCATTTGAAGGTGAGCGATGGAAGAGAGGGGTAACCCAGAATACAAAGAATTACAGTAATCAAGTCAAGTTGATATAAAAGCATGAATTACTGTTTCAAAACTTTTCCTGCTTAAGAAAGGTCTGACTTTGGCTAATCGGCGAATATGATACAAACTGGTACTAACTATGGTGTTAATTTGTTTGTCTAGTTTAAGACCATTATCTAGGTGAAATCCTAGATCTTTAACATTAGGAGTAAGATAAGGAGTTGGAGTGCCGAAGTCAATTGAGTCTTCGTCTGGGTGCTCTTTTGGCCCAAATTGAATGATTTGGGTTTTATCGTCATTGAGTAGCATGAGATTATTTGTAAGCCACAATTTGAGTTCATGCAGGCAAGCTTCCAATCTCTTGTATGCTGAATTATCTTTCTGTTAAATAAGTATATAAAGTTGTGTGTCGTCCGCATAGCAGTGGTATGACACCCCAAATTTACGCATTATTGATCCCAGAGATAACATGTATAACGAAAATAATAACTAGAATCATTAGAATCGATCCTTGGGGTAACCCACAGGTGACATAAGCCACCGAGGATGAATGGACGCCCAAATTGACAGTAAATCTTCTATTTGACAGGAAAGATTGAAAAAAATTGTGATGCCAAAAGTGATGCCAATCAAGCCGAAATAAAAGAATCCTATGGTGGACAAAATCAAAAGTAGCACTCAAATCTAAGAGCAATAAGGCCATAGTATCACCACCATCTGTGGTCATTAAAATATCATTAAAAACTTTTAAAAGAGCGGACTCAGTGCTATAAAGGTGCACTGAAAAATATCAGAAATGGAATTAGTTTGCAAGTAATTCTTCAGTTGTATAAAAACTGCTTTTTCGAGGATTTTGGATAGAAACGGCAAATTAGAGATGGGTCTATAACTTGCATGTATTGCGGGGTCAAGTAAAGTTTTTTTGAGTATGGGAGTCACAGCTGCAAATTTAAAACAGGCAGGAACTGTTCCGGTCACTAGACAGTTATTAATAATGTGTAAAATGTCCAGGCCGACTACATCAAAAATCAGTTTTAGGAAACAAGATTCAAAAGTTTAAATTTTGAAGTGATTTCACTACATGTCTGAAGGGATCAAATTCACTCCACTGTGAACTGGAGCAAGAGAGATCAGGTACAGGCTGTATCGAAATAAAAACTTGGGCTCGAGTTGTGTTGATTTTGTCTGAAAAAAACCAAACTGAATTACCAAAACTACTGAAGGTGGCTGCGGTTGATAAGCAACACTTATCATATAGTATCTTTAATCTTAATAAGATACTTTATTTTTAAAAACAGTCACGAGACCACCACCCCTGCCAGTTAATCGAGGAGAGTTCAAAAATTCATACTCAGGGGAAGTCAGTTCGGAAAGAGGACTTGGATCACCTGATTTTATCCAGGATTCAGTCACAAAAAAGAAATCCAAGTCGTTTGAAGAGATGAGGTCGTTGCAAATGAAAGTTTTATTTACCAAAGATTGCACATTGGCAAGCCCCATCCTAAGCTGCGGTGGATCCTGTTGAGTGTCAGATGCTTTGCGTAGTGAACGCAGGTTGCAAAGATTTACTTTCCTTCATTGGATCCGTAGAGGAATTCGTCGTGTATTCCTGGAAGGTGAATGCGGGATAATCGAATGAATCCACGGACCGCCATGCTCCGCCGTGCCCTGGTAGACCCAAGAGCTACAAACCAAGTTTGACGGCACTGAGGCCGACAGCCAGGCGGAAGAGGCAGACGCCCAGGCCAACTTTAATCGAGCCGCCGCACCACCCCGAAAGCGCGCCAGCATAGGTAATTGAGGGAGCTGGACTGCGCGGGTGAAGAGTAAAACTCATAGTTGTTTAAATTGGAGTGAAATCCAAGAGGCTTTGGCATGGAGTGATAGATATCGATCAGTTGTTGGTGATCGTAGACGATCAACGAATGACTGTATAAAAACAGCAAAGTCAATAAGAACATAAGTAACACAGAGAGCGCCACAGACACCGGCGCCATCTTCGCTCTTTTGATTTTGATGCCAAAAACTTATGTATTATGTATGTATGTAACAAAACTTATTGTATGCTTTATACACAGTTAAAATAGCTTGTATTTGACCAAAATTCCAGAATTGTCAGCAAGCTGACTATCTAGACAGCACGGTGAATGTTTATATTAACCCTTAAATGCATGACTGTTTCTGCAATCATTCTTACATATTTGGGTCTTTAGCGACCCAGATCTATATCAAACATGAATTTAAAACTCTCCTGATATTAGTGTAACAGTTACAGAAGAACAAAATAAAGCATATTTCGTTACCTTTTGGAGCATGGAAGAGTTCAGTTTGAGCAGATGTTTTATACCATCATCACTGTCCTCATCAGAGCTCATTTCCCAGTACATTCAGCATCTGTCAATTTGAGCAGATGTTTTACACCATCATCACTGTCATCATCAGAGATCATTTCCCAGTACATTCAGCATCTGCCTCATATTCACATTCTCAAAACTCATTTTCAAAATCAATATTTAGATCGCTGACAGCTTCTTCACCAGATCCATCAAGTGACAGTGACTCTAATATTTGATTGAGTCCAGTACTTTCTCTGCAGTAAATCACTGAGCCATGTCAAGTTTTTCAGATTACACTTATTATTGTTTAGTTTTCTGTCTGCCGTATTAATGAGTGAAGCATCACTTCATTGTGGATTAAAGGTGAATTTTTTTATTTTTATATTGTTTATAATGAATTTATTGAGGAATACTAAGAAGGTTGATGTCTAACTTTAAAAAAATGAATGAAAAGGAGGGTAGTGAATGACGTCCCGGGTCACTAAAGACCCGAGGTATGCATTTTAGGGTTAAATGGGATGCCAAATATCAGTTTGGTTTTAATAAGACTTTTCCAACAAATAGGCAAGAATAAACCTAGTGTCCTCCATGATTCCTGTTAGACAAGCTCATAATCACAACTTCAGAAGTGGGATGTCAGGAATGAGTCGTAGACGGATTCAAATGCAAGTGAGGTGGTTTATTGTGGTAACACAAAAACAAAGAATGTCCAGGGATTGGCTGGCGGTGACGCAGGGACTCAATGGGCTAGACAGTGAAGACATCGTGCGGTGATAATCCCAGAGTGGTGATCATGGAGCATGGAACACACGAGACGGAGACGAGAGCGGAGACGGAGACGGAGGCGGGACGGAGCGGGAGACGGAGACGGGGGAGACGGGAGACGGGAGACGGGAGACGGGAGACGGGAGACGGGAGACGGAGACGGAGACGGGAGACGGGAGAGCCAGGCACGGCATCACTGGAAGAACAACGACTCGACAACACGGTGGTGGTGAGATGGGAACTAAATAGGCAGAGCAGATGGATATCAGGTGCGATGGATGATTGCTGAGTGTGATCAGTGACCACGCCCCCCCACACTCACCTCGCATACACACACAGGCAGTAACTAGGAGACAACAAATTCATGAACCGGGAAGTAGGGGTGCTTCTCAATATCCCTCCTTGGTTTCCTTCGTTTCTTCGAAACTGACTGAGCTCAGTCATCTTGTAGGACATCTCAATTCTCTAATTGTACCACGAGGAGTGAGGAGGCTTTCTGAGGAGTCATGAGCGAGGCTACACAGGTGTATCCTTTGCGGAAGTGTTTTATCGACTAAACGTGACACACACATTAATTCTCCTCCCCCTTCACATCTTGCCACAGTTTATTCATTAATATTATTATTATTATTATTATGTTTACATGTACAAGACACAAATGTATGTCAAATAACAACAACTGACAGTTGCAGAATTATATCAAAGCACAAGAAAAAAAAACTAATACTATAGGCCTACAACAAATAAAAAGCAGTTAATAACTGGGAATAATTTGTTGTTAATAATAACTGGTAATATTAAATAAAATATGGACAAATGTGGTATTTTTTTGGAGGTTGAAACTATTACAATATAAATTGTTATTTCTAATGTTCAAGAATTCGGACGTGCAAACTAAATCCAGCGGTGTAGATTCATCATTAATTGACAATGCTTTGAAAAAGAGCGAGGATATTTAATTTCACTTGATTCAATTCCTCCGTCATCGCGTCTTTTCCTCGCGTCCTTCCCTCGCATCCAAGGAGTGGAGATAAGATGCGAGAAAGGAAGCTAGGAAAGGAAACGAGGATGCACAAATAATAATTGAGAAGCACCCTAGCACATTTCCGATAGCACATGAAGGCAGCATAAGTCACAGCTGAATTGAATGAGATGTGAAATGAGTCACATGACAGGGCATGAATCATTCTGATTGGTTGTTGTTGCTTGGTGGCAGCCATGGTGAGTTGTGATCAAACTTTTCAGTTTTCATCCAATAGTGTCAGTGCAGTCAATAATATTGCTGAATATGTGTCCAGATATGTGTATATTCAGTTTTTCTAAGGTTTATTTTACACCATGTAAATGAAGAGTGCTTAATGACAACATTTCCCTTGCAGATCTACAAAAAAAAATTATAATTTCAGTTTGTATATCCAATATTTCTTTTAATAATGAATAAAACATATAAAACAGTTAAAGGGAGAGTGGCCCAATGAGAATTATAAACATGTTCGTTCTGAAATCTAATTGACATGAAAAGGTAGATCACATTTACATCAATTAATCTACATGTGAGTAAACCCCCAAAGTGCTATAAATGTCAGATTTACTGTATAGGTGTCTTTATTTTTCAAATGGGGTGCATACTTCTCTCCATTATTTTATATTACTTCATAAAAGCGTACTGTTCTTCACAAAAGACTATACTGGTAAACAGCTTGTAAATGTGTTTTCTGATTAATTTAATCCTCTCTGCTGTTACAAAAAACTCTCAGTATGCAGTGTGAATGCTGTAAGCTATTAATATTAAAATAAATTAATATACACTGCTTATGCTAATTTATTCGAGCTGTTAAACAGGCCTAAGGGATTGTTTTCTATGCAGTCTATAAATTAGAAAATAAAAAGGTTTTTATTGTATACAATAAAGCACAGTAAGTGTTTTATTGGCATTTTAACTAATTAATTAATTAATTAGCATTTAAATGCAGCTACATGTGGAGTAAATTGTACAGCTAACATACTGCAATACCTTGTGGAGCCTGTCTGCATGTGTTGTGTGCGTGCATGACATATTGTGCCCACGTTTTGCCTTAAGCCTGTAAAAAATATAGAGTGACAGACTGAGCCGGGCGATGCCAGGTTTTTGCCAATACGTGTTGTGCAGTTTCACATGATTTAAATTTTTTTTAATATATATATATATATATATAATATTTCTTGTTTCTCTTTTGTGTTTCTCTTCTAGCAATTCACCCACACACCATCAACCAAGTGAATGGCTATCTGAACTCGGCTTGGGTTCATCGCTCTCAGTGTTGAAGATGGATCGCATCCCTTGAGATGAAGAGCGGGAGAGAAAGTATGGGTGAGAGCTTGAATACTGTGAGGTCAAGCATAGACTGAAACGGGTATGTAAAGATTTGCATGTCAAACCAAGAGTTCACGTAATTGCTCAATCTTTTTATAATTTCACTTCAAATGGTGGAAAAGCTGACAGACCCCTTTCATATCTGACTTTGTATCTAACTCTGGTCTCTCTCTCTCTCTCTCTCTCTCTCTCTCTCTCTGGTGCATGCTGGGAGTTGGTGAAGGAGCACGAGTGTTCGTTTGGGAGCGAGAGCGTTTTTCTATTGTTTGTTTTCTATTTTTTGAAATTGTTATTTATTTATTTTTCCCCTCGGTAGTCCTTTCATTGTTTAGTAGAGGATAGTGTAGGGGTACCGCGGTTTATTAACCGCGGGGGCCGGACGCCGGTATGGAGTCTGTCCCCGGGTCAGCCCTGTCACTGCGGCATGGCTGCAGGTGTGTGCCAGAGTCTGGAGTGACGGTGGAAGATCTGCTCGTAGTTGAGAGCAGATCGGTTTCGAAAATATTGTATCAGCATCACGCATGAACGTGGTGATTGTGGTGTTTTTGAAGATCGAATCGCTGATAAACCAGTTGACTGTGAGCGGGTTATGGGTAAAAGAGATGTTTGTTGCCATTACCCCGTTATCCACCCCAGCAAAGAAAATAACTGTCTCAAATGTCCCTCCGTTTATATCAAACGAAGTGATCACGAAAGAGTTACAGAGGTTTGGTAAGATCGCGAGCCCTGTGAAAACGATCCCCCTCGGATGTAAAAACATGGCGCTGAAACACGTTTTATCTTTTAGGCGTCAGGTATACATGTTCCTCGTCTCACCTACGTGCACCTTAGAAGTTTCCTTCCGTGTGAATCACGGAGAAAACTCCTATATGGTCTACGCGAGCACTGAGAGTCTGAAGTGTTTTGAGTTAAAGTTAAAGTTCAAGTTTATTTGTCATTACACATGTACAAGTACAGTATAACGAAATGAAGTTTGGAGCAAGCCTCCGGGCCGCAGCCGATTATTCAGGCGCCGCCACACGCTCTCCAGAAATACAAGAATGCAGTTTAGCAAGCATTACATAGCAAAACACAACAACACATAACATAACACAGTACACGTGGTCACGTGATGGGATTTTTTGTATGGAGTGGGAGAGGAGATAGATAAGGACAGGACAGGCAGACGGCTGGATGGGGGCTGGGATAGGATCAGGTGTGTATGGTGCGAGTGAGTCTGAGATTGTGTTGTGTGAGAATGTTAGCCATAACTTCAGATGTTTTCGAGTTCAGTTCTATGGTTTGTCCTTGAAGGGAGATAAGGCAGTGCACAGGGGAAGATAGCAGACCAAGCTGTCAGGCTGACCTCCCAACCGAGAGATAGGGACAAGTGAGGTTCGGGCAAATACAATTTTTATTTTTTTAATCCATTTGATGATCTTCGGTAATTTGTCCGGATCATAATCAATCAATCAGTTCTGGTCCTCAGCACTCGCGTCCGGTCCATGCAGTTTCCCTAGACATTACGTCCAGCCTCATGGCCAGACCGGTTACAGTCCGTAAAAGTTCACCGATCTGACCTCCGATGGAGCCCACTCTACCCTGCATATCCGCAGTCCGGACTGCGTTGTTACGGTTCAGTTCCTCAATCTGTATCACTCTCTGATCTAATTCCTTCAGACGGTCACACACAGCCCCGAAGCATTGCTTAATTTCCACAGACAGCGGCTGGGTGAATTTGCTTGCAGCTGTCTTACCAATCTTCCGATAGGTCAGGGCAATCCCAAAGCCAAAGAATAGGAACCCCGCCATCAATAATCCAATCATGTATAAATCTTCCGCATCCTCCACGGACAGAGCCTCCAGGCACAGGACTTGCCAGTTGTTCCATCTGTCCATCACGTACCCTGCAGCAAAGGTCCCGTCCAAGCAGCTGGGTTCTCCCGGGGCACCCTTCCTTTGTGAGAAAATCCTATCGATTGCGCTGATTGACCAGTTAATCAATTCCATTTCAGTATTTTCAGGAGTCCAGCAAGCAGCGGGTCAGAGAGAAGAGAATAGTGTGCAGGGATTTAGGCCATAAAAGATTCAAGTGTCCGCATAAAGATGAACCAAGCTCGTCAACATAGAGAGCGGATACTGGAGTTACTGTCGAGCAGAGGAGTGCGGATCAAGGTGAAGGAGTCACAGAGGAGGTGAAAGGACGAGAGGAGGTGAGTGAAAATAGTGTCAATACTGGTGGAGTATCAATTCCAATTCAATTCAATTCAATTCAATAATCAATTCCATTTCAGTATTTTCAGGAGTCCAGCAAGCAGCGGGTCAGAGAGAAGAGAATAGAGTGCGGGGATTTAGGCCATAAAAGATTCAAGTGTCCGCATAAAGATGAACCAAGCCCGTCAACATCTAGAGCGGATACTGGAGTTACTGTCGAGCAGAGGAGTGCGGATCAAGGTGAAGGAGTCACAGAGGAGGTGAAAGGACGAGAGGAGGTGAGTGAAAATAGTGTCAATACTGGTGGAGTGGATGATGCTGATGCTATTGATAAAAGTGAATCGCAGACTGGTTCTGCTGAAGATGTTAGTGAGATGAATGATGGAGCTCAGGTAGGAGGCTCAGATGAGAACATGGCTGATGAACTGGAGGAATTGTCACAGTTTACTGATGATGGTATGAAGGATGGAGAGCAGTGGTCAGATGATGCAGGAGAAGCTGATAATGATCTGTACTCTGTTGAAGAGATCAATGCTTTTTTAGACAAAACTAAAGGAAAAGCAGGGGTTGAAGTAGGTGAATATTTCCCTGACGTTTAAAAGTTTATGGCTTCTGTGACAAAGGCAAGAAAAGTGAGTTACGAAGAACTCTCAAAACAAAAGAGGTTCCGGCTCAAAAACACAACTACAATTAAGCAAAATAAGAAAATAGGAAGAGAAAGAATTACGAGGGAAAAACTAAACCTCTATGATGGCTTCAAAATGGTATACTTCTCTTTTCTGTTTTTTTCTCCTTTTTCTTTCTCTAATGGAGACCTTATGGTGGGATCTCTTAATATTAATGGGATGAGAGATGGGAGGAAAAATGGGTTACTATTAGAAATGATTAATTTGAAGGAAATGGGGGTTGTTTTCTTGCAAGAGACCCATAGCACCAAAAGTAATGAGGTTGATTGGGGGTTATGGTGGAAAGGGGAGCACGTTTTGAGTCATGGGACAAATTTAAGTGCTGGTGTCGCTGTTCTTTTTGCACCTAATCTCAAAGTAAAAGTTTTATCAAAAACTGAAGTAGAGCCAGGAAGGCTTTTGTTAGTAAAGGCTGAAATTTACAATTTTACATTTTAGTTTGTGAACATCTATACTCCGAATGTTGGAGCAGAAAGATTAACATTTTTCACAAAGTTAGAGAACATAATGAAAGCAGAAAAGGATGATGTTTTTATTGTTGTTGGAGGAGACTGGAACTGCACTATTGATTTTACACTGGACAGAAATGTGGAGGAACCTCATGCAATGTCAGCCTCCTGTTTAAGTGGTGTCATTAATAAACTACATCTCTCAGACGTGTGGAGAGAACATAATCCCTCCATAAAACAATATACATGGGTGAAAGTGTGTAATGAAAATATCTCTGCTGCTCGTTTAGACCATTTTTATATATCTTATAATATGAGAAATAGAGCTGTAAATACAAATATTATACCAAATGCTATTTCTGATCATAAGTTCATTATTGTTGCTTTTACGTTGGCAAAAAGTACACATAAGAGTTGCTATTGGCATTTTAACACAAAACTTTTAGAAGATAAGCAATTTTGTGAAAGTTTTAATTTTCTTTGGGAGGCCTGGAAACTTGAAAAGAGTTTTTTTGCCAATATTGTTCAATGGTGGGAAACACATAAAGTGCACTTAAGAGACTTTTGCCAGAAATATTCCTCTCATTCTTCCCTTCATATAAAAAAGACTTTGGAGTGGCTGGAAATGGAGATCCTTGACATTGAAAAAAAAAATGATGACTGGCAATGAAGCTGATAATCTAAAAAAACTGTGGACTGAGAAAAGAAATCAGCTAAGTCGAATTTTAAATGAAAGAGTTAAAGGAGCTCTTATAAGAAGCCGGTTCCTGACCGTGAAAGATATGGATGCTCCCACCTCTTACTTCTTTAACCTGGAGCGCAAAAAGGGGCAACAGAATCAGATGCACCAGCTGAAGGACAATAACGGACATGCCACCTCTGACCCGCTGGAGATGTGGAGGATTGCTGTGTCCTTTTATTCAGACTTATACTCTGCTGGAAGCTCAGATGAACTTTCCAGAAATGAGCTGCTTAAAGAACTTCCTGTTTTATCGGAAGAAAATAAGGATTTTTTAGAGACTGAGCTCATTTGATGAAGTGACTGCAGCCGTCATGAGTCTGTCGTCAGGTCGAACTCCAGGACTGGAGGGACTGCCGGCTGATTTTTACAAGTTCTTTTGGCCTATTATTGGATCTCTTCTGACAAGTTGTCAACGTGCTGTTTTATCATTGCTCCCTAAAAAGGGTGATCTGACACTTTTAAAGAACTGGAGACCAGTGGCAATTTTATGTACTGAATATAAAATATTTTCTAAATGTTTGGCCAATAGAATGAATAAGGTGTTAGATGAAATTGTGCATAAGGATCAATCATATTGTATAAAGAATAGGTCTATTACGGATAACCTTCACACAATAAGGGATGTATTCGACTTTTCTGATTTTAATAATGTTAACATGGGTTTGCTATCTCTAAATCAAGAGAAGGCCTTCGACAGGGTTGATCATGTTTTTTTGTTTGATACGTTGAAAACTTTTGGTTTTGGGGATATTTTTATTTCTAAAGTTAAACTTTTATATGCTGAAGCAACGTGCATGATCAAAATGGCTGGTGGTCTGAGTGTTCCTATAAGAGTAAACAGAGGGATCAGGCAGGGCTGTCCTCTCTCAGGACAACTGTACAGTTTAGTTATCGAGCCTCTACTGTGTAAATTAAGGAGAGAGTTAATGGGTTTAAAGGTTAACACTTCACTTACAAATGTTAAACTTTCTGCATACGCTGATGATGTGACAGTTATAATTCGAGAACAAAATGACATAAGTTCGCTTAAAGATGCGTTAGAGTGTTATGGGAAAGCCTCTTCAGCAGTTGTGAACTGGGAGAAAAGTGACACATTATGGTGTGGAAGAGCTGTTAGAGGTCCAGTCCTCCCTGGAGGTTTACAGTGGGGAAGAACTGGTTTTAAATATCTGGGGGTTTTTATAGGGACAGAAGAATACAGACAGAAAAATTGGGAGGGCCTAGTGGAGAAAGTGTGTGCTCGGTTGTCTAACTGGAAATGGTTGCTACCCCAGTTGTCCTACAGGGGGATGGTCCTGGTCTGCAACAATCTGGTTGCATCTTCATTATGGCACAAAATGGCAATACTTGAGCCTCCTGACGATCTGGTGAGAGGAATCCAGCAGCAGCTGGTGGAGTTCTTCTGGTCGGGACATCACTGGTTGAAGGCAGCGGTGCTGTATCTACCAACACAAGAAGGAGGACAAGGGCTGATCGATGTCGTGTCGAGGATAAAGGCCTTCAGACTTCAGACAGCAAAGAGGCTGATCTATGGAGAGGATGTGAGCTGGGCTGGAGTCGCATGCTCTCTGCTGAGGAGAGCAGGAAATATGGGACTAGATCGACACCTCTTCCTTATGGATATTAACAAACTGGACCTTTCTGGATTGAGCCCTTTTTATAGATCAGTTTTAAGAGCATGGACATGTTTTAAGCTTTTACGGAGTATAAATGGGACACAGAGCTTATGGCTGAATGATGAACCAATGCTTTTTAATCCTGAACTTCATCTGGAAATTTCTAGATCAGATTCACTTTAAATTATTGTTGAAAGCAAATATCACCAAAATTGGACATCTGGTGAACAAAACAGAATGGATTACTGCTGAATTGTTGGCTTCAAAGCTAGGACTAAGATCAGTCAGAATGGCACAAAAACTGCTGAATCAAATAAAAGAGTCTCTGCCTCAGGACTATTGACTGGCACTCGAAAATTTTAATGGAGAAGTTGATGGATGTGTGTTTCCAGAGCTGAGAATCGCTGCGGAGACTGGAACATGGGAGGAAAAAGAAGGAACTTTGTTATCTTTTAAGACGCCTCAACTGGTTTTAATTCGTGATGCTGGAAAGAAGGCCATCTATACACTCTGTGTGAAAACAAGACATTTTAAAACACTTGAGACGGTAAAAGAGTCCGTATGGCAGGAGATGTTTGGGCTAGATGCTTCCCCGAAAGGCAGCTGGAGGTCCTTGTACAAACCTCCTCTTGAGAAAAGGTCTGGAGATCTTCAGTGGAGGATTGTACATGGGATTATAGCTACAAACAGATACAGAGCACACCTCGATCCACAGGTAGAGAGGGGATGTCCTTTATGTGGAGAGCAGGAAATGGTTTTTCATTTGTTTTTAGAGTGTGAAAGACTTCAGCCATTTTTTTATGAATTGGAAGAATGGTGTCGTGTTTTCGGGGAAGTTTTTACACCGGTTTATTTTATTTATGGGCCAAAATATTGCAGAAGTAAGAAGGAAATTCATGTTTTAATAAATTTTATATTTGGCCAGGCAAAATTGGCAATATGGTTGTCAAGAAAAAACCTTCTGAGTGGAGTTGGATCAACCGATGTGGTGGAAATTTTAAAGGGTTTATTAAAATCACGAATTAAAATAGAATTTTCTTTCTATAAATTGGTCAATGATGTTGAAATGTTCAAACACAAATGGGGAATAAATCAATGTATTTGTGATGTGGATGATGAAGGCGTTTTAGAAATGTATTTTTAACTTTTTTGTGTTTATTTTTATTTTTTCCCCCTTTTCTTTAAATTACTTTTTAAGTACTGTTAATATGTAAAGTTAGTACTGTTTGAAAATGTTTGTGAATAAATAGACCTTAAAAGTCTCTCTCTCTCTGTCCTAAGATATTTGGACTTGTGACTTGTAAGGGTGTGAACCTACACTGGTCTCACGGTTCGGTTCGATTACAATTATCATGCCATTGATTCGGTTCAATCCGATATCACGATGCACTGCATCCTCATGTATACAATTTTGTCAGTCAGATATATGAACTGAACCTTTAATTTTACCTGCTCAAAGAAAACACGCTTCTTGAATGTATCAAACAAAACTCAAGTCTGGGCACAGCAGACATCAGGGGCATTTAGAATAAATACACAAAATACTAAAAGCCACTTCAGGAGGTGGTCTGGGCCGCATTACAGTCAAAACTAAAGTCTAAATACATCTGGTTGTTGAAACCACATATGTCAATTTTACTCTTCGCAACAATGCTATAAAATTAACGTGTGAGAGCGTGTTATGGGCTATATGACAGCTCTACTGAAGCGGAGTATCTCTTCATCAAGCCAACGCACAAACTACTGAAAGTAAAATCGTAGGTGCTCAACACACAATCAAATTCATTAAAAGTAAAGAAACTGAATGATCTTACCAGCGCTGTTGCTGCGCTCTCTCCTAATGTGGTCTTTCATTTTGATCTGATGATCAATAAAATGCAGCTCATATCTGTTGTTTTTGGTGACGTGAACTCCAATAAATCTGCATATAGTGCGTGAATTGAAGATCGGATTTATATCTGTTTTGTGGAGATACATTTATTTGCCCAAGTGTAGGCTAAATTAAATCGCTCTGATAAATCAGCTTTGATTTACACACGGCGCGTGTGTTCTCCAGGTCGTGCTTACCAGACTCATACCTGAACACTGACTCGAGAGATGAACTAATCTTTTCTGTTTCTGCATTCAGCCTATGGGGACGAACGACTCAAACCTGAAGACTCGAGAGATTAACTAATCTTTTCTGTTTCCGGTACAGACTGCATAGCCTTGCCTATGGGGCTGGGACTTGACGAACGAATGACTCAAACCCGAAGACTCGAGAGGTGAACTACCCAATTCTGTTTCCTGTACAGAACATATGGGATGTTGCGCATGCGCGGTCAACACAAAATGAACAAATCACTCTCTGAGACAACTCGTTCTCGAGTAATAAAGATTCATTCAAAATGAACGAATTGTTCATAAATGACACATCACTACATGTTTCCTGGAAACGGTGTGCAACGGGTTTGAGATACGTTTTCTCTTGATTGGTGGGTGTGTCAAAAATGTCAGCCCAATCAGAAGCAACATGGTCGCACAATGGGTCCATAAAAATACTATACATAATTATATATTTTGCTATTGTATTGTGGAGTGACATTTTCATAAACTTTTCTATACTCCTCTGATTATATAATGGTAAATATTACAATATCATAGCACAACAGTGATCAGCAAAAATGATAAGCCTAATACTCACAATAAAAATAAGGTCATATAGATCATAACACAGTCTCGGAGGTAAGAGGTGGATTATCCTTCACCTGAAGTGTTTGTCTTTTCATCCTGAAATGCGAGGCAAATGTCAGATCACAATAATTAGGAACCAGTTTCCACAAATCCCTTCACTCGATTGGGATGTTCTCTTTTATTCTGGACGACAAGGGCAGTGACTGTAACATCAAGCGTGTTTTGCAGTATTAAACACGTATTTATACCAATCTCATCAGGCTCTGAAAATTATTCAAAAAGAACACAAATAATGACGTTCTCAGCTGCCATAGTTGCAACTCTTGCATCATCAGAACAGGGTGTTTAACGCAGCACCGTTTCCATTTAAAAAATGCTTTGCAACGTTTTGTCAGGGCTGAACGCAGCCCAGATGTCGCGATTTATCTGAATAGGTTTTTTAGTTTTTTTTGGAACGATGACAAGCCGGAATTGAAAACAAGCCGAAATGAAATAGGAGTAACAAGGCTATTTTTAAAATGTAAGGAGTAGAAAGTACAGATAATTGTGTCAAAATGTAGGAGTAGGAGTAAAAATTTGGCTGAAAAATAATTAGGCTACTCCAGTAAAGTATACCTAAAATTTCTATTTAAGTAAGGTAACGAAGTATTGCCTTTAACGTCACACCATTCATGCTATTATATTATATATTATATTATATTATATTATATTATAAGGGTGACCATACGTCCCCGTTTTCCGGGGTCAGTCCCGGTTTTTGGTGTTCTGTCCCCGACTGGAGCTATCCCCGGAAATGTCCCTGTTTTACAGCTCGTTAAAAACAACCCACCCGCAGATATTTTGCAAAAAAGTGCCCAACCAACACACAGCAGCTGCTAATTATAGGAGCAATCGTGTAGTGCTTATTTTCACCAGCAGATGGTGCTGTGAGATACGCTGACTCTACTTGGTTGCGCCCACGCCGCTACTGCTTCATGAAGAATGTAACTGAGAGCAGAGCGCCATTATCGTCAAATATCAAAAGAAACATAATTATCGCTTTTCAAGGTAGTAACATACTAACTGTTCATGTTAAATTAAAGTAATACTGTTTGCATGTACTTTATAACAGAGCCTCGACAGGGTGCGGGATTGTCACAACGCAGTGATTATCACACATCTGAACTATAAAAAACGAAACAATTACACTAACTTACATGTGCGGAATACACATACTTAATGTGTATTAACACTTAACAAATGCTTAAAATAAGCCTAAAATGCAAAATAACAAGACCAATTAAAGATAAGTTATTTTCAAGTAAAAAAAAAAAAAAAAAAAAAAGTAGGCTTATTTATACAGTATAAACTTAAATACAATTATATTTGTTAAATAGTTTTATTCATCATATCATATTTATGTTTTATTTTTGTAATGTGTTTTTAAGTCACGCTATAATATTGTTTTGAACGACTTGTGATTTACAATGGTTACTATTAACTGTTTTCATTGTTTGTTTTTTTTTTGTTTTTTTTGTTTTTTTTTCAGGTGCTGTGAATTGTATCAAAACCAGACCAAAAATCATAATAATCAAACTAAATCATAGTAATTATTAATGTTAATAATAATATAGGAGCCCACAACACCAAAAACATTAAAAAATTGTCCCCATTTTATAATTAATAGATAATAACAAATTAGATTTTTAATGATATTTTGACCACTCAGATAGGAAATGTCCCCGGTTTCCATTTCAGATATCTGGTCACCTTATATTATATTATATTATATTATAGATCACTATCGGTTTCCACCATGTTTCAAATTGACACGCCCATTCCAACGACACAACTTGATTTTCCACATGTAAATACAACTCGTAATTATGATTATTCCAACTCCACTTGAAGGGCATGGCACAGTATACCAGAATGGCTTTTTGAACAAGAAATAATAACAGGACTTGATTGGATCGTTGAGTCAATGTTGTTTGCTGTGTGATCATTTTAATTGAGTGACTGGAGGGGAGAGACTGATACCTGTCTGGCTATTGGACAACCTTAATGCCCACTCCACCATCCAGTATACACGTCATTAGAGAAGAATGGTTTTATTAAAGATTAAAGACTTTTTAAAAATAATGATGTGCTGTGGTAAATTTATAACAAACACTGCAAAAATGGTATCTTGATTTCATAGTCTAAAACATGCCAAATTCCAGTCTCCAGTGACCACTTGTGATATGATTGTGAAGCCTCTGATTTCATTAGTACACACATCACTCAATACTGTTTCTCCCAAATAGACTTTAATAATACAACCATGAGCATACAGTAGTGCTGGGCAGAATTCTCAGCAATTTTAGTCAAGTAGGGAAAATCAGTGATGGTTGTAACCCTTTTTTTTTCCTTTCTTTTTTTTGTGTGTGTGTGTTTTGCACAGTCTCTCAAACGTTCATATAATTTTCCAACATTGATCTGCTAAAAAATAAAAAAATGTTAAACTTAAACTGGTGGGACACTAATAGAATGGACATCAGATTATTATTATTATTTATTTGAAGTCATTTTGAATGTTAATTTATATCTTTCTTCTTTGCGTACCTGAGTGATCAGATCACAGATTATACTACCCATGTTTACCTGTATTTAGCACTGCCCACTTGTGTTTGCATCATCTGATGCAAATGTTAATACCAGTTGTAAAAGTGGTCAAAATCACAGCATCTGTCAGCTTACCACATGCATGCACTTTTTTTTTTTTTGTGCAAACTCCATCACTCTGCCAAGTGATGCAGGACAGGTCTGATAGACTCTTATGAATATGCAACTAAAGAGATCTCAGGAGAAATGGCTCCACAACTTCGAACTGGGCTCCCATTTGCACCCTTCTAAACAAATATTTGCATATTCATAAATATTTCAGCACTGACCTAGAACTAGATGTTGCATTTTGGAGAGATTCTAAGACCCATTATACCAAACAGATGCGTGAGCAGCAACACGAGAGAAATGAATAATTGAAGCAGCTGCACTCTTTACCAGATTTAACCCCAAGCACTCCAAAAAAAAAAAAAAAAAAAAAAAAATTGGTATTTGGCCGTCATGAATAACCACATGAGGACAGCTGGCCATCTATCACCCTGGAAATCAAATCAGTGTGTCTGGAAACACTCTGCAGGCTGAATATAGATTAGGATTAGGAAGTCCTGGTGTGAAGCATATATTAATCCCTGCTGGAATGAAAGTGTCTTGTTAATCACTTACTGATGACAGAGATAAAGTTACCTAATATGGAAATATGACAGCTCAAGCAACATGATTCTCATAGTGATAATGTGTGATAAATTGTGTGGAGTGTGTGCGATTATGAAATGTGATCTTGTCTGTTTTTATTTCAATTTGGCTGCGATTTATCCATCACATGCTTTGAGGTTATCAAAGTCAACCTGATGCAGCATGTTCATTACTGTATCACAAGGCCGTGCAGCTGATATCAGCTTTGACCTCCCCTTGACTGTATTCCTGAGGCAAATCCGCAGCATTCCCTATAGCTGCAGGTGTTCAGGGTAGATTTCTGAGCACTAACTCTCCGTGCATAAAAGCTATGCAGGTAGGGCTTTCCCTCCTGCTATTTTAAACAGAATCTACATTCGCTATTGACACATGGAAGGGCCACCTCTGCAGGGAGTATTGACTTTTTTACTTAATATGATTAGTGCTCTGTCAGTCTATGCACATCAAATAAAGGGGTCATGGAATCAAAATCAGAGAAAGTTCTGAGCCTCATGGATTTTTTTTTTTTTTAATCTCATAAGCACAAGTTTTTTCTCAAACCGGTTTTACCCAACCAGATTCACCCGTTGACTTTGAGGATGGAGACGGCAAGTCAGCAGATTTCGCCCCAAGCTTTATGGCAGATGAAAGCTCTGATGCAAGAGGACAGCAGGACCTCTGATATCTGCTTTTCACTAAAACTCACCAGACTTATTGCCACTGATTTAAAAAAAATCTGGTTTTAAAACATTGTACGCTTAACATAATGTTTTAATATGTTCCACTTGTGACTGAAAAAGCAGATCTCGGCAGCCATTGACTACCATTATTCCTTCATCAAGAGTGGGACACACACACACACACACACACACACACACACACACACACACACACACACACACACACACACACACACACACACACACACACACACACACACACACACACACACACACACACACCTATGAACCACTGTGTTTGTGATACAGAGCAAAGTTTTGAGAATATGTGAAATCCATTCAGTGACACTCTAATCCAAGTAGTGACACTCTAAAACTTCAAGACTGAAATACACACACACACACACACACACACACACAAACTGTGCACTTGGAAGCTCAGACTTGATCCTTCGCATCTTTCTGAGCATAAAAAAAAAAAGACAAAGTGTTATAATTGAATGAATTGCTTTTTTTATTTTTACAAATTCTGAATAAAAAAGGGTAACAAAATGCTTCCTTGCGTTCTCTTTTTAACACAATGATTAGGTTTGACTGTAATCATAATGCAAAAACTAACACTTTAAATCACTATTTCTAACAAAAAAACAAAAAAATCTAGAACTTGATAAGAAATATTCTTTGAGATTTTAACTGTATATTCAAATCCACCTTAAAAAAAAAGAAGCGGTTGCAGCCTTTAGCCTCATTGTTAGACCGTCAGATTCCCATGCGGAAAGACCGGAGTTCGAGCATCGCTTGGAGCGGGTGGTGCGAAACAAATTACAACAACTGATACTTACAGTCTATGAAAGACTTCAGTGATTTTGCCTTCAAAAAAGTACAAGAACGTTTTTGCAGGAATTTGCAAATTTTGGGATGAATTGAGCGCTTTTAATTTGAAAAGTTCTGAAAGACATTCAAAAGAGTCTGTGGAATGGATCACTAGACACGCCTCTAAAATAGCCATCATGAAATGTGTGGTATGGAAAAACGAACAGTGAACCATTGAAGCGTTTGCATATAACGTGGGGCCTCAGCACCAACACGTGAACAGTAGCAACTCAAATTCAGCTTCCTTTTTATCAAAAATATTAAGAAAACAACCAGCAAAAAAAGGTGCCATGCTTCGTCTCGTGGTGCCGTCTGATATTATATTCTTTACAAACAGCCACAACTTTATTGCAGAATGAGACACACCGGCTTTGCATTCACAAAACCAGGTAGGATGAACGCATAGTTGTCTTTCCATTCTTTTGTATGCTTTATTTTCAATGTCGACTTTTTGATAGTGCTAGCTTAAATGTTAACATCACTCTGCACGCGACGTAATAGCGTACCTCCAGCACGCAAACAATTAAAAAAGGCAGTTTAGTAAGTGAAGATGCCAAGGAATAAGAAAGTAAAAGTGTAAAAGAAGGCTACATAAAATAATTATTACAATAAGTTAGGCTCCATTGTGTAACAAGCAAATTAAAATACACATTTAGGCTATTATTCACAATATGGAAAGGGGAAATAAAACAGTTCATTAAGAGCATTCAAGTCTTCTTTTATGAGTTATTTTTATCCATTCCGCATTTATGTGTGTTTTAGCAAGGCGTCTGTGTTGCAAGTTGGTGAATGAAGATACTTAGGTTATGTGTCACTACTGCTTTATTGATTTATCCAATTTTTTAACAGAGTAACGGCTCACTACCAGTTATAAAAGACACTGTAACAGTATGTCAGGCAATTCTAGTTGTATTTTTCATCAATTTATTTCTTAAATTATTCCTTTACTATATTCTGGGCCACCATCTAGTGGCAAATTTTTATTTATTTTTTTTCAAAATAAAAAACAAACAAACAAAATGACACTGGTTGTACTGGGATGGAGGAGGTTTAATTTTTAGGTGTCCGGTCACTTCTGACCGAGAAGATAACCAGTGCAACACCCAAATGAGGAGCACATGTAAATTCAGCTGTAGCTTTGCGTTCTTACGTATAAAGCTTGGTACATACTCTGCAAGAACAAAGACATTTTTAGTTTTCTTGAGGTGGCAAGAACAAGAACAAAGTTCGTTCTGGCCAGTAAATTCTTAACGAGAAAAGCAGGTGCCGATCATCTCCGTTTCTCCGCATGAACCCTGCCAACTTTACATTTCTGGCCAATCACACAATAGTTCTCGGACACCCACAAGAAAAAAGTTCTACTCAGACGATGTGTCGAGAGCAAGCTGCGAGAACTCCCAAACCAGGGCTGCGAGAACAAAATTACGTAATTTTGTTCTCGCAGCCGTGGGAGCGAAAACTTTTTTCTCTGTTCTTGCGGAGTATGTAACGGCCTTTAATTGGTACAAAGAAATCTTGGGTCGGTCCCCAGACAGCGATAATCGGTATTGAGGAAAGTTGAGATTTGATCATCTACATTGACAATTATTTAATCTGCCATTGTTCCATTACCAATGATTTTAGCTTGGCGAGTCTGTGTCTCATCTGTCACCCCTCTCTCGCACGCACGCACGCACGCACGCACACACACACCCTGTCTGGCATATTTGTGCTGCTCCTACAGACCAGAATTTTACTCCACTGGATCTGTTCTACTTCACTGGGCTCGTTACATTCACTGCAGACATTGGCTGAATTAAATCTTATAATTATCGGGTCAATTCACTTTTCTAGTCATCCAAATCTAATTCTTTCTTTCTTTCTTTGCTGGGAGTGTTTGGGTGTGTGAGAGTGTTCACGAGGAGAGGGTAAATGAAAGTGTTTTTTTTTTTTTTTTTGTGTATAGTTTGTTTGGAGTGTTGTTGTTGAGTGTTGGCGGCGTCTCGGCCGGAGGGTGGAGAGGCACCACTATCACTCCGTCACGGATTATTTCACCACTAGTTAACCCAACCCGAAAGGATATAATCTCAAATGTGCCCTTCATCCCTGATGATGAAATTAAAGGGATACTTCAGTGATTAGCATTAAGCTTTGTATCAGTAGAAATCCGGTAGTATATGCGAATGATCATGCTTTTATTATGAAAATGAAAACAACGATAGGGGCGTTGCCGCGGTGGGCAAGTGATCCAGTGAACCAGTAGCTGTGGCTTTGGGAGCGGCCTCGTAGGGCAGCGAAGCAAGTGCATTCTGGGAGTTGTTCTCTTTCATCCACATGAGCCAAAAATACATTTTCTGTCTTTTCTCAGTCTAGAAGGCACCAAATTCAAAAATAATTTCACATTTCTACTACATAAATGACCCAGTTTAAATACACATTCATCTTCCCAGCACTAAAGTACCCCTTTTAAGTGTGAATTTATTGTGCAGGAAGTCCGCTAAAAACGATTCCACTCGGATACAAAAATACGGCCTTAAAACATGTAATGTTGTTTAGGAGACAGGTGGCAATGTTTCTGAAACAACCTGAAATGGATATGTCTTTCAGAGTTTCATATGAAGGGAAGACCTTGGCTTATTCTAGTACAGGAAGTCTAAATTGCTTTGAATGTGGAAATGTTGAAGGTCTACATGGTCCATGTCTACATGTCCACATAAGGCTGGCAGTAGTGATGTTAATATTACACTGAATCCTACTGTTGATTCAGAGGTCAATACATCCAATGAAGAGCAAACGAATCCCAATGTGGATCCTATTGCTGATTCAGAGGATAAAAACTAATCTAATGGAGATCAAATGACTCCTAATGAAATAAAAGAAAGTGATGGAAATTATATTACATCATGTAGTGGTGTAGAACATGAAAAAAAAAAAAAAAAAAAAAAAAACCTTTTGACAAGATTGTAGAAACTGTCGGGAAATAAGGAAATGTCTTGGATAAGAAACATGTAAGGAGGATAGTGAGGATGTTCAGATGAATGAAGTGGTTAATGTGGAGATGAATAAGATGTTGAGTTGTCCTGAGATGGTTGGAGAGGATGAAATAAGGGATGATGATATGCTTTCGGATATTTTTGAGATAGGGTCTCAAAATATAGAGTACTTTACTTGCCAGTACATGAGGGAGGTCAAGGTCTAGTGGATGTAAAGAGTCTAATTGTTGCTTTCAGACTTCAAGCAATACAGAAATTGCTCTATCAAGAGGATTTAGCATGGACACAGACGGCATGTGCATTCCTGCAGAAGGTTGAAAGTTTTGGACTAGGCAAACACCAGTTTTATTGAAAATGAATGGGTTGAGACTGTACAATCTCTCTTCTTTTTACAAGTCAATGTTGCAAGCTTGGAGTAAGGTCTTGAAAGTGGAGATAAATTTGAATGGACTTGGAGACTGGATTAATGAGGAACCCTTGTTTCATAATCCATTGATTCAGACCAGATTTTTGTCATCAGGAAGCATTCAGAGAACTTTTATGAACTCTCATAAAGAATGGAGTCATTAAACTGGGACATTTACTGAACAATGGTGGATGGAGTTCAGTGGAAACTTTTAAAAAACTGTCTGGTTTGTGCTCAACAATAATTGCTTTGAAACTGAGAGATGAGATGTTTTGCCACGCAGTTACGGAAACATTGTTGCGGTGAGTGAAACTGCATTAAATGTCTGTGTTTTGTTGGCAATCGGCGCGTAAGTGCATATAATGTAAACAACACAAACGCATAGTGAATAGAAAGTTATTGAGGTATAATGCCATGATGTATTGGTGTGTGTGTGTGTGTGTGTGACTCTTTAGCTCTGCCCACTGCACGCCTCCACAAGCTTGACTGTTTTCGTATCTGTCTTTTATAAATATGATAAAACTAAAGAGATATGAAGGATGCAATACTACTCTATAGGTACTCAAGATTAACATGAGACTGGCAGAAATATAATATTTTTTATATAATATCTTAAATATATTTTAAAATGTAATTCATTCCTGTGATGGCAAAGCTGATTTTTCAGCAGTCACTACACCAGTCTGCAAATGTGTTGCAGCCTAGCTCTGCAAAAGAGAGCATAGTTATCTTAAAGAGCCCCTATTATGGATTTTTGAAAATGACCTTTCATATAGAGTGTAACAGTTTTAAGTGAATGAAAACATCCTGCAAAGTTTTAAATCTGAAAGTACAGCGTGTATATAAAGTTATTGTCTGTCAAAAGTAAGAGTCAACTCTGACTCAATTGAACGAATTGTTATTCAAACTTGTTGCAAGCCATTTCGTTGTTCTGACAAAACATTAGCATTTTGCCTGTCCACTTATTGCACGCACACAGTGCACAGAGACCAGGGAAACCTTGAACACTGCAGCGGATGCTGGATAGCATCATGTCGAGACGATGTTGTGCTCTACAATGTGTTTATTGTGTTTCATATTGTGTAAGTATCTGGCTAACCGGCTAACTCACGTTATTACTGTCTTCCTGAAATACTACTGTAAATCAGCTATGGGCTTCAGTATTACCTAAAACTGTGTCTATTAATGCAGGTTGTCTGTCATTCTTACTACTTTGAGTAAAGATAAAGGATGGAGCAAGATTTGTTTTGCAAGCTTTATGTTTACATCAGTCATTCATGTTGGTGCTGGGCTAATGTATGCACTGTTATTGATAGGGTTCCCACATGATATCCCATATTCCGCACCGCAATACATTAGACACACACACACACACACACACACACACACACACACACACACACACACACACACACACACACACACACACACACACACACACACACACACACACACACACGTTAATGCTGGCGGTGAGGATTTACAGTTGAAACACCTCATAATGTACCTCAAACTGAGTAATGTTAACGTTAGCATCACTGAGAAAAGTCCTGCTCAAGGTTCAGGTTGAATAACTAGTTCTTCCGATGTTTTGTCATAGATTCAGACTCGCATTGGGCTTTGGTGTAAAAACTTTGGTGTAAAATCGGGGTCATCAATACTGTCTACGGTATGTACAGTTGCTGAGCTTTAGGAATAGGAAGCCTTCTGATGGAGCTGAAGATCAGTTATGTAATAGCCGTTTGTTTCCAAAATATGTGCTGTACATGGTAGACCAATCACAACAGACTGAGCCATTTGACCAATCAGAGCAGAGTAGGCTTGTGAAAAGGAGAGATTTAGAGAGACTGATTCATCCATTGAGTCGTTTGAGAATCATTGAACACTGTGGTGATGTGCAATGTATATTATGAGAAAATTAAAGTGTTTTTTGACCTTTGTATATAAATCTGTTGTTGGAGACCTCCAAAACAAAATTAGGAAACTTTAAAATAGGATAATATGGGCACTTTAACGTCTGAGTCATTAAACAGCATGTGTTGTTTTTTGTAGCTAGATATAAGCAAGTTTAAAATAAAAATTTTAATTGCTCATCAAGATTTTCTTGAAACTCTTGCTCCACCATGATCACAGGTGACCTGAAAGAAAAAAACTGAGTGTAGAAGAAAACAGACTTTGCCTGTGGCAAAGCTGAGACTCATGCTTGCGTTGCTTTATGAACTGTGCTCTGATAAGTTTTGGAAACCAAAAGCGTATGAATTTATGCTTGTGTAGCTACAATCATATGTGGTCACAGTATGTTTCTATTTTAAAAGTGAGACAAAACCATGAATTTTACCAAGTATCTGTATGGCTCACAGTGATCACAGAAATCGTGAATTACTGGTTAGTGCTGTATACTAAATCCAGAAACACATTTTTCATCAAATGATCAGTGAATGAAGCTGCTCAACCTTTTAAAAATATTGACGTCAGCATCATATTTGTGGTTTTATTTTCTGTTTATTCTACATGGAATTGAGTTTTTACAACCCTGTCAAAAAAAAAAAAAAAAAAAAAAAATTGGGACGTTTCTATATTTATCCTTCATTTATTTTGTTTAAAAACCTGATTTGTTTTCATTTTTTATACACTTAAAAAAAAAAATATATATATATAATGATCTCACCTAAATGTTTGATAATGAGGTGCATTTTTGTTTTTACAATGGGGCAATATACTGTGTGTGTATTATACTGTTCTGAGGAGGGACAAACCACAAACTGGTGACAGGGTGTTGGGTACCCAAGGCTCATCGAAGCATGAGGGCAAAGAAGGCTATCCCCAGAAGGTCTAATGTGGCACAAGTCACACAAAATTTTAATGATGGTTATGGGAGGAATGTGTAACAACACCTACAAAAGGCATGCATGCATCGGAACTGGACCTTGGAGCAGAGGAAGAAGGTCGTCTGGTCTGATGAGTTCAGTTTTCTTTTACATCATGTGGACGGCTGTGTATGTGTGCTCTGTTTACCTGGGGAAATGATGGCACCATCATGCATTCTGGGGCAATAAGCCCGTGGCCACACTGCACACACTGTTCAGGAATGGTTTGAAGAATCTCCATCTAATTGAGCATCTGTGGGATGTGTTAGACCAACAAGTTTGATCCACAGCCGGCTCCACCTTGCAACTTACAGGGCAAGTAGGGCCTTCTGCTAACGTCTTGGTGCCAGATACCACAGGACACCTCCAGGGGTCTTATAGTGTCCATGCCTCGGTGGGTCAGTGTTGATTTGGCAGTATGTGGCGGACCAACAGCATATTAGGCATATTAGCCATAATGTTTTGGCTCATCACCAAATAGGTGACAGGGCCTTAATTAGGCAATCAATAAGCTAGTTTGGAATCAAATGTTACTACATGTAATGTTACTTAAGCTGCATTTCCACCACATGAACTTTCCCCAGGAACTAGGGAGTTTGGGGTGGTACTCTGTATGTTTTAACCACAGGGATCAGGGTTTAAATGAAGTTCCAGGTAAAAAGTTATAATAATAATTATAATTTAAAAAAAATTACGGCTGATTTGAATATCAATTAAACCAATTATGTCAACATTATGACATGATTTTAAATGTTGGCTATAGGTGATTAGGATTCAGTTGACAACTGATATTCTGTGCTATGATTATTTAGGTTTTTTTTGTTTGCTCAAAATGCAATTTGTTTGTCCATCCATTATCCATCCATTATCTTCCGATTATCCGAGGCTGGGTCATGGGGGCAACAGTCTAAGCAGAGATGCACAGACTTCCCTCTCCCTAGCCACTTCCTCCAGCTCTTCCGGGGGAACCCCGAGGCATTCCCAGGCCAGCTGGGAGACATAATCCCTCCAGCGTGTCCTAGGTCTTCCCCGGGGCCTCCTCCCAACATGAGAGCTTCGCCTTACAGCTCAGCTCCTTCTTCACCACGACAGGCCGGTACATTGACCGCATTACTGCAGAAGCTGCACCGATCCGTCTGTCAATCTCCCGTTCCATCCTTCCCTCACTCGTGAACAAGACCCCAAGAACCTGAACTCCTCCACCTGAGGCAGAAACTCTCCATCAATCTGAAGTGGGCAAGCCACCCTTTTCCGACTGAGAACCATGGCCTTGGATTTGGAGGTGCTGATTCTCATCCCAGCCGCTTCACACTCGGCTGCAAACCGTCCCAGTGCACGCTGAAGGTCCTGGTCTGAGGAGGCCAACATGACAACGTCATCCACAAAATGCAGCAACGAAATTGCATGGTCCCCGGCCCTTTCTGTCCATAAAAATTATGAACAGAACCAGTGACAAAGGGCAGCCCTGCCGGAGTCCAACGTGCACCGGGAACAAGTCTGCCTTGCTGCGGACCAAGCTCCTTCTCCGGTCATACAGGGACCAAACAGCCCTAAGCAAGGGGCCCCAGACCCCGTACTCCCAGAGCGCCCTCCACAGGACGTCCATGAGGAACACAGTTGAATGCCTTCTCCAAATCCACAAAACACATGTGGATTGGTTGGGCAAACTCCCATGAACCCTCCAGCACCCTGGAAAGGGTATAGAGCTGGTCCAGTGCTCCACGATCAGGACGAAAACCACACTGTTCCTCCTGAATCCAAGGTTCCACTATCGGCCGAATTCTCCTCTCCAGTACCTTGGCATAGACTTTCCCAGGGAGGCTGAGAAGTGTAATCCCCCTGTAGTTGGAACACACTCTCTGGTCCCCCTTCTTGAAAAGAGGGACCACCACCCTGGTCTGCCAATCCAGAAGCACTGTCCCCAACCACCACGTGATGTTGCAGAGGCGTGTCAGCCAAGACAGCCCCACAACATCCAGAGACTTGAGGTAATCAGGACGGATCTCATCCACCCCTGGTGCCTTGCCACCGAGGAGCTTTTTAACTACCTCGATGACTTCAGCCTGGGTGATGGACGAGTCCACCTCTGAGCCCTCAGCCACTGCTTCCTCAATGGAAGATGTGTTGGTGGGATTGAGGAGATCCTCAAAGTATTCCTTCCACCGTCCAACGATATCCCCAGTTGAGGTCAACAGCTGCCCATCTCCACTGTAAACAGTGTTGGTAGGGCACTGCTTCCCCCTCCTGAGGTGTCGAACGGTTTGCCAGAATCTCTTCAATGCCAACCGATAGTCTTTCTCCATGGCCTCACCGAACTCCTCCCAGGCCCAATTTTTTGCCTCCACAACTACCCGGGCTGCAGTCCGCTTGGCCTGCCTGTACCTCTCAGCTTCGTCAGGAGTCCCACAAGCCAGCCAGGCCTGATAGGACTCCTTCTTCAGCATGACGGCATCCCTTACTTCCGGTGTCCAGCACCGGATTCATGGATTTCCACCTCAACAGGCAACGGAGACCTTACGGCCACAGCTCCGAGCAGCCACGTTGACAATGGAGGTGGAGAACATGGTCCACTCGGACTCAATATCTCCAGACTCCCTCGGGATCCGGTCGAAGCTCCGTTGGAGGTGGGAGTTGAAGATCTCTCTGACAGGGGGCTCGGCCAAACGTTTCCAACAGACCCTCACAGTCCAGCCCGCTGCCTCTCACCATGGGCAATTTTTTTTTTTTTTTTTTTTTTCTACACCATTAGTATATTTTGACACCATGTGGACCAGTGTCACCCTGCCCCTTATTAAAACTAAACTCATTCCAACTCATTCTGCTAGGCCTGCTGCTTCCTTCAAAGGACAACATCATTAAATGAATGGATCCAGTTCTTTAGAGGATTGCAGTAATACTTATTACAGTAATAGTCATTAAGTGAACAAGTATACCCCCATGAGATGAAACATTAACATTGAAGATTTTCTGGCATCAACATGTTCTGCTGGGGCATATAAAACGAGAAGCTGTGTTGGTATACTAAATCCTTCACATTCATCTATGAACACACACACACACACACACACACACACACACACACACACACACACACACACACACACACACACACACACACACACACACACACACACACACACACACACACCCCTCCTTTTTAGCCTACATTATCCCTTCTAATCATTTTGTGGCTTTTCAGTTGTCCTCTATTTTTAGCTTCCCTCATTCTGTGCATCACAAACCAATCTAATGTCATTTTCTTATCCAGTCAGGATCAATACACATTAGTACTGCCCATATCCCAAGCAAAAGAGTCAGACTGCCAATTTCTGCCCTTGTAGTTGAAGTCAAAATTTCTTCAATTTGAACACCATTTATTGTTTCTGTTTGGACAGCGAAGAGGCACCACATAAGTACTGTTCTTCATCTTGAAGGCCTTTTTATGAGCACATTCTGACCTAATGAACAGACTAGACTAGTCAACAGCTGCCCATCTCCACTGTAAACAGTGTTGGTAGGGCACTGCTCCTGAGGCGTCGAACGGTTCGCCAGAATCTCTTCAAGGCTAACCGATAGTCTTTCTCCATGGCCTCACCGAACTCCTCACAGGCCCAATTTTTTGCCTCCACAACTACCCGGGCTGTACCTTTCAGCTGCCTCAGGAGTCCCACAAGCCAGCCAGGCCCGATAGGACTCCTTCTTCAGCTTGATGGCATCCCTTACTTCCGGTGTCCACCACCGGATTTGTGGATTTCTGCCTCGACAGGCACCGGAGACCTTATGGCCACAGCTCCGAGCAGCCACGTTGACAATGGAGGTGGAGAACATGGTCCACTCGGACTCAATATCTCCAGACTCCCTCGGTCGGAGATGGGAGTTAAAGATCTCTCTGACAGGGGGCTCAGCCAAAACGTTCCCAACAGACCCTCACAGTACGTTTGGGTCTCCTGAGACTGTCTAGCTTCCTCCCCTGCCATCAGATCCAACTCACCACCAGGTGTTGATCAGTTGACAGCTCCACCCCTCTCTTCACCCGAGTGTCCAAGACATACAGCCGGAGGTCAGATGAGATGACCACAAAGTTGATCATTGACCTCTGGTCTAGGGTGTCCAGGTGCCAGTGCACTGATGGACACCTTTATGCTTGAACATAGTGTTCGTTATGGACAAGCCGTGACTAGCAAAGAAATCCAATAACAGAACACCGCTCGGGTTCGGATCAGGGGGGCCGTTCCTCCCAATCACGCCCCATCAGGTGTAACTGTCACTGCCCACGTGTGCGTTGAAGTCCACCAGTAGAATGATGGAGTCTCCAGTTGGAACACTTTCCAGCACCCCTCCCAGAGACTCCATGAGGGCCAGGTACTCCGCACTGCCGTTTGGCCCATAGGCACACAGTGAGAGACCATTCCCCTACCCGAAGGCTCAAGGAAGCGACCCTCTTGTTCACCGGGGTGAACTCCAACACATGGCGGCTGATGGGGGGCTATAAGCAAACCCACTCCAGCCCGCCGCCTCTCACCATGGGCGATTTGTTTTTGTTTTTTGTTTTTTTCTACACCATTAGTATATTTTTGACACCATGTGGACCAGTGTCACCCTGCCCCTCATTAAAACTAAACTCATTCCAACTCATTCTGCTAGGCCTGCTGCTTCCTTCAAAGGACAACATCATTAGATGAATGGATCCAGTTCTTTAGAGGATTGTTCTGCTGGGGCATAAAATGAGAAGCTGTGTTGGTATACTAAATCCTTCACAGTCATCTATGAACACACACACACACACACACACACACACACACACACACACACACACACACACACACACACCTCCTTTTTAGCCTACATTATCCCTTCTAATCATTTTGTGGCTTTTCAGCTGTCCTCTATTTTTAGCTTCCCTCATTCTGTGCATCACAAACCAACCTAATGTAATTTTCTTATCCAGTCAGGATCAATACACATTAGTACTGCCCATATCCCAACCAAAAGTCAGACTGCCAATTTCTGCCCTTGTAGTTGAAGTCAACATTTCTTCAATTTGAACACCATTTATTGCTTCTGTTTGGACAGTGAAGAGGCACCACATAAGTACTGTTCTTCATCTTGAAGGCCTTTTTATGAGCACATTCTGACCTAATGAACAGACTAGACTAGTATAGCAAGGAATAGTTGGGGTGTTTTTTGATGGCCCTGTCATAACTTACAGTTATAGAGGCATAAATTATCTCTCCTGACCCGGATTCTCAGGAACTTCTTTTTACAATGAGATGCCAGACAGATCTACTTGGTAAGAAAAGATAAAGGAATGTGATGAACAGGGTTTGTAGAACTGCATGAGATGAAGGGCAGAAGGAATCATGGGACCTCTGACGCACAGGAAGTTAGAAACTGGTCTAGATTTCAACAAGATAAGAGAGCATTTCATAATTAAAGGATAGCATTGCAGAGGGTTTTAAAACCCTTCTTTTGATCTTTTTTATTTGGTCCATACCAAAATGATTGGCAACGTACAGCAAATTTATAGAGTTTTGGTGCATGATGCGTAGTTATAAGAATGCTAATGCAGTCATAAGAATGCTAATGATTAGGAGGCCTTGATGGACAGAGGCCAATGGGCAAAATTTGGCCAGGATGCCAGGGTTAAATCCCTTCGCTATTACAAAGGACATCCTGGAATTTTTAATGAACACAGAGCGTCAGGACCTCGGTTTAACATCTCATCCGAAGGACAGTACTTTTTGACAGTATAGTGTCCCCATCACTATACTGGGGTGTTATGACCCACACTGACCACAGGGTGAGCACCCCCTAGTGGCCTAGCTAATACCTCTTCCAGCAGCAACCTAGTTTTCCCAGGTGGTCTCCCATCCAGGTACTGACCAGGATCAACCCAGCTTAGTGGGCAACCAGTCTTGGGCTACAGCGTGATATGTCTGCTGGTAATTATTTGGTTGGTGTTGTCGGGAGTACTGCTGACCCTGGGAGATCTCCACACGTTCCCGAATATGATGAAAAACCCGGATTGCAAGCTGGATGAATTTTTCTAGTCCAATTATGTCTTTGTATTCAGCCACAAATGAGGTGTCAGCCCTTGACTAAACGTTGTGAGGAGTGAGCACTCATTCCATCCACTCACAGCTGCCAATGTTCAAAATGCAAAAAAAAGCATAATCTGTGACTGACATTTTTCCCTGCTGCAGGTGATAGAGTTGATCGCTGACAGGTGAAGGGGTATGCCAAATACCTTGTGGAAATGGGTTATGAAACTATCGAGGGACTGTGTCACCAGACCTGACCTGCCATATGGTTTTGGCCCACTGCAGTGCTCGTCCCATCAGCAAGGAAATCATGAATGAAATCTTGGCTTTTTCCATATGGAAGCAATGCAGAGTAGTACAGTAGATTGGCGACGCAACATGGGAGAAGCAATAGGAATCGGTGCAGTGACTGGTGTGGTGGTGACTGGCACCATGGGCAGAACTTGGCAAAATTTGTTTCATGAATGGATTTGAGTATCACACAGCAGAGTTATATTGAAGTCCCCCTGTAGTCAACAATTTTATCCCCAATTTTGTCAAACAAATTTTTGATCACCAAATTGAAATATTTAATGGCTTTTTCCTGTGGGAAAATGTTTTATTCATGCCTTAAAATAGCTTGAATGTAACTCTACACCCTTGCTTCATTTAGTATATGTGGATTCAAAAATATGCAAATGAACCCCGCCTCCACTCACTCACACCAGCTCAGAGATCCACTTGGTCAATTTTACCGTTGTAAACGCTGCACAATGGTAAGTGGAAATACATGGTTTAATTCAGCCATATATGTTTAAACTAGATACTGATTCAAAAGAAGCAGTGGAAGAGTTAATTATAAAGAGTTAATTATACATCCCTTTGGAAAAACTGAATGCCACTCAAGTAACCTTTGATGGACCTGACTTGGAGGCCCTTAATGGTATTAAGGTAGGAAATAAACAAGGTGATTGAAAGGAGAGAAAAATCGGGGAATGGTATGTTATAAGAAACGTGGAATGCTCTAAAATTTCTCCAAGCAGTCATGTAGGATTGGAGGGTCCTGGGAGAAACTGCTTGGAGGATGGTGTTGCGCAATGCGTCAAGGAGGGGTTTTAACGGGTGGGTTATGGGAATATCAGTTCCGAATAGTGAGGTACTGGAGTTGGGAATTGGTCTGCCTCTGGAGCCAGCATCCTGAATTTCTGAAACAGAAAACGAGACAGGGAGTCAGCTATTTGATTTTCTGATCTGGGGACGTGTTTAGCAATTATGATAAATTGGTTGCAAGCTGAAAGCCTTAGAAGTGGCATCATAGCAGGTGCATGGGAACTGCCTTTATTTATGCAATACACCGTTGCGTCGTTGTCGCAATGCACTAAAATGCTGCTAATGGCCCATTCTTTCCCCCACAGAAAAGCTGCTACTACAAGAGGGTAAAGCTCAAATAGCGCTGAGGACTGTGTTATGTTTTGGAGCTGCGGTGGTCATGGAGAAGCAAACTAACGACCTTGATAAATTCCCTTCTAGGTCCTCTAGTGAGTGGATTGAGGACGCAAGCGAGAGGAGATGCGATATGAAGGGACGGCCCTGCGGAATGATGCGCATTGTGAAGTTTAAATGGCCGAGCAGGTATAGAAGTTCACATTTTGAACAATTGGATTTTTTGAGGAGAGTAGATGAGACGATAATTATTTGGTCGATTTTCTCTTTTTGCAGGGATGCCAGGAATTTAACTGAATCTAAATTAATTCCAAGGAACTCGATGAATGTAGTAGGCCCCATGGTTTTCTCTTGTGCTATGGGAATTCCGAGCTCAGAGAAAACATTTTGAACTGTGAGGATATGTGCATATGTGTATGGCATCGGCAGGTGAGATTATTAAAAAAAATCAGCTAGTAGATGAATGAGGTGGGGAATGGCATAGTTGTTCGACAAAATCCAGCAAATGGCTTCTGATACCATGTTGAATATTTTAGGACTGCTTTGCACCCGAAAGTTAAGCACACTGCGAAATAGTATTTCCCTAGCCAACGAACTCCAAATAGGTGCCATGCATCTGGATGGATAGGCATTACTTTGAAAGTTTTATGTCGATTTTACCAAGCCAAGCGCCCCAACCTGTGTCGATTGCCTGATCCATGTCATGGTATTTGAGGGAAAATTCGTCGAGAGGGATCAAGCTGTTTATGCTTGGGAATGGGGAATTGCGCGGGGCTGACAGATCAATTATTCGATTATTTTGATTTAATTTGTTTGTTTAACGAAAAAAATTAAACAGGGGATTGTCAAACGGGCCGATCATGAAGCCTGACTCAACTTCTTTTTTTATCAGTTTGTCTATGACTTCAGGTTCGATGAGGGTGGATTGAAGATTACTGAAGATGGTGTTTTGGGAGAGCGGGCATTCTACGCTGGGGTTAAATCCATTTTTGAGGTCTGCCAGCAGATAATTAGTAAATTCGGCATCCGGGTGATGAGCTAGTTCAAAGCCCATGCGTGAAATATTTACGGGAGTCGATATGTAATTTTTTTATTTGCAGGCATGGGCACCACCACAGAATTTACAAATGTGCAAAAATTGGCAGTGCTGTCTGGCACATTTACCAGAATTAAAATGATTGCATGGGCTGCCTGCTTTCCTCAAAAGAGGATGCAGTTGCACTGGCGGTTGCTGCATGTAGCATGTAACTGGTGGATCTAGCGGTGTTTGTTTCCGGGCAGGGTAGAGAGGGGTTAACCTGCAGGCACGATGTTGTTGCATACGTCACTGACCTGCAGACTGCGCAGAAGATGATTTTACAGCCTAAAAACACCCTGCTGTGGAGATCCGGGTCGATTGCGCCCCAGTATGTGTACTGATTCCACTGTGTGACTAGCACAGCACTTTCGGCTGAAAAAAGTTTATGGTACGTGTAGAAATGCCCTCCCCCATAGGACGGCACAAGCTCTGCTATGATTGCAAGGTAATCATTTAGTTTTCCCCACCTGTGGGTGAAAACTGAACAGATTATTTCAGTAAAACAAGAAAAAGCAATTGAAAACTTGGAATTAAAGAATGCAATTAAAGAATGCGGGATAAATGAGTGTTTGTGGTTTTGAGGGTAACAGAGAAATCCATGGAAGCATGGAGAGAAGAGAAGAAAAGTCTATGTCCGCACCTGCGAGGATCTTTGTGCGGATGTTTTACGACACTGGTGGCGGTTCCATAGCGAGGTTGTTGGGTGGCACGGCCATCGGTGTTGCTGTGAAGAGAGAATGTTGTGATTAAGTTTGCAATAGAGGTTTGCAATAAACTGGGCCCGGCTGCATACGTCACCGAAGCAGCAGAAGCCGTGTGAAAGGCTGAGCCACGTCGGGAATGGGCAACGCAAGCCGGATCTTGTGCAGGAAGACACGGTGTTACCTGGTGAGACGAACTTTGAGCACTGCAGGCTTTGCTCTGCCTGTGGGCCGTCTTGGGAGCTGGTGTGGACTTTGGAGAGAGGTTGGTTGATTGCAATGTAACATAAAGGTCATACAGTTCCACTTTATTCATTTTTCGCGAAGCCTGCATGTCCAAGTTACCCAGTGATTTCCTCAATCCTGCTACGGTCCACTTCCCGATAGGTGGTATCGTCGACGGTAGGAGGAGGCCGGAGAGGAGGATGGAAGTCTTGCCGGGGGCGGCGAAGACTGGCCTTGACGTCTTGGCGAGCGCAAGCCTGTTCTGGCTGAATCCCTGGGGATACTTGTCTCATCATTGGATGAAGAGCTTTGGCGTTGTGACATTGTAGCAAAACCGCGAGCCAAGATGCTGATAAACTGTCAATAAACGGAGGTAAGACTCACCTAAAGGATTATTAGGAACACCTGTTCAATTTCTCATTAATGCAATTATCTAATCAACCAATCACATGGCAGTTGCTTCAATGCATTTCGGCGTGTGGTCCTGGTCAAGACAATCTCCTGAACTCCAAACTGAATGTCAGAATGGGAAAGAAAGGTGATTTAAGCAATTTTGAGCGTGGCATGGTTGTTGGTGCCAGCCGGGCCGGTCTGAGTATTTCACAATCTGCTCAGTTACTGGGATTTTCACGCACAACCATTTCTAGGGTTTACAAAGAATGACGTGAAAAGGGAAAAACATCCAGTATGCGGCAGTCCTGGGGGCGAAAATGCCTTGTTGATGCTAGAGGTCAGAGGAGAATGGGCCGACTGATTCAAGCTGATAGAAGAGCAACTTTGACTGAAATAACCACTCGTTACAACCGAGGTATGCAGCAAAGCATTTGTGAAGCCACAACACGCACAACCTTGAGGCAGATGGGCTACAACAGCAGAAGACCCCACCGGGTACCACTCATCTCCACTACAAATAGGAAAAAGAGGCTACAATTTGCACAAGCTCACCAAAATTGGACAGTTGAAGACTGGAAAAATGTTGCCTGGTCTGATGAGTCTCGATTTCTGTTGAGACATTCAGATGGTAGAGTCAGAATTTGGCGTAAACAGAATGAGAACATGGATCCATCATGCCTTTTACCACTGTGCAGGCTGGTGGTGGTGGTGCAGTGATGTGGGGGATGTTTTCTTGGCACACTTTAGGCCCCTTAGTGGCAACTGGGCATTGTTTAAATGCCACAGCATTGTTTCTGACCATGCCCATCCCTTTATGACCACCATGTACCCATTCTCTGATGGCTACTTCCAGCAGGATAATGCACTATGTCACAAAACTCGAATCATTTCAAATTGGTTTCTTGAACATGACAATGAGTTCACTGTACTAAAATGGCCCCCACAGTCACCAGATCTCAACCCAATAGAGCATCTTTGGGATGTGGTGGAACAGGAGCTTCGTGACCTGGATGTGCATCCCACAAATCTCCATCAACTGCAAGATGCTATTCTATCAATATGGGCCAACATTTCTAAAGAATGCTTTCAGCACCTTTTTGAATCAATGCCACGTAGAATTAAGGCAGTTATGAAGGCAAAAGGGGGTCAAACAGTATTAGTATGGTGTTCCTAATAATCCTCTTATTGTTGATTAGCTGAGTGCCCTCCACTTGTGTCAATTATCTGAATGTACTCCTCCCAAACCTTAATAAAACATTATTTAAAGAGAAAATACTCAACAATGGTGTTGACTTATGAATTTGCGCATGGTTTGTCTTAAAGCATTATTAAAAACACCACATAGACACACAAACAACATTGGAAACTTGATTTTCAATCAATTCCAGTCTCATGCGTACATGCATGATCTTGCGTCATTTCATTATCACTTCTCGTGTGTTTGGTTGTGAAACGTAGTTTGCGGACCAGACAGAGATGTCGGCGAGTAAAGTCATGTAGTGTCACCGATCCATTTACATTTACATTTATGCATTTGGCAGACGCTTTTATCCAAAGCGACTTACATTGCATTCAAGGTACACATTTTTACATTTTTTGTCAGTTCTTGCTTTCCCTGGGAATCTAACCCATGACCTTGGCGTTGCTAGCGCCACGCTCTTATTCTTTGAGCTACAGGAAAGCTGCACAATCCATCATGCAGTGTGCACACAGCAGCAACTGAATGCTATATTCCAGATAGTCATGCAGTGTGAAAATCACACAGTGTGAACTCGGCATAAGTGGAGCATGAAAGCTTCAGGTAGTCCTAGTCAAGACCAGAAAAATAGAGTGTGTGGTGTGCAGGCTTAAATGTGGTGCTGATTATGCAGGTGATTGAAATTAGGGCTGCAACTAATGATTATTTTGATAATCGATTAGTTGGCCAATTATTTTTTCTTTTTTGATTAATCGATTAATCGGATAAAAAGGCAATTTTTTATTTTATTGACAAAGCACACTATTCCACCTCCTGCCCAATGCTGTCCTTCAAACAAACGTGCCCGCTGAGTTCTATGAACGCACACATAATGAATATATCTACCTTTACATAAATTAGCCATAGTTTTAC
Organism: Paracanthobrama guichenoti; assembly: GCA_018749465.1. Taxonomy (NCBI): domain Eukaryota; kingdom Metazoa; phylum Chordata; class Actinopteri; order Cypriniformes; family Gobionidae; genus Paracanthobrama; species Paracanthobrama guichenoti. The sequence goes on along the minus strand of CM031943.1, from coordinate 14,738,336 downwards.
AATGAACAATAAATAAATAAATAAATAAATAACCATTATTGTAGTTATTCAATGGTAATCACAAATTAAGTATAGTTTTGCTTCAAATCCTTAACTTTGTGTGGTTATACAAATGGTAATCAATACGGCAAAAGCATATGGTTTTATTATAATAAAAACATGGTTTTACAATCAAATAGAACCATGGTTAATTTCTGTAAGTGTATATCTGTGCTATAGCCTACATTACGCGCAAAAAACCAAAAACAAAAGTTACTAAGCAAGTTTAAATCCCTACATTAAAATGATATTAAAGAAAACCAAAAACACAAAAAACAGAAATTCAGTGTTACCAGATAAGAGGAATCTGCAGGAACACACACACACACACACACACACACGCACACACACACACACACACACACACACACACACACACACACACACACACACACACACACAAACGCAGACTGTCAGGACACGCTTTAATGCAAAATGGGAATACTCGCGTGAATATAGCATTTACAGATGAGGATATAACTACTGTTCTCTATATAGATCAGTGGATATAACCTGTAAAATTAACGTTTTGCGCTGAGGACGCACACGCATCTGTCAAAACACATGACAGGGTGTGTTAAACGCTAATGCATGAGCTTGAAGCTTAAAATAAACCGTTCTCATGTTTTGGACGCTTGGATCACATACCTTTCCTGCATCAGCTCACTCTGTTTCCACTCCACTATTTCTAGATGCACATTTATATATAATGCATTATTATATATAATAATGCATTATTCAGTGCTGTCATTTGGCACGACTGGTGGAAGCTTTGTGTACAGAGAGCAGACCTGACTAATCGATGATTTTCATTATCGATTATTATCGATTAGTTGTTGCAGCCCTAATTGAAATCAGGTGGCGATGATCAGAACTCAGGAGAAGGTACATGGGCTGAATCTGAAATCACCCCCTATACCCTCAAATAGGGAATTATTTGAGGGGACAGCCATTTGTAGTGGTGTCCGAAACCATAGTGGATGTTATTGAGTGCACTCATTCAATCCCACAAGCGTACAGCCTATGTACAAACAATGGCTGTCCAAAGTCACTCACTCGTTTTCATTCACTTCTTCAAGTGAACTGTATTAGTGGACTAACATAGGGAATAGTGAATGAGAGTTTAGGGGGCGTTTTTGGATTCAGCCATGGAGTGAGGGAGTGAAGGTGGAGCTGGAGCCTGGCTAACCTGTTACAATAATGTAAGTCTCGTAAATATATTTTCAAAAACAGTGTATATATATATATTTCCTATAGACTACAGACATGAGTCAATAATTATTTTCTGTGTAAAAAGATTGTGCTGAACTTGTATTGAACCTTGACAATTCCTGTAAGAACAAACTTCAGATATGGGTATTTATGTTGAAATATATAGATAGAAAAATTTGAGAGTGTGTGCAGTATCATGTGTGCAACATTTCAGTGTCAGAATTTATAAACCTGGATGACTAAGCTTTAAAGAAAACAGACTGTAACATGATCCAAAGAGAAGCAGTAAGACTATCTCAGTGCTAAAGTAAATCTGAGAGTTGCTTGGGGTGCTGATTATAATTCTAGTAATGGGATACTGTAATTCCAGCATTTCTTTTGCAGAGACCAGATATGACAAGTAGGGGTGTAACGATACCCTCATGTCACAATTTGATACATATCACGATACTGAACTCACAATACGATATTATCGCGATACTCCAAAACATATGGTAAAAGGTTAACCCAAAATGTACTGTTGATTAAAATGCTGACACCAGAATAAAAATATTCATGATTCTGAAGCTGAAAATACAGAATTATTTTAGACGAAATGTGCTTGCACTCACACACGGCGAATTTACAGTGTAACTTTCGGTAATTATACTGTAACTACAAAGTATGTATGTGCAGGTATAAGGGACCAATATGTAATATTTGGGGAATAAAGGGGTAACTGTCAAGGTACTGAGAGTGAGGACCCAAATGCAGAATGAGCGGGGGGTGAAATTTATTAACAATAATAGACAGCACAAGAATAGCGAGGCAGGAACAAAGTCCAAACAATAGGGGCAGGACACAATGGGAGAACTGGTTGGTCAGGTTTGAGACAGGAAAGATGTGATGGCCAATGATGGAGACAAGGCAGTGGCTCAGGGAAGCAGGCTTGACACTTGGCGATGAGACTTGCCGTAGAACCAGACTGGTTGCCAGGCCAGGAGAGTCAATGACCAGGGTGGAACAGGATGCAGGACAGGAACAACCACAAGACAACACACAAGACAAAACTCAAGACAAGACAACAAGAGATAACCAGACAAGAGCAAAAATAAAAATAAAACTCTGAATAGGGAAAATGCAAACTAAGTATCTGGAATCTAAAAAGGAAACAGGAGAGAGAGATCAATATAAATACTAAATAAACTATAACAAAAGGTGCAAAGGCTAATAAAATAAATACTAGAAATAAAAGATTGGACAAACTGGACAAACAAAACTGCAACCTTGCAGGAAACTAGAGAAAGAAACAAAATCAAACAAGAGAAATTCAAAACTAAGGATAGGGAAAATATAGCAAAAACTATAACTAGACGAGATAAACTACCATCACCAGGACAAGTTTAGCTAGACACAAGGCATACGACAAATGCACACAACGAACCAGCAAAGACAAAAGGGAAAGGAGCTCAATATAAAAGGGAACAGCACATGAGGATCAGGTGAACACAATTAAGCAAACAAGGACAATGACTAAACCAAAGGGTGAGGAGGTGAGGACAAGTGGAACACATGGACAACACAAACAAAGACAGAGCCATGTGGTCAGACACAAGACAAACAAAGAAACATTGAACAGAGACAAGACCGACAAGACAGGACCCTGACAGGTAACTATCAGGGAAATTAACAAATAATTTATACTGTAAGTATTTTTTAATTAAGGGGTAATTATCCGTAAATAAGTGGTGCTTGTTCCCCTCTTGTTTCATGTAGTTACAGGGTAAGTGTGAATCTACGGGCTGTAAATTAAAGTGGTTCTTGTTCCCCTCTTGTTTCATGTAGTTACAGGGTAAGTGTGAATCTGCGGGCTGTAAATTAAAGTGGTTCTTGTTCCCCTCTTGTTTCATGTAGTTACAGGGTAAGTGTGAATCTGCGGGCTGTAAATTAAAGTGGTTCTTGTTCCCCTCTTGTTTCATGTAGTTACAGGGTAAGTACATTAAACAACACATGCAAAATCTGATATCACTCGGAAATATTTGAAAAAAAAAAATCTTAAATTCAAAACAGATTTATGACACTTATTTACATTTTTAAAATAAACTTTTCATTTCAAATAATAATGTCCAGACAGAAAGAAGCATGTTTTGTCCCTATTTTGTTTCTCTTGCTTGTCTTCGTCTTCTTGTTTCTCTTCTTCTTTTTCGTTATTTCTGCTGATGGATCTTAAGAGGAATCCCATGTCTTTTGATATTTTGTATTATTATTTATTAAAAGAAAAAGTACACCAAGAAATGCTCTCATAATTTACTAATCTAAAACATGCGAGAACTGGCATCTCTGTCTTCTAGTCTTGTTTGTTTCACATTGCTATTATCATGTATTATGTTATTGTTTGTATACTGTTGTGAGCATTAAAAAAGTAAAAACCAACAGCATCCGACATCCGCGTGACAAGAGTTTCTTGGCGCGAGAACGTCACGCTTCAAGTTACGTCAAGCATGAACTCAATCCTCGCATGCACATGCAGATGACTGCTGGTCGGAAGCAATAGTCTACAATTTAATTTTTTTTTTAAAATATTGTTATTTTTCTTACAAACACTTATCGTCTCGCTTCAGAAGACATTGATTAATCCATTGGGGTTGTATGGATTACTGTAGTTATTGCTGTATGTGCTGTTTGATGTTTCAACTTTTAGGAACCCAAATGAGGTTTCATTAGCAGATATTATTTATTTTTCTGTGTTCATGTGAAGAAATAAAGTCGTATACATCTCAGATGGTATGAGGGAAATAGAAGAGTAAACGGTGAGGACATTTCTGCATGCACTGTATTTTCAGTGTTACAGTTACATAATACAGAATACTAGCTAAGGACATGGGATTCCTTCTTAAGATTCATCTGTGGCAAGGACAAAAAGAAGAGGAACAAGAGGAGGATGAAGCCAAGCAAGAGAAACGAATAAGTGTTGTAAATCTAAAGCGTTACAGACAAACCCCTAGAAATGTTTATCAAATTTTATGTTTTCCTATATCTAAAAGGTGGGATGCTCTATATTGGCTTTTGTTGTTAATGAATAAAGCTAATAATTTTTTTCCATTGACTAACATTAATCCAAACCCTAAAGAACACATTGTGTTCTTTTGTTTTTGTTTTTATGAACTTTCCCTTTTGAAAACTTTCACCATATAGAACTTGATTTTGCTGACAACTTTTTCGTTCCCTATGTTTGAAATACATACATCATTTCTATTTGCCATCATAACCATCTTAATAATATCCCAGGCCTCATTACCGAGATTAGGAAAGTAGAACACTCATATGCATATGCCCATGCAATTCATACACACACACACAAACAGACAGGTATGCAGTATGCCAACAGATAATATTGGAGCTGCCCCTCCTCTGGGCATGCATATATACGTACATTCATATTAGTATGATAAACAACTGCAACCTACAAACACACACACACACACTAGCTTAATAAGCAGATATCATGAATTCACATCATGCTATTTAGCGAACTGCGCTATTCTGATAACAGTCGGTCCCTGGGCCAGGCAGCTGTAACTGGGTGCAGATAAGAAGTAATTATAACTGTTATTAAACAGATGAAGATAGTCTGTATGTGGTGGCCGTGATTTTGTGTTGAGTTTGGAGATTAGACGGAGCAGGTTATTTGGGTTACCTTAAAATGGGCTGATCATATGTGTGTAATTCATTTTAGTGCATATGTGTTGGGTGCAATTGAGGTAGGATGTGTGTGAGAAGCATGTTCAGTAGGAGATGACATATTCTGAATCTCAAGTACAGCTTCTCGGAGGTGGACCAACATGGCAGGAAAACCATCTTTTATAGTACAGAATTACATTTCAAATGTTGCTGTAATATTACCTAAAAAATGTCATATAATGGCCTCAGGCTTTTGAAAAAAGACTGTAATTATGGGTCTATAGATACATTTCTTCAATTGTTGGTATGCTTTTAAAGGAACAAGACACTGAAATGGGTTTGGTCATTAAATAAATTATCCTTCTTGGCCTACTTATAGCAGAAAATACTTATGTAATCTATATGGACACAATGTTTAAATAGCATAATATGGGCTCATAATGTAATACAGAAATCAAATAAAAGAACATATATAGTCAAGTGGAAAAAAAGGACACACTATTGAATTCTATGGTTTGACGTATCAGGACCTAATAAAAATCATCTAGTCCTTGGCAAGTTCTTAAAATGAGGTAAACTCAACCTCAGAGGAACAACACCACATAACATATTACACGGTGTCATTATTTATTTAACAAAAACTGGATAACAAACTAAGTACACCCTTTCTGCTTCTATGGGAATTAAGAGGGTATGTAGCAGTCAGGCACTGATAATCAACTGCCTTTGATTAACTGATCATCAGCAAGCATGACCAACTCTTTAAAAGCAGAAGTGTGTTAAAATAATGCCAACGAGGAAAAACATCAGCAGTGATCTTAGAGAAGCAATTGTTGCTTCTGATGAATCTTGGAATGGTTATATGGCCATTTCCAAACAATTTGAAATCCATCATTCAACAGTGAGGAAGATTATTCACAAGTGGAAAACATTCAATAAAGTTTCCAATCTTCCCAGGAGTGGACGCCCCAGAAAATTCACCCCAAGGTCAGACCGTGCAAATTGCAAAAAAAAAAAAAAAAAACCCAAGAGCTACATCTCAGAATCTAAAGGCATCAGTTAGATTGTTAAAGGGATAGTTCACCCAAAAAATGAGAATTCTGTCATTACTCACCCTCATGTCATTCCAAACCTATAAGACCTTCATTCCTCTTCGGACCACAAATTAAGATATTTCTGGTGAAATTCAAGAGGTTTCTGATCTCTCCATAGACCATTTAATTAACATTTTCAAGGTCCAGAAAGGTAGTAAAAACATCGTTAAAATAGTCCATGTGACTCCAGTGGTTAAACTTTAATTTTATGAAGCAACAAGAATACTTTTTGCGAGCAAAAACAAACGAAAATAACAACTTTATTCAACATTTTCGTTCTAGCCCTGGTCAGCAGGTGGATGAGTTCAGAGTCGATGTTGGCTCAGACACCACTGGAACTGGCCTGAGTAGAGGGTGCGGGGTCAGCGATCGAACCCGACCAGTTGCCACTGCCGGATGTAGCAAGAGAAAGGCTGTCATCCTCATCCCCCTCCACTTCTGGTCCACCGAAGGAGACCGGCCACTAACTGAGAGGGGCGCTGGTCATCCTGGACGAACAGGACAGGAGAAGGAGATTCAGAAAGAGAGACGTGCGGGGAGTTTTCCGGCGTGGGCTCACTTGTCTCCTTTGGCATCGTCTGCATGGCCTGCTCCAGCATCTTCTGCTTGCGGCACTTCTCTTTGCGCAGCCCTACAGGGAGAGTGGAGTGAGCAGGGTTTCGTCGAAAATGGTGAGCTGAGCCCGCAGGGTCGGCAGCGCCATCTCATCACACTCTAGGCAGCCGTCCTTACAGAGTGCCACTTTGGCGTGTTCACGGCCCAGGCACGCGGTGCACAGGATGTGCCGATCTACATGAGGTACAGGAGGTACAAGGCATTTGGAACAATGCCTTGCTCTTTTTGTTAGTGTGCGTGTTGCAGCGGCAAGAACACACAGATTTAAAAGGATATAGGCTCACCGGATGGTGTAGCAGAACAGCGGCTGAAGGCGGAGTCCAGCGAAGGCAGGAAAACCGTCGTCCTCAGACTGTGAAGCAGGTGCTGGTTGCACTGAAGGCCTTTTCTAACGGCAATGACTTCTGGATCCAGAGATCAGTGAACGGTAAGTCCGCTGAAGGAGATTAAATCTGAATCCTATGGCATAGTTTGGAGTTTTATAGCTATAAGACATGCCCATTTAGGTGGGAATTGACGTGCTTTGGGGCGCAAAGCGACCCGGTTGGTTTGCATGCCTCAGCCGCCTCACCATAGGTTTGTACAGTTGCCGCAGCACAGCCAAACAGCATGATAGTACTCTCCGTCTGGGTATGCTGTGCAGCTGCACTGCGTTTTTCATATATACAAACCTGATTCCAAAAAAGTTGGGATACTGTACAAATTGTGAATAAAAATAGAATGCAATGATGTGGAAGTTTCAGATTTCAATATTTTATTCAGAATACAACATAGATGACATATCAAATGTTTAAACTGAGAAAATGTATAATTTTAAGGGAAAAATAAGTTGATTTTAAATTTCATGGCATCAACACATCTCAAAAAAAGTTGGGACAAGGCCATGTTTACCACTGTGTGGCGTCCCCTCTTCTTTTTATAACAGTCTGCAAACGTCTGGGGACTGAGGAGACAAGTTGCTCAAGTTTAGGAATAGGAATGTTGTCCCATTCTTGTCTAATACAGGCTTCTAGTTGCTCAACTGTCTTAGGTCTTCTTTGTCGCGTCTTCCTCTTTATGATGCGCCAAATGTTTTCTATAGGTAAAAGATCTGCACTGCAGGCTGGCCATTACAGTACCCGGATCCTTCTTCTACGCAGCCATTATGTTGTAATTGATGCAGTATGTGGTCTGGCATTGTCATGTTGGAAAATGCAAGGTCTTCCCTGAAAGAGACGACGTCTGGATGGGAGCATATGTTGTTCTAGAACTTGGATATACCTTTCAGCATTGATGGTGCCTTTCCAGATGTGTAAGCTGCCCATGCCACACGCACTCATGCAACCCCATACCATCAGAGATGCAGGCTTCTGAACTGAGCGCTGAGAACAACTTGGGTTGTCCTTGTCCTCTTTAGTCCGGATGACATGGCATCCCAGTTTTCCAAAAAGAACTTCAAATTTTGATTCGTCTGACCACAGAACAGTTTTCCACTTTGCCACAGTCCATTTTAAATGAGCCTTGGCCCAGAGAAAACGCCTGTGCTTCTGGATCATGTTTAGATATGGCTTCTTTTTTGACCTATAGAGTTTTAGCCGGCAACGGCAAATGGCACAGTGGATTGTGTTCACCGACAAGTATTCTGAAACTTTTCTGTAAGTATTCCTGAGCCCATGTTGTGATTTCCATTACAGTAGCATTCCTGTATGTGATGCAGTGCCGTCTAAGGGCCCGAAGATCACGGGCATCCAGTATGATTTTCCGGCCTTGACCCTTACGCACAGAGATTGTTCCAGAATCTCTGAATCTTTGGATGATATTATGCACTATAGATGATGATGATAACTTCAAACTCTTTGCAATTTTTCTCTGAGAAACTCCTTTCTGATATTGCTCCACTATTTTTGGCCGCAGCATTGGGGGAATTGGTGATCCTCTGCCCATCTTGACTTCTGAGAGACACTGCCACTCTGAGAGGCTCTTTTTATACCCAATCATGTTGCCAATTGACCTAATAAGTTACAAATTGGTCCTCCAGCTGTTCCTTATATGTACATTTAACTTTTCCAGCCTCTTATTGCTACCTGTCCCAACTTTTTTGGAATGTGTAGCTCTCATGAAATCCAAAATGAGCCAATATTTGGCATGACATTTCAAAATATCTCACTTTCAGCATTTGATATGTTATCTATATTCTATTGTAAATAAAATAGAAGTTTATGAGATTTGTAAATTATTGCATTCCTTTTTTATTCACAATTTGTACAGTGTCCCAAATTTTTTGGAATCGGGTTTGTAAAATTATAAGGATAATTTTTGGCTTCATGTTCTTGAGAAAAGGAATTTCCCATGAGCGTAAGCTTTATATTATACAATACGAGAGTACGCTCGAATGTAAGTTATGCACTGAGGAAAGCACCACATCTTAAACGCATTAAACAGTGCAAGTATCTGTCAGTCGGCATCTGTCAGGGCAACCTGCTTTAAACTGTAAGTGTTAACTATATCTTACCAGTTATTTTGAAGCCCTTAATAAAGCATGTGTCATCCTCATGTACTTTCCCTGCAGCAGCTAATGTGTCCGCCGATATTTTTAAGATGCACTTGTATCAAACTACTATATATCGATATAAACGGTATTGCCTCATTCCATATAGTGAAAATATATCGATATATCATACAAACTCGATATACTGCCCAGCTCCAATCTGAACAAACCTTCTGCAGCAACAACGTCCTTTTGACAGATGAGACCAAAGTGGAGATGTTTGGCCATAATGCACAGCACCAAATTCTAAACACTGCATATCAGCACAAACACCTCATACCAACTGTTAAGCACGGTGGTGGAGGGTGATGATTTGGGCTTGTTTTGCAGCCACAGGACCCCTGGGCAGCTTGCAGTCACTGAGTCGACCATGAACTCCTCTGTATACCAAAGTGTTCAAGAGTCAAATGTGAGACAATCCGTCCGACAGCTAAAGCTTGGCTGAAATTGAGTTATGCAGCAGGACAATGATTCCAAGCACACCAGCAAATCTACAACAGAATGACTGAAAACAAAAAACAAAAACAATCAAGGTGTTGCACTGGCCAAGTCAAAGTCCAGATATCAACTTAATTGAAATGCTGTGGCGGGACCTTCAGAGAGCTCGTAAACTTCAATAAATTGAAGCAGCATTATAAAGAAAAATTCCTCCAGAATGATGCGAGAGACTGATAAAGTTATATATAAGATAATTACTTTAAGTTATTGCTACTAAAAGTCAGAGACATGCTAACGATCCTGAAGAGTGTAACACTGCCACTTTCAATCATTGCTCTATTATTCTATGTGTCTCTATTTGGACAGGTTGGACATGAGTCTACATCTAAGTTTGGAGTGGTATTAGCTGTTTGTCCTAATCAAGGAGCCAGGGTTCAGATAAAATTAACTCCCTATAACTGCATGTAAATAATATATAAATGATAATATTACAAAGTAGCCATGCAATTCTGAAGCACAATCCCATGGCTGTCAAATGTCATTCAGCATTATAAATTCAAACTTGTCACAATCAATCACAAGACAATGGAGACAGCAGAATGTAAATGTTTAAATGACAACTGAATGCTAGATGAGAAGATTTTCTGGGAAAACAAATTAAAAACAAGTCTGCTCCACACAAAGATATCATATGGTTTAAGAAAATGTGTTCATAAACTAATCTGATGGTGTTTTTGGAACCTGACAGTAGATCAGTGTCCACTTTTATTGATTGAAAATGAATGGAATTTGCTTGGACATTCTGGATTAAAAACTAGGGTACTAAAGGAATCCTCAAAAAAGCTGAATTCAGAACCAGATCTATGTCTGTTTATTAAAAGTTTCTAGAGTGACATCTGTTTCTTTATTGAGAGTATGTTGATTTGGGAAAAATATTTGCGAACATTGGAAATCATATTTTTTTGCAATTCTGCTTGACATTGCTAGTGGTGCAAAAAATGACATGCTGTTATTTACAGTGATATGAAAGAACACAAATATGTTGTTCTGAGATGTTCAGTCATTAGGTCTATTCACTGAGCACTGTTTCACAAACACATTTACTGACAGTTTAGAAATCACTACAATGTGTACATGACAACACCATCAGGCAGATTTTCAGACATAGGAACAACAACGGCTCTTGAGTAGTTGGACATGTTTATTGGGATCAGTTAGTATTTTTATTGGGTTTCTGCTTGACAAGTTTTTGAAAAAAAGTTATACCCGAGTTTCAGTTTAAGGTTGTACTGGGTTTGTGTGAGTATCAATCTCTCCTGAGAGATGGCCATCGATTTTGCTACATGGGTTGCTTTAGTAACGGTGTAGACATACACACATATGTGGCGAGGCTTTCAAAAAAAAATGGAGGGGCATCATCTCGCTCCAAATAAGAGCCCTGTCAAATAGCTGTGCAGAACTCCTCTGTCGCACAGGAAAATGCTGAAATCTTTAGGACATACCATTTGAACACTGTATGAATACTTACGTTATCGTTCTGTCATTAAAGGGGACATATTATGCCCCTTTTCACAAGATGTGATATAAATCTCTGGTGTCCCCAGAATGTGTCTGTGAAGTTTCAGCTCAAAATACCCCCCAGATAATTTATTATAGCTTGTCAAATTTGCCCCTATTTGGGTGTGAGCAAAAAACATGCCATGTTTGTGTCCCTTTAAATGCAAATGAGCAGCTGCTCCCTGCCCCCTTCCAGCAGCTCCTTTACACACAGTGTTGCCAACTTAGCGACTTTGTCGCTATATTTAGCGACTTTTCAGACCCCTTTAGCGACTTTTTTTTTCAAAAAAGCGACTAGCGACAAATCTTGTGACTTTTTGGACAAACGTCAGTTACTTTAAAAATGTCGCCAGTACTGTCCTGCGAGCACAAGGTCTTGCTTTCTACCTGCCGTCACACCTCTCTCTGTGTCTACCCTATTCAGTGAACAGCTGAGAGGAGCAGCAGCGCATCCCGTTGAACACACAAATCAGCTGACAGACGTTAATAGCGAGCTGCACACAGTGTTGCCATGGATTTATCACTTATCTGCTTCCTTTGTTTTATATTTAAAGAATTTAGTTTGACCCATGATTAAATAATTTCCATTCTTCTCTTGTGCTTATCACTTATATTACTCACCATCACAGAGCTTTAGTTCATCCAGTTTCTGACCTCCCTCAATTCAGATTATTTTAAATTTATAAAAATGTAGTCATTCACTATATCATACTTGTTCTATTGTGTGACAAAAAGATATAGGAAATGATAACATCTTTATTGGACAGTTGGCTATATTATATAGCATAATGCAAGTACAACGTGATGACGTAACGAATATGCTAATTGACGCATGACGTCATCTAGCGACATTTAGCAACTTTTTGGGCAGGCTTTAACTACTTTCCTTGGAAAATAGTTGGCAACACTGTTTACACAAGATTTGGATACATCGTCAACAACAAAGCGAATCTCACTCAGCAAAATCTCAGAAATAACCAGTTGTGGAGTGCAGCCTTACATATTTGAACAGGAGTCGGACATTGATGGACTGACTCAGGAAGATGTTGCAACTTTTAGATTGCACCTGGACGTTTCTGAATGGTTAGTAGTTAGCTTGTTGTGGAGTTAAGTTAAACTCATCGACTAGCATGTACCGTCATGTTACAGTAGAGTGGGGGGAAAAAGGCCTGTAGAAAAAAGGTCTGTAGAAAGTTAAACATATCTAGAATAGTTATCCTAGTTTTCAGTGATAATGACATCAATTATAAACCAAGTATGAAAAATATCCAGAGTTTTCATGTTATTAGATTAACAAAAATTTAATTCGTACCAAGGGTCAAAATACCCCCACTCACATTCTTCATGGAAAGGTTTTTCCTGGCTTAAAATGAGGCGGAGGTAGTAAAATCCTGCTTGGTTCGGCCGACCCTCGGCTCGCGATTATGCCGATTAATTGTCAGTTTTAGGGCTTTGTCATACATTTTTTGTGTGCTTTGATCATTAAATAATTATGAATTTAATCCTTTTTAAGTTATCGTTTTGCAGTGTAAAATTACAGCTAACACCTTTAAATATGAAGTATTTTTTCAATTCAGTAAATAACGGAAACAATCACAACAAACTGGCAAAATAAAAGGGTTATAAATGTATCATTCATATATTTCTACATCACTATAGAATATCTATACATCTGTGTTTGTGGAACTAATGGTCACTCATTTATTTGTTAAAGAAACACGCCAACGTTTTGGGACTTTAGCTTATTCACCGTATCCCCCAGAGTTACATAAGTCCAAATACATACTATTCTCATCTCTGTGCGTGCCATAACTCTGTCTGACGCACCCACCGCTAGCCTAGCTTAGCACAAAGACTCGAGGTAAATGGCTGCATCTAGCCTACTGCTAAATAAGTGACAAAATAACACCAACATTTTCCTATTTACATGTTGTGATGTGTATAGTTACATCGTGTACTAAGACCGATGGACAATAAAAAGTTGCGATTTTCTAGGACGATATGGCTAGGAACTTTCAGTAAGGCTGTCTATAAAGGTCACGAAAAATTATATTCAAACTCACTTTAAATAATTTTTACATTAAATAAAGCCAGACTGTCGTTGTTCCAGCCACAACACTGCATAAATAAAAACAGTAGCCTAAAATAAATATATTTTTTCTCATGTGTTGCGTTTGGTTAGGACACAGTAAAGGCTTATAGGACTGTGACTGGCTTATAGTACTGGAGTTTCAGTATTTGCATTGATTTTGTATTGTGGTTTAGTTCTTTTAGTGGATTTATGTCAACATTTTGTTTAGATATAATGTAATTATTTGGGAATGTCGTTGTTGTATGGCCAGAAAGACTCATGCCATACCCTAGGTCTTTGTGAAATGCCGCCACTGATATGTCCCCTTTAAGAGTGACGCTAAAGACAGCTTGAAATCCAATTTGAGCATGCAGCCAGGGTGTCCAGACTGAGACGCCCTGTAAAAATCTGATTGGAATCGCATTTCAAACCACCTCCATAGTGGTTTGAATCATACTTTTATTAATTTTTACTTATAAATACATTTTTGCTGGCAGTCTAAACACGACCGTAGTCATCAATCTCTTAAACTAGTCAATGCATTATTTAGACCGAAGTCCTGTCATATTTTTATTAACGTGTAAGCAAATATTTTTAGCATCTGGAGGAAAGAGTGCACTTGCATGAAAGGTTAATTGGGTCAGAGTGGACAAAGCCAGCTCATCTGCTCAAATTGGACTGTTTGCATGGGTTTATAGCTATGTAAAAGAAAGTGGTATGTCCAAAGCCTTCTCATGTTAAGATAGGGTGTGGTGATGGGGGATTGTAAAATAATTATTTTTAATAATTTAATTAAATTTAAATATAATCATCATAATGACTACTTTTGAAGGGACTTCCCATAGACATAATGATTTTTATACTGTACAAACTGTATATTCTATCCCCTACAGTAACCCTACCTATAACCTACCAATCACAGAAAATATTTTCAAAACACTTCATTTTGTATGATTTATAAGCTGTTTTTGTCATGAGGACCAAACAAATTTCCCCATAAGGTCAAGATTTACTGCTATTACTATCCTTGTGGGGACATATTGTAGGGAATACCAGGTACACACACACACACACATACACACACACACACACACACACACACACACACACACACACACACACACACACACACACACACACACACACACACCCCTATGAAATGTAAAACATGAGAAGAAAGAGCTGTTAGCTTTCAGATGTGACATATTCCCTTAAGATCTCGATTTTATACAGTTGTTTCTCACTTTATAGTAGTTCTGTGCTAATGGTTGATGAAAGCAGTGAGTGTTCTAACATTGAGTGAGTTGTAACACCATAGAAATAGCTTAACCTATTAGAAATTAGCTATGGGGTGGGATAAATATCACATGATATTCCTCCTGATGTGACAGTACTCTCATAAGATCTCATGAGAATTTGCATCACATATTTACCTAATTTGACATTTCTTACGTACATTGCTTATAAATACGTACATAGGATATAAAAGGATTTGTAAAGATGTTAATGTTTCTAAAACTGTGCATATTAATATTTTTACATTTAAAATTATGTCAGTACAGTCATTTGTGTATATACAATTTATTTGCTTTTTGAACGGAAATGTTTCTTAAAATGTTTCATAGCTAATATTTAATATGCACTCTAAAGTCCATAAAAATACCACAGCCCATGCACTGTGTTAATATAAAAGCATTTATTTTTCACAGGTGTTTTACATGTATTTTGAATTACGCATTGCATTGTGTTGTGTTTTAGGGTTGAAGAAAATGTCCATAAACTTAACATACTGGTAATTTTCTGCCTATCCATTTTATTATTTCCTTTTTTCTTACACATAATAATTTTTTTATAGCAAAACGAACATAGATCATGATCCTGGTGTAACAAATTAGCTCAAAGGGGAAATATTAATAATCATAAATCGTTATAATTAATTATAAATATTTGGATCAGTTAACTGAATTAACTTCATGTAACTGAATTAATATTACAATCAAATAATCTCTTCATCCAGCGAACACTCAGTACTGATTGTCTATCAACTCTTCAGAAAGGATATTTTGTAGAATACACATACATGGGGTAGAATGGAAAATGAAAGTGAGTGAAAAACCGGATCAGAACAGAGGAATGAAGCTATGGAAAAAAAGTCTTAACACCTGAGAGGACCATCAGTTATGACTACAAGCTCCTTTGTTTGAACAAAGGGGTTCACAGCTTTAATTAACTAAACAGCAATTTTGTATATCGTACGTTGCTTGCATTTGCCTGAGCTGTTGAAGAGCGTCCAGATATACAGTCGCAGGAGAAAGTCTTGATAGTTCGGTCCGATGGTGTTGCAGTTGCAATCGATTCCTTCCGTGTTGAGAGAAGAAGTGATGGTGAACTTGCAGAGACTCTGTTATGGTTGAAGAAGACCCAGATGGCTTGATGTGTGGGACTGTGGAAAGCCAGCCAGTGAGTACTAGTAATGTGTTGGCTTTTAAGTTTAACAGAGGTCACACTTTGAGTTTTTACTTGACCAATGATAAACATGCAATTCTCAGACGGGAGAGTCCCTTTGTTTGAAAGGCTGACTCATTTGCATGACTGGACTTAAATGGAAATTTTGTGATCATTTATATTCTGATAAATATAACAAACACACACTGCATTCTATGAGAAAGTGATGTCAACCAAAGTGTGTGTAATTAAATTAGGAATATTTTGATAGGAGACATCAGCTAGATGGTAGTAATTCAGCTAGTAATTCTATCATGAAGCATGCATAACACTACATAATATAAAAAAGACAATATACAAACAGTAATGATACACAAAATGTTCTGGGGAAATGCATGTTCAGTCATTAAACAGATTGTCACTGAATTAGTGAAGTGGTCTTCGCTATTTTTTTTCATGAAAGCCACACCGATAGGACAAACTCAAGAGAGCCACTTAGAGAGCCACTTTTACCCGAAGTATCAAAAGTTAAGCCCTACATCCAGTCATAAACAGCATATCTGCTTATTAATCTGTCATCCCTGAACATACAATATGCAATGCAATAAATACAAAAGGCAGATAGATAGTGGTTATATGCATAATAAATTTTTTATGTAAACTTTCTTTTAGTGCTGTTAATCGATAAAATTTTTTTATTAATCACATTTTTCTTTGATTTAATTGTGATTAATCACAATTAAAAACAAATGTATGATGATATAACATTACATTATGATGTAATAATTTCACAGCCAAATTAATGTAGAAAAAATTTAAAACATGAAAAAACAAAAAGCGCGAAAGAGAACGTCTCGGTTACGTATGTAACCCTCGTTCCCTGAAGGAGGGAACGGAGACGCCACGTCGGAGTACCGACGAATAGGAATCTCGCTCGCGAGAGCCAATCTACTTCGAGTGTAACTAAAACGAGCCAATGCACATTGGCATGCAATGATTGCACCAGGTGCTCATGCCACGCTGTGCGGGTATAAATGAGACACAGGTGATTGCATCAAATCACAGGTGATTGACCAGTTAATCAATTCCATTTCAGTATTTTCAGGAGTCCAGCAAAGCAGCGGGTCAGAGAGAAAAAGAAGAGACAAAACACTAGACAAAACACTAGAGCGCAAGAGCACAGCAGGAGCAGAGTGAAAACACGTCTGCACGGATTGAAGGACAGAACAGGAAGGACCGTACAAGCAGGACCATAGGGACCACCGGCGTACCCACCGTGGGGCAGCGAGGTGGAATGCAGGTACCGGACTGGGGCGGCTGTCTCGTGGAGGCGGCCCGCAGCGAGGTGAGAGTGTGCCGTGCAACACTTACCTGATTCCACAGGTGGGCAGCAGGAACATGAGGGGGTTGTCCACTGCTGCCCGCTGGCGAAGAGGGAGAATGAGTGTGGTCCGGCGTTTGACCGGCCACAACTCTCCGAGCCCCCTGCAGACCCAGAGATGGAAGGAACTGCTCTTGTGTTGAGAATTTGTGTACCGCTGGGGCTGAGCCCAGCGGCGGAACAGAAACAAAATGGAACACAAGATTCTCCTCCCGGCCCTCCACCGGGGGATGGAGCGGTGTGGTCACCATCTCCAGAAGAGCAGTCCTCCTCACCTCCGGGTCACCCGTCTCGTGGCAGCCTGCCCTTGGCCTTGCCACCCCTCTTGGCAGGCGTCTGGACGGGTAGGGCGGTAGGGCTCCACAACGCCGCTTGGGTGGAGGCTGCTGCTGCGGCGCGGGAGCGGAGGCAGACGCAGCCGGCCGCCCTCGGCGACGAGCAGGCTGAGGCGCTGCTGGCGGCGGGGTGGAGACAGCAGCTGACCGCCAAGGCAGAATGTGACTGACCGCCTCAGTCTGCTTCTGTGCGGCCGAGAACTGATGGGCGAAGTTCTGGGCCGCGTCGCCGAAGAGGCCAGTCTGGGAGACGGGGGAGTTAAGGAACCTGACTTTGTCGGTCTCCCTCATGTCCGCCAGACACAGCCAGAGGTGGCGTTCCTGGACCACCATAGTGGACATCGCACGACCCACGGCCCGCGCCGCAACCTTCGTTGCATGAAGCGCGAGGTCCGTTGCGGTTCTCAGTTCCTGGAGAACTGCGGGATCGTGACCACCCTCGTGCAAGGTCTTCAGAGCCGGGGCCTGATGGACCTGCAACAACGCCGTAGCGTGTAAAGCGGAGCCTGCCTCTCCACAAGCCAGGTAGGCCTTCCCGATCAGATCGGATGAGTACCTACAGGCCCCGGAGGGAAGACACGGGTTCCCCCTGGAAGTGGAGTTAGGGCACAGTTGCATAGCAACGGCCCTTTCCATGGGGGGAACCTGCGTGTATCCCTTTGCAGGTCCGCCATCGAGGGTGGTGAGGGAGGAGGATCCACTAGGCCGGTTTCGGGCAGTAAAAGGTGCCGTCCACGACCTCGTGAGCTCCTCGTGCACCTCCGGGAAAAAGGCACCGGGTGGGGCGCTGAGAACCAGCACGGCCACCCCGAAACCAATCATCCAGCCTTGAGGGTTCGGGACACGGTGGAGGGTTCCACACGAGCCCGACTCTCTCGGTCGGCCCGGGCAAGCATAGCCATCATCATCATCAGCCATCCAGTATCGGGCACAGCGGGTCTACCCGGAGGAGCCCCCTGCGCCGACACATCCTCTCCAGAGAGTTCTGACCCTCCCTCCGATGCAGCGATGGACATCTGGTCCTCAAGGGGAGCCCCAAAGGATACGGATGGTGCACATCTCGTGGACGGCCCACTGCGTTCCAATGGCAGCTCTACTGGCTGCGGAGTGCGAGAGGGATGAGGGTTCCCCGGGGGTTGGTTCCCTGGGGGAAATGCGCTCACCGTAACCCTCAAATCAGCTGGGCTACTGCCTGAAGTAACTCTCTGAGGAGAGTTAGATCACGGCAGAGGCACAGAGGCTCCGCCCCTTGCGAGACGGAGCCGCGATCGCAACTCCGAGATGGTCATGTTCCCGCAGTGAGAACATGATTCATCCACCAGCGCTGCCTCAGCGTGCTGAACGCCCAAACACGAGATACAGCGCTGATGACCATCCCTCGGTGACAGGAAACCACCGCATCCAGAAACACACAGATAGAATGTCATCTTGAAAAAGACGCAAGCTCTATCTGTGTAAGCTCTTTCAGAAGGACGCTCTCCTTGGTGCTGAAGCACACAGGGGAGGGGTCGCGCGACACCGTCGGGGATAGTGCAGCCTGACGCGCGCGCGCTCTCTCACACGAAGGCGCTCTCTTACCAGCCGTGGGAACGGCTTTTTAGCGCTCTCCACCTAGCGCACCGAACCGGCTGTGAGAACAGCCTTTGTGATCGTTCTGTTCAAACAACAAAGAGAGATGATCGGAAAACCACACGACCCGCTGCTGTGCCGTCACACCAACACCGAATGAAGAGATCGCTTCCGAAAGGCGGCTTCCGTCTTCAGTCAGGACTGCGAAGTAAGGAGTGATATCTGTAGTAACCATCTACCACTCGGCTCCGAAGCAAAATGCTAATTTGATGCAATCACCTGTGTCTCATTTATACCCGCACAGCGTGGCATGAGCACCTGGTGCAATCATTGCATGCCAATGTGCATTGGCTCGTTTTAGTTACACTCGAAGTAGATTGGCTCTCGCGAGCGAGATTCCTATTCGTCGGTACTCCGACGTGGCGTCGAGAGTGACCGACTGAATGGGAACTTATGTGCTCATGATGCTGGCACGTAACCCACCGACAATGCGTATCATGCACATAAAAAGTTATTTTGGCATATAAATCGCACAATAAATACAATTCATGTTATAGACGCATTTCATGAGAATGTGTTGATCTACTGGTGCGTTCAAGTCATGTCGCAAAGATCGCGACCACAAAGTCGTAAATACCAGTGGGAAGTTCGAGATTTTCTTTAAAATGATGATCTGTACAAGTTGGGGGTGTGTCAGTGAGAAACATGGCTGAATCAATGGATGCAACGTCTGTAGTTTAATATAACGGGTATTTAGCAGTGACACTGTCAGGCTTTGTCATTTACAACAAAGTAAGCTAGCATTGTAATATAACAATGAGCCTAATATATAACAATACCTTTTACAGTGGCTTCATAGATTAATTAAAATGTAAAAGATTAAAACTCACCTGATGCACATTCTTTATTCTTCATTTTCTATTAGCAGAGTTAACAAACCTTGTTGTATTTTCGTGCAGTTCATTAAAAGAAGGTACACCGCCATCTTGCTCCGGCCAAAGAGATTTGAACGCACATGATGTCATAAACATGACTTCTCACCTCGTAAATGCTAACATCCCAGGAGGACTTGAATGTACCATAGAAGAGCACATTTGGATTTAAGAGCTGGAAAGACAGCCAAAACTGGCAACTCCGCAGTGAGTCATGGACATAAAGGCAGAGCAAGTTTATATTTTCTAGTCTATATTTCTATCTTGTAATGCTGTTGTTTTGGGTATTTTTTTATATAAATTATTTGTAATAGAGCAGACACTCTGAGTTTTTAATGGGTTATGTTATAGCCCTGCTTGTTTTTATTAACTGCATGATCATTTCATCGTATTATTTACTGCCATGCGAGCCGCAAATTAAGCTGGGCTCGCAAGCCACGCAATGAGTAACAGTGAATTAGTGGATAGAATTCCATTTCTATATGGGATTGCATGTCTGTTGGTTTGTATTGTTCTCTCATTTGAGAACAATCAGCCCAAGTGTCTTTGAAGTGTATGAGTGGGTAAAAGTGTGATAATTCACAGTGAGGCACCCAGACAGCACAGAGTCTGCCTGGGTGAGTCGTGGTGAAGATTGTGTGTTTGATCGGTCCAGTCGTTACACTGGTCTCGCCTGGTGTTTTTTTTCACACATTCAGGCTTTTGAGACCCTCAAATTTTATTCCAGTGCCAGAAGAGTTCAGCATCACCAGAAGATGATCATCATTAGAAGAGTTAGTCAATAGTGAGACTCAACCTTTTTTTGCTCACTTTTCTGTGAGTTCTCAAGGGACTGCATGTAAAGAGAGTTGTAATTAATGTGAGTTTTTAGTAATGTGTCACTATTAGGGCAAAAGCCATTTGGGGCTGTGATATTTCTTCAATGTCATTGCCAAGATCAGCATCTGATTGTGAAACGATGGTTCTATGCGATATCACTGTGAGCTTTTACACAAAACACGTCTCAGAGAAGACTGTAGAGAAAAGGGAGAAAGAGGGAAAATGTAATGGGTAACAGGTGGGCAGGAGAACTCTGCTCTGTCTCTAAAAGCTCTGATTTGAAGGTGCAGGACAGAACAAATTCAAGCTGTGAAAGTCATTATGTCAGTTAATAGATTTTGTGTTAACACAGGTTGTTAGTGCCCTCCTTTTGCTGGCAGTCCATTTAGGCAGAAACCCAACAGGTGTAACTCTGTCACAACTCCTTGGCTTCACCCTATAAATTTTGACAAGTTATCCACACGACTCTTCCCTGCGCTACATGCTAACAGACATCCTGATCCTGTTACACCATGTCAAATTAACATATGTCAAATTCAGTTTGTGTTGCATAAAAAGTAATGAATTTGAATAATCTCAAGGGAAAGAAGCACAGAGAATTTGCTATATTGGTAATAAAAACAGATCTAGACTACATTAAAAACAATACACAATATTATACTGTATAATATCTTTATTAAATAACCTTTTAGATAGATTTTAAAAGGTCAATGGCAGAATAAAAAAGGGGGCATATATTTGTTTCAATATATGAAACAAATGTTTTCTCAATGCATGTTGACTACAATTATTGGCACCCCTAGAAAATCTTATGAGTAAAATATCTCTGAAGTATATTCCCATTCATATTTTCCTTTTTTTTTTTTTTTTTTTTTTTCTTGGCACACCAGCGTGACTAGGAACATGAAATTGTTCAGCCATGACTTCCTGTTCCATAGGAGTATAAATATGAGGAAACACAAAGGCCAAATTCCCTTAATCATCCATCATAGTGTAGCCTGACAAGCCAGACCCACATCACTTGAAATGTTGGGTCTGGGAACACACCATTGGCAATCAATCTGAGGGGCGGGATAAACGGTTGTCTTTCCAATTCCCTCTGCACGCAATAGGATAGTGCTACAACCAACCAGAGCAACGAAGAAGATGGTCCACCGTCTGATCTGGATATGGCCCGGAGCCGGCTGACTGCAGTAAACCTCGGGATAAACAGAGAGACTAACATTAGCGTAGATGCCATTCTTCTTATGATGTAACGAGTACATCAGGTGTTATGGGAAGTGTTCCCGGTTCCGGCTGACCTAGTTAATGCAGCCTAACAATCATTTACTGATTTGAATAATAGAAATTGATAATTTTTTATGTGTAAGCCATAGTAAAGAGATGCGTTTTTAGTCTAGATTTAAACTGACAGAGTGTGTCTGCTTCCCGAACAATGCTAGGAAGACTGTTCCAGAGTTTAGGCGCTAAATAGGAAAAGGATCGACCGCCTGCAGTTGATTTTGATATTCTAGGTATTATCAACTGGCCAGAGTTTTGAGACCGCAATAGACGTGATGGAGTATAATGCGTTAAGAGTTCGCTCAAGTACTGGGGAGCTAAACCATTTAACCATTTACGTGCTTTGTAAGTAATAAGCAAGATTTTAAAATGTATATGATGTTTAATAGAGAGCCAGTGCAGTGTTGACAGAACCGGGCTAATATGGTCATACTTCCTTGTTCTAGTAAGAGCTCGAGCTGCTGCGTTTTGGACCAGCTGGAGTTTGTTTATTAAGCGAGCAGGGCAACCACCCAGTAAAGCATTACAGTAATCTAGCCTTGAGGTCATGAACGCATGAATTAACGGTTCAGCATTTTGCATCGAAAGGATGTGCCGTAATTTAGATATATTTTTAAGATGGTAGAATGCAGTTTTACAGATGTTAGAAACGTGGCTTTCAAATGAAAGATTGGTATCAAAGAGCACACCCAGGTTCCTAACTGACGACGAGGACTTGACAGAGCAGCCATTGAGTGTTAGACAGTATTCTAGGTTACTACTTGCAGAGTTTTTTTTTGTCCAATAATTAAAAATTCATTTTTTTCTGAATTAAGTTGCAGGAAATTACTAGACATCCAATTTTTTATATCAGCTATGCATTTTGTTAATCTTGTGAATTGGTAAGTTTCGTCAGGGCGTGAAGAAATATAGAGCTGAGTATCGTCAGCATAACAGTGAACACTAATGCCATGCTTCCTAATGATATCTCCCAGTGGTAGCATGTACAGGGTGAAGAGCAACGGTCCTAGCACTGAGCCCTGCTGTACTCCATACTGAACTTGTGATTGGTGTGACATCTCTTCATTTACTGCTACAAACTGATAACGGTCAGATAAGTATGATTTAAGCCATGCCAATGCAGTTCCACTAATGCCAACATAATTTTCGAGTCTATTCAAAAGAATGTTGTGGTCGATAGTATCAAATGCAGCGCTAAGATCGAGTAACACTAATAGAGAGATACAACCATGATCGGATGATAAGAGTAAATCATTTGTAACTCTGATGAGAGCAGCCTCAGCACTATGATACGGTCTAAATCCTGACTGGAAATCCTCACAGATACCATTTCTTTCTAAAAAGGAACATAATTGTGAAGACACTGCCTTTTCCAGTATTTTTGACAGGAAGGGTAGATTTGAGATCGGCCTGTAATTGACTAATTCTGTAGAATCAAGTTGAGGTTTTTTAATAAGTGGTTTGATAATAGCCAACTTAAAAGTTTAAGGTACATATCCCAATGACAAAGATGAGTTAATGATATTAAGAAGAGGATCTATGACCTCTGGTATCATCTCTTTTAATAGTCTAGTCGGTATAGGGTCAAGCATACATGTTGTTGATTTAGATGATTTAATGAGTTTAGCCAATTCTTCCTCTCCTATAGCAGTGAATGAATGTAATTTTTTCTCAGTGACACAACAATGCTCTGTCTGATGTGACACTGTAGTAGACGGCTGCATGGTTATAATTTTCTTCCTAATATTATCGATCTTACACGTAAAGAAGTTCATAAAGTCATTACTGCTGTGCTGTTGACAACCATCAGAAGTAGAAGCTTTATTTTTGGTTAACTTAGCCACTGTATCAAATAAATTCCCTAGGGTTGTGTTTGTTTTCTTCTAAGAGAGTCGAGCAATAAGCAGATCTAGCAGTTTTTACGGCCTTTCTGTATGCGATCATGCTCTCTTTCCATGAATTACGAAAAACCTCTAGTTTTGTTTTCTTCCAGCTGCGCTCCATTTTTCTGGCTGCTGTTTTAAGGGCCCGGGTGTGCTCGTTGTACCAACGCGGACTATTATATATATTCATTCATCCACTTCAATTTCATATATTTTAATGTTACACAACTGAATTATAATACTACACTAGCTAGTTGATAAACTTTTAGCTAGCAACAGCACACATTAGCGTCTTAAATGTGAAGTATTAAAAGCTCCTCCAGCATAGCCGTTATGACATCAGTTGTATTAGACCACAGACTAAGCAAATGTTCCATTCTCTACAATGGTAACCCCCTGCAATTTAAATTGTTCTAATAATTCCAACATAATTGAATATTAAACACAATCAAGTCTCTCCCCCTTTCTCATCTTGCTCAAAAATACATAAAATAAGACTTTTACATATAAAATAACATTTACTGTCTCTTGATTTAGCCATATGAAAAGCATTCTGGGAACTAACAAGCCCCGCCCAGTTTCAATTAATGCAAATCAAATCATTCATGTAATCTCAACACAAACGGATTAAATATTCTTGAACACAATCAAATTGAGTTAGGACAAAATGTATAGCAATTGTGTTGCTTTAGCTCATTTTAATTAAGCAATTTGAACAAGCAGTAAAAATAATTTTTTTCAGTTTATAAATATTTATAAAATCATGTCTACTTTTACAAATGCAAAGAATTAAATGTGTCTTGATCTGACGCATTGGGCAAACAACGAAAAAAATAAATTGAGTAACCTGCGTGTCGAAAAATGACACTAAAGGGGGTACCCTTTGCGTTAAAAATTGACACAGAGGGGTCCTGCCCAAGCGTCAATATGTGACAAGTTGGGATTGAGAACGTGTTGCCAAGTATCACAGCTGGAGAACTGCAGAGATTAGTTGAGTCTTGGGGGTCAGAAAGCCTAAAAAAATTTAACAAACAGCATCTACATCACCACAAGTTGTTTGGGAGGGTTTCAAGAAAAATCCTCCTTGCTCATCCAGAAACAAACTCCAGCATACTGAGTTGTGAGACACAATTGGTTCTTCAAAAGGGATCTGGTTCTATGATCAGATGAAACTAAAAAAGAGAGCTTTTTGGCAGCAAACCCATCAGATGTGTTTGGTGCAAACAAGGATAAAAAAGTACCCCATGCTCACGGTTAAATATACAGCTGGATCTTTAAAGTTGTGGGCTTTTTTTCCCCTGGAGGTCCCAGACATCTTTTTCGGATACATGGTATCATGGATTATAGCAAATACTAACAGATAAAAAAAATCTAAACCTGAGTGCTTCTGCTGGAAATCTTATAATGGGCCAATCTTATAATTGTCTTCCATTAAGACAATGATCCAAAAACAAACATCAAAATCAACACAAAAATGTGTCACTGAGCATAAAAATGAAGCTTCTGCCATAGCCGTCCCAGTTCGCTGACCTGAACCCTACAGAAAATGAGTGGGGTGAACTGAAGAGAAGAAGCACCAGTATGGAGCTGGGATTCTGAAGGATCTGTAGAGATATTGTATGGAGGAATGCCAGGTGTTCTCCAAACTCATTAGGCATTACAGAAGAAGAGCTGTTATCTTGCGAAAATTATGTTGCGGTAATGTGTTTGTGGCCAACGTGAACTATAAAAATATTAATTTCATGAGATTCCCCCACTTTCAGTTGTTTTACTTCAGGTTAGAATTTTGTGAATTTTTAGAATGAAAGATCAAAATGATAAACAATGCAGATTTATTTTCACAGCAACCTTTGCTCATATTTACCAAGGGTGCCAGTATTAGTGGAGGGCACTGTAGGTTTAACAGTCAGAGAGTATATTCATGTATCTGATATGTTAAGTACAATGGATTTGATTTTGAGCTCTTACCAACAACAGATATATTTACTATCCCATATCAAATCCGTCCATGAACTGAGCATAGCAATTAGGTGGCATTAGTGAATTGATCAATCAAACCTCCTATCATGATTGTCAATGAACAGCATGGATCTCTTGACATTATGTTACAAATAATCAACACAAAGTACCTGTTGGTATAGCGATCACTGACACTGCCTCTTTTAAAGCCTTTAATGCCGCAGTGTGATGTTTTACAAGGCCCTGTGTCATTTAAACGAGTGCCATTAAAAATGCATGGAGGTTGAATCAGTTGAGAGGCATACATTACCTCATAAACCACCTGTTGTGACTTATGATCATTCATTTGTGAGCTTGTGGTTCTATTGATACGTTTTAAGCAGTTCAAGCCTGCTGAAACTTAGTCTCACATTTATAAGGCTATTTTTTATTTCATGTGTTTGCAAAAACAATATATGCTTATAACCAGGCGAAATGTAAATATGCAGGTTTCTCATTGTGCTTGTAGGATTGTTTAATGCAGTTTTGGAGGAGGTAGTCCAAATGCTCTATATGTTGCCCTTTCCAAGGATAAGATGCCTGGAGGGGGATGTCAGGTCTAGTGCTGATGTGCATGTGTGTGCATGGCATATGGGCCAGCTGAATCTTGCTGTATATGGCATATCCTTCACTTTCTGCATTTATTCTTTTTTCCAAGCCCATCTGCACCACCACACCCCACTGGGTAGGACAGTATGAAGGTTGTTAGGTGTGTGAGTTTCTTACATAAAATATTATACGCAGAAGTTATGTGTGTGGTCATTTGTGGGTTAATGAATGAACACATTTATTAGAATTGCACTGTGTGCGATAATGAGATAATTGCACGTTGATAGGAAAGGACATATATACTTTGCCACTCAAAAATGTTCATGTGTCACGAAAAATGTCACAAGTTTTCAAACTTTAGGGTCTGCAAATATGTGCTAGGGAGTTCATGAAAAACTATTTTACAAATTATTTTTGAAATTTGTTTAACAATTATAATATACTATTACTTATAATATTACTATTTTATTCTGCTTTCTAAAGACTTGGTTTTGAGATAATGGGCAGTCGTTGGACTAATAGTTAGAGAGTCAGGCTGGTAACCCAAAGGTTCGATTCTCAATACCGGCAGGAAATGACTAAGGTACCCTGAAGGCCACAATGAATGGCTGCCCATAGCTCCAGGTGTGTGTGTTCACCACTCACTACTCCTAATGTGTGTGCGCAAACTTGGATGGGTTAAATGCAGAGGACAAATTCCAAGTAAACCATACTTGACCTTCACATGTCACTTTCACTTTCAGTAAGACATTGCTTTAGTAAAATGACAGTATAAAGCCACAGCTGTCTATATTTGTATTATATAAAAAGTATAAAAACCCTGCCTTAGATGGAAATAAATATATATATATATATATATATATATATATATATATATATATATATATATATATATATATATATATATATATATATATATATATTTTATTTTATTTTATTTTTTTTTTTTATAATAAATCTAATATAAAATAAATGCTAATTATATTTGTAGCCCATAATCTGTACCTTGCAGCTCTGTGCTCAGATAGCACTCTTGGCAAAGTTTTCTGCATTCAAACTATTGGCCCTGTCAGAGTTACTATTGTATATCCATAGATTCCTGCAGAAGACTCTCAGGTCTTCTGTGTGTGGTTCACCAGCTGTACTTGGCTTAGATTATATCCTCTTTGGGTGGTAGATATTTCAACGTTATTGATCTAGAATCCTGGACGTGTCTTCTGCCAAGTCTCTCTAAAATCTTTTTTTTTTTTTTTTTATCTATAAGAAGCTCATATTTTGCAGCAGTCCGATCCAACTAATTCCCCAGTGATCTTATTTTGTGCTCATTTACTATGTCTTTTTTTTTTTTTTTTTTTTTTTACTGTTTCAACTTGATTTTATAATATACTTTTTTAGAGCTTGACAGCAGCTGTTCATTGTCTACTACAAAAAGAGCAGTATCTTCAAATATATCTGCAAAACACAAAAGGTTATGATGACAGATTTTTCATTTTTGTATGAATCCTTCATGAAGAATACATTTTTCCTTTCTGATAAAAGAGTACAATACTAAACATACTATACTGTCAGGACTCAAAACAAGTTATTACCTGCATTTTGAGAGAATAATATGAGAGAATGAGTTTAAATGGAAAGGAGTAGAAACCCAAGTGTTTGTTCTGCTGTTCGTAAACCCCAATCCCAATCTTAGTCATTGTGTGCATTACACAGCCAGTGCAATCACAATTCAACCCATTTTTTTTTTTTTTTTATAAATATGACCCCTAAAGCCTGATACGCATCACATGAACACTTATATGTGGTCAAGCATGAGAGTCCCGTGATTCAGTCAACAACAGGAGAATGGGAAAGGCTGTTGCTGAGGTGAATTAAAGAAATAAACCTCACAGGGGAAGATTAAGCGAGTTTGAGACAGACAGAAAAAAAGAGAGAAAGAACAGAAGAGCGAAAAACAGGTCAAGAGAAATAATGAGTGGCAGGTAGAGAAAATGAATAAGAAATGAAATGGGGAAAGAGAAAAGCAAAAAGCTGGATAAGGATGAGTAGACCGTCAGACAATGTGTGTGTTTGTGTGTGTCTGAGAGATTGAGAGAAACACTGTGTGAGCTACAGACAAAGAACACCAGAGGCACAATCTAAGAATAAGACCTGACATGTTGTCTACTGTTGGTAGGCTTCATTGGCTGGCTGACATATTTGGTACCGGACGAGAGGACATTCATATCAGCATTCCTTCTCGCACATCAAAACCAACGGAGCGGCCCAGTCTGCAACAATGTTTCAGTGCCGCATCCTCTATGGTCAAATCGTAAGCTAAGACTAAGCGTTTAGCACTAGTTTGCCAACATGATCACTGACTGAACTAAAAGAAGTGTTGAATGTGATAAATGCTCAATATATAATTTTCAGTGTCTGTCTAAAAGAGTACCATTGATCTAAATTTGTTTTTACAAGAAAGAAATTTGTTTATTAAATAACTTCTGGACCTCTACAGCATGTGTATTTTTACAAATGACCATAAATCACCTAGTCATTAAATCTTTAGAAAATCTTTATGAAATGTATGCCTACCAATTTATCTCTTAAAGGCACATTATGTAGTTTTTCGCTGCTATAGGTCACCTATTCAAAACAAAGGCATAGCTTGATGAGGCCGAGATTGAGCACAGAATCTTGCGAGTTGTAGTCTTCACCTCACAGCTGGTGGAAAAGAAACGGGACGAGACGTGGGCAGAAATCATGTTCATGGATGAGATTATTAATGTTACTGTAGTATGAAGCAGAGCAGGGCCAAGTGTTGTGGGAGCTGAGCGAGGTCGCTAAAGCGATTACTAATGAGAGACGAGTGTGACACATGGCTCGACAGCAGCGGAACTTTTATTATGCCACAGTCACCGCTTCCTCTTCTTCTGGTCAAGATAACGCATGTGGGATAACGCAGCGTATTATATCATATTAGATACATTTGAGTGTGTTGAAAATTATGTTATAACGTTACTCTGTGCATTCACTCCATGGCTACTTGTTTCACACTGCAGTAAGCTAGATCGATATTAGAATATTAATTGCCAGGACAGTATTAATAAATGCTGGATAGCTGTATGACGGAGAAAATGCTCTTATTACTGTACAATAATTAGCTTTCTGTCTATAAATGTCTCCAAACAGTTGTTCCCTTGTCTAATAAAACATATAATATATTAAAGTGTCTTTGGTGTTTCCATGGAAATCGAGGGTAACACAGGTGTGATGTCATTGATAGGCAACACATGGACATGGTTTTAAGCAAAAAGAATTTTGAGAAAAACAGGTTTAAATAACTGTCACCCCATTTTTTCCGTGATTTAAGCAATTTTGAGCGTGGCATGGTTGTTGGTGCCAGACGGGCCGGTCTGAGTATTTCACAATCTGCTCAGTTACTGGGATTTTCATGCACAACCATTTCTAGTATTTACAAAGAATGGTGTGAAAAGGGAAAAACATCCAGTATGTGGCAGTCCTGTGGGCGAAAATGCCTTGTTGATGCTAGAGGTCAGAGGAGAATGGGCCGACTGATTCAAGCTGATAGAAGAGCAACTTTGTCTGAAATAACCACTCATTACATCCGAGGTATGCAGCAAAGCATTTGTGAAGCCACAACACGCACAACCTTGAGGCGGATGGGCTACAACAGCAGAAGACCCCACCGGGTACCACTCATCTCCACTACAAATAGGAAAAAGAGGCTACAATTTGCACAAGCTCACCAAAATTGGACAGTTGAAGACTGGAAAAATGTTGCCTGGTCTGATGAGTCTCGATTTCTGTTGAGACATTCAAATGGTAGAGTCAGAAATGGTAGAGTCTGACCATGTCCATCCCTTTATGACCACCATGTACCCATTCTCTGATGGCTACTTCCAGCAGGATAATGCACCATGTCACAAAGCTCGAATCATTTCAAATTGGTTTCTTGAACATGACAATAAGTTCACTGTACTAAAATGGCCCCCACAGTCACCAGATCTCAACCCAATAGAGCATCTTTTGGAACAGGAGCTTCGTGCCCTGGATGTGCATCCCACAAATCTCCATCAACTGCAAGATGCTATCCTATCAATATGGGCCAACATTTCTAAAGAATGCTTTCAGCACCTTGTTGAATCAATGCCACGTAGAATTAAGGCAGTTCTGAAGGCGAAAGGGGGTCAAACACCGTATTAGTATGGTGTTCCAAATAATCCTTTAGGTGAGTGTATGATCGTTTAGGGCACTGACATCACCAGGATTAATCAGATTGAGGTGAACGAGATCATAAAAATGATCAGTTACTTCAGACTCCGTTGCTCTCTTGTACTCCGCCATCTCACGATATGATAACGTTGTATTAAATAAAAACTTTGCATGCCATAGTTTACATAGGACTGGTGGGAAATGTGCTTTGATACACCTTTATTCTACATGTAATGGGTTTATTTTGATGGATGAACTGTCCTTGTAGTGTTAAGAGAGCTAAAACTATTGCTGTGGTTGTTTTTTTTTTTTTCTTTTTTTTTACACCTCTGCCGGGCATGATCTAAAACATTAGAAAAAGACCAGTCTTTTCAGCTTGCCGCTATGAATTGCTATTTTTTTTTCTGCACTAAACAAGTGAATTTTGCCAATATATTTTTAGAAATGATAGACAAGATGTTATAGAATAATAATTTAATGAAAACCCAATTTTGACAAAAAAATGGACATTTAACCTATTCTTCGACGTTGCTGAAAACGTTCCAGCGTGACATCCGATGGGTTTTCCCAGATCGAATCACATTTTAATCCAAAAAATTTACATATTTTGCCTTTAATAAATCTTTTGTCATGGTATGTGATGACTTCATAAATCTGAGGCCTGTTGCATGAAGCTAGCTGAACAAACTCTGAGTTTCAGAGTAGGTTTAGAGTTGACAAATCCAGATAAATCCAGGTTCAACGGTCTCTCAAAGCTTGGTATAAACATTCTCTGTCAACTCAGGATTAATCCAGAGTTTGCGATTAACTCTGAAGTGTGTGCACCCGAAAGTGTGACACGTGCGGCAAACAGCCAATCACAGTGTCCATTTGAGTCACTTCTCGCAAGAGAGACGGCGCAATTCACTTCTCTTCTGAAGATTGAGAGATTGTTTTGAAAATTATCATGAAATTAAATCCATTTACAAAGCAGGAATAAACACTTCTGCTGCAGCGAAAGTCTGAGAAGGCAGCTGAAAGATTATCTGGCTATATCAATGCATTATGTGAATCAAAGAAACATGCCTAATAATTATAGGTTCACAAAGAGCTCAAATGAATACACATTGTTTAAAAGAATTATGAATGCATGTATTATATTTATATTAATATTTGGCTACTTGTCAATTAATATAATGATATATTATATTAATTAAAAGTAATTATAATTCATATAATATAAATATAATACAGAATTAGCACCAAAGGATGAGCAATTTTGTCTCTAATGGTTTTTTCACTATAAACTGCTTTAATTTGGAATGAGAGATAAAGGGGTGTGTGGCTTATTGCATCTTTATTTGCAGCTGATTGGTCCAGTTTGGGTTTGCGATCTCTAACCCAGAATAAAACTTGCTCCAGAGCAGGTTGGCCATGTAGTGTAAGTTACCATGGTGATGAACACCTCTAAAAACCAATCCACCTTCTGGAGCCCGAAAAACCAGAGTTTGCTCAAACTAATCTCAAACTTACCTGGGTAGCAACTGAAACCAGCTTTGTGCAACAAGACACAGGGTAATTTAGTGTGTATGGACAAACTGATGCTTAGGAAAGTATTTCACTTTTACACAGGGTAACTTTAGCCTTGTTGTACCTTAAATATAATTACTTTTCATCCTGTTACGATCCTCTGTATCTGTTTTGTGTGGGTTGTTTTTTCTTTGTATGTGTGCAGGGATTGGCTGTCAGTGGAGGAGCCTGATTGGCGGATAAACTTTAAAAGGGCGGCGCTAATCGAAGATATCGAGCTCATTCTGGAGTTGGCCTTGTGGCGTGAAGCGCTCTGGATGCCTCCTTCCATCGGCAGATCCTAAAACCTTCAGTTGATCATGTTCACTTGATTAGGATGATTTAATTAGTTTAATCTTTTTGTTTTAGGAGCGTAGGGGTGTCCTGCCAATTATTTTTGACTTTGTTTGTGATTTTGTTTATTTGTAGTTTCTTTGTAATTTTGTTTTGTCCCTGATTAGGTCATTTATACATGTTTTATTTCAAAGTCTATTTTGTTTATAATGTTGGCCTTAGGGCACCCTGAAGCCATTGCTCCTTAATTTAATTACTTTTTCCGCCTTAATAAATTATACTTTCTGTGGAATTTAGAATTGCGTCTTTGATCTGTCGGCTGGGGCTAGTTTCCTTTTTACCAACTAGAAAAGTTCACGTCAACCCCGTCTTTACGGAACAGGTCGTAACACATCCCTTTTATTTATAGAAACAATATAGCGATGACAAGAAGTGATAGGCAGAAGATGAACAGGATCTGGAAATGTCACGTGAATGTTCTGTGAATGTCACATGAACGTGAATGTCATGACTCAATGTGTCGTGTCGATATGCGTGTATGTGCACGGCTTGGTCACATCTCCAGTATGTTTAGATTAAAAGGTTTTGTCTGTTGTCTGTCTTTGTTGTTTGGGTAAGAGTCCTGTGAAACATGAGTCATGACAAAAGAGCTCAAAGAGGCAAGCCAAAATGCTTTTTTTTTTAACATTATGGGTTAGGTTTAGAGTATGGTATTAAAGCGACGTTAACCTTTTAGTGCCACTCATCGGACATTTAATTTCCATACTGCCAATAAAACATTCCCAGTTTCACATTTATCTGTTTCTAATCAAACTGAATGTGCTTTTCGCGACCCTCAATGGACATTTCACTTTAAACTGTATCAATAGCCAAGAAGCATTGCAATTTTGCAGAAATATCACCACAGGCACATATTTCCAATGAGTATGGGTTGGATAAGAAGAACAGTGAATACAATTTTTTTTTTTTTTTTTTTTTAGCTTTACACTTTTGTGTTCAGTGTGCATAATGTGAGGGAATACAGCTACACTGCCTCCTTAATCATCTCATATCCATAATTGATAAGTTCTTTTTGGAAAATCCATAATTGCTAAGCCATACATGCTAATTAATTTAGATTACCTGGTGTGCATATGATCCATTTTGGTTAATTATGCACATTTTACACTCCCCTTTTTTGAGTAGAACTGAAATAACTGTCTCCTCATAACTTCTTGAAGATATCCCATGATGTCTCAAGGTCTTGTTTACTGTACTGAGTCTAATCTGTGGCTACAATTGTCAGCAGCATAAGCAATGTAGCTGCCTAGAAGTTCAACCTTAAGTGAAGGAATAAAAAGAAGAGAGGTAGAAGGGAGGGAAAGCCAGGACAGCTCAGTTCCTTTGGGTCTCAGCGGCTTGTCGCCCGTAGTAAAGAAGTCATTCAGGGTTTCTTGTGCTGAGTCCCGTGGGTACTGACGCTAATATGAAGTGTCCGTGCTAGCGACAGCTTTGGGAGAGAGATGGTAGAGCGCAAAGGCTTTGAAGCCCTTCTCGGTTTAAAAACCTTCTTGTTCACAGAGTCCTCATTGCCTGAAAACGTGCATGCTGTTTTTAGAAAGTGCCCTAACTCCTTTGTTAAGCTGTCTGCTCTGGGAGGTGGCTTGGTTGGATAAAAATAGATATGTTCATGTGGAGTCCTCTAAATATTTGATGCAATGTAATTTGTTTTGTGAGGACCAAGCAACAAGTCAAATAACAGGCAATGAACCAATGTGAAGGGACTGTTGCTATAAATATACAGCCTGTGCTCTCAAGGCTTAGCTGAAGCCACTATTGATTGGAAGAGCGTGTTCAAGTCAGAGCTGTCCTAGAAGGACAGTCCCCAGCACAAACAGAGTTATGCAGATTATGAGCCTAGAACCGCAATGACATCCTAAACATCTTGAATTCCTGAGCAGTGTTCAGGTAAACACTGGGAGATAGTCCTGGAACCAGGTATGGACAAGTCATAGCCATAGTCACTTTCCCAGTACATGGGCTCAAAGTTAAAACTCATTTTATATGCAATGTCACTGTAAAACAAGCAACTACATATTCAATTCAATTCAATTCATATTTATTTGGATAGAGCTTTTCACAATACATATCATTTTAAAGCAACTTTACAGAAAATGCATGTGTCTGTTTAGCGCCTAAACAGTCAGTTATGTATGTGAATGTAAACAGCAGGGAAAGAAATTGCATGTGTACATTAGATATGTATATTAAAGTGAAAGCAGCATAATATGCAGTACCTACTGCTAAATATGTTAATATGAATCAAACAACAAAAGAAAAACAGAAAATAACTCACTGCTCTTGACTGAATAACTTTAGTAGCTTTAATAAGAATGCATTTCTTACTTGAATGCTATAGTGGACTGTGTATAGCTTAAACAGGGTGAGGTCTATGCTAATAGGGTGGAGTCCGTCAGCAGTCGTGGGCTGAGCATATGTGAGGTCACACTGGTAGAATCTGCAAACTGCTTGTTCTGATCCACTGCTTATGATTTATGGGGATTAAAAAGAAGGATTGGGTGGATTGATTTTTACCATTACCATTGGTTGTGTACACACTTTTGTGTTCAAACACCATGGACAATTTAATTTTGAATAATAGGTCCCCCTCGGCCTTGGAAAGAGTTTCAAAGGACAGTAACCATATATACGTTTTAATTAGAACAACTAATCAGATGAAATCACAGAGCCTTGATGATTTAATTACACTACCCTGGATGCAGATAGATTACACACAAATTCTGTTTCCACTATCTGCAGCTTTCAGAAAAGCTAGTATCAAATCATTTAGTGTGGAAGCCAGGATATTTTAATTTATTTTTTTAACAATAAAAATTGTTCACATAAAAATAAAAACAAAAACTGCAATGTGCGTGACAGTTTAATCTCATAATTGTTTTTAATGAGGTGGATATTAAAACATGCTCATTCATCGGCTCTCTGGTTTCAAGCAGGGCAAGGCTGATCTATTTTTAGCTGTCTGTTGCTGGATTGTGCAGCACGTGAGCCACCCCCCCCCCCCATTCTCCACCTCCCAACCCCCACCCCTAAGCCACAGATAACAAGGTGGAAAATAGGGAATGTCACCAGTGACAGGGCCATGTTTCCTATGATTGTATGAATGTTTTTTAAAAATGTCTTTGCTAAAACACAGCAGTTGCAAAAGCTCCAAACTTTCGCATCTCACCTGGGATTATCCATTAGTATGGATCTATCAGTAGTCATAGTCTGAAATATTTGGGAGAATATATTTTCTTCCCCACTCTTCTAAAAAAATATGGTTTTGTTATAAATTGAACACATAGGACAAGATGGTTAATGTCCCTTTTAAAATCATAGTCCTAAGGGCCTATTTATAAAAAAGGTTTAAAGCAGGGCTGCTCAAATGATGGCAAATAACTCAGCAGAAGACCAATCCTTGGATGAATAAAAAGCATGAGCAAGCTGCTGCAGCAGTATGTCAGCACATGAAAAAACTCACTATATTTTCAGGACAAAGAATGGGATTAGAAAGAGGAAATATTTTAAATGTATTTCTTTTGTTAACCTTTTAAATGCATAACTTGGGATGTAATTTACTACCCTAGTATTCCTCAATCATTTCATTATAAACGATATAACAAGGGAAAATGATAAAATGCCTGTTCTCCCATCCATTTTTTGTAAAAACTTTATAGAGTTGCTAATGACCCGAGGTGTGTAACAGTGTAATTATATTTTTTTCTGCACAACAGTA
Organism: Paracanthobrama guichenoti; assembly: GCA_018749465.1. Taxonomy (NCBI): domain Eukaryota; kingdom Metazoa; phylum Chordata; class Actinopteri; order Cypriniformes; family Gobionidae; genus Paracanthobrama; species Paracanthobrama guichenoti. The sequence continues at coordinate 14,702,102 of CM031943.1, read as the reverse complement.
ATTGAATCTTTGATGACTGAATAAGTGCAATTCACAGTGTCTGATACACAGTGATGAAGTGACGTTTCACTCATAGTTACCTTAGGCAAAAAAACAAAAGAATAGGAAGTATCATCAGCACTTGAAACGGCTCAGCGATTTACAGCAGAGCAAGTACTGAACGCAATCAAATATTAGTGTCACTGTCTTAGATCAAACGTAGGACAGTTTCTATGCAACATTTTATAAATGAGGTCCCTGGTGAAGAAGCTGTCAGCAATCTAGATATTGGTTTTGAAGATGGTGAAAAGTATAGTTTTGAGAATATGTTTGAGATCATGAGTATAAGCCAGATGCTGAATGTAGGGAAATGAGCTCTGACAAGGACAGGGATGATGGTATAAAACAAACTGAACCCTTCCCCAAATGGTAACAAAATATGCTTTATTTTATTCTTTTGTAATTGTTACTCTAATATTAGTAGAGTTTTATATTATTGCGACAGGTAGAGATCCATCCGGGTCACTAAAGATCCAAATGGGTAATAATGATTGCCGAAACATTCATAAATGTAAAGGGTTACAATGTATTTATACTATTTAAAAAAGGGATGTGCCTGAAGCCCACTATGTTTGGAAAGGAAATGACGCATTCTACAGATTGCCCTAAAGAGACGTGGTGATTGAAAAATACAAGATGGGAGGAAAAAATATATTTCAATACTTTTGCGTTCTCTCGCAAATATGTAGAATTGAAAATAATCAAAGATATTTGAAAAGGAGCAAAGACATTTGCTTTACTGTTTCAACCCCATCTTTCTTACCACAAGGGTCATTTGGAATTTCTAAGGACAGAGGTGTTGATAGTCCTCAAGGCCTGTGTAATGTGTGTCACACCTTTAATACAGTGGGGAAAGATGTAATTATCTGATTGGTCAGTTTGAATGTCTCACATTTGGGTTTTAGTCACATGGTTAAGGAAGGCATCAAATAATATTGCAACTGTTGTTCTGGCTCTGTTATGTTATGGCTCTGAGTCTTTTCTTGGGGCCTACTCTATGGCTCTTCTCTTGATTCTCTGGCTCTTTTGCTCTTCTATTTTCTAAAGCCACTCTCTCTCACTCACTCTCCTTCCTATATCTCAGGTAACATTCTACACATATGCTGGGTACAGTTAATGGTATAATTTTTTAAGTATAAGTAATATAAGTTTTCTATCATCCTGCTGATAACATTTCTTTAGTCATTCGGCAACCCAGCAGCCTGAACCACTGTAGGCGAACCACCCTTACAATGAAAAACTGCGTAGCATATGCACACCAAAACTCATTTTGGTGTATACATTCCACGACATTGCAAACTCGTATTATTTATATGCATTTTTGTGTATCCCACCTCAATATCAGCAAAAGTGTTTTGCAATACAATATGAACACAATAAGTACATTGTACTTATTTTTTTATGTAAGTACATAGTAGTTAAGGCCACCTAATATAAAGTGGGACCGAAATTGCGATTTTATAATTTCACAAATTTGCGATCACGCGTACTCTGTGTACAGGGAGCGGTGGTACTGACCACACATTTTACAAGATAAGATTGTCGATGCTCAGGACCTGTTTGGTTTCATAAATATCTATTACACATTCTTTTCTACTTTTTACACTATTGTAATTTTTTCATTTATTAATTATGAATTTATGAAAAATGTATGTTCTCAGTTTTCCATTTGAAAATGAAACATTTTAGAATTATCATGTATTTTTTAATAAAAAAATAATTTGTTAGATGTGACATTTAGCCAGACCAATTATGTCCACACTTAATTAAGATTGTTACTTACTTAAGATTGTTATTTGAATAGAGTTTGTTTTGTTTTCCATCATGTTACTTACGATGAAAGTGCGAAAAAAAAGAAAAGAAAAGCTTTTGACCCCATAGATTTTAATCTGGATATTCTACAACCTGAAAAAAAAAGCTTTAAGTGGTCTCATTTTCAGTGAACACCACTTCTTCACTCGCTGGAGACAGAACTTTCTCTAACTTTGAAGGCTTGTTCTTTCATTGGATCTAATGTCATGAATGGAATCATAATATCAGCAGTGCTTTTGAAAGATACAGAATGTTGCATTTTATTTCACAAGCCATAATACCAAGATGATTTCAAAAGCTATTAGAAAACAAATAGCTCCATTTACCTTTAGCATTTTCCTTGTACTGTCGTGACTTGATGCGATTTGAAATGAGAAGACTCGACTCGTGTTGCACAGCCGTGTCGTCACTTCGACGCAGTCTGCATGTCAATCAAAGCATTCCAAGCGGAGACTACATTATAGTCAAGGATGGAGAGATAACTTTAATAAGAGATACGGCAGAAAGGGAGACGGCGTGTGTTGGCAGGCAAAATATGTGAATTGGCAGCTGCCAAATCTCCTTCAATCTGACTAGCGAAATTGAAATACTTTAATTTCAGTGCAGGTATATCCACACGCATACTTCAAACTAGTTGCTATCCGCTTTGTGATTGAACTGTGATTGATCAATTATAGAGCTCACCCTAAATAATACAGATGCCTGTTCAACAATGCACATATACTGACACACTACTCACACTCACTTGGAATGGGATTATGAATAAATCTCTACATTACTTCTCTAATTCAATTCTCTAACACAGGTTTGATGGGAATTTTTTGTTGTTGTTGTTGCTTCAACAGTTTTTTAGTTAATGTCAAGATTAGGTTTACAACAAGGGTTAGGGGATTCTACACTATGCTTATTCACCTTTCATTTTCCTCTGAATTTAGGGATAAATTATGGATAGGATTATGTTTAGGACTTTTTGGACAGGAATGTTGTTCCAGAATCAACAATAAATGATGATAATAAGAATAAGAATCTGCTACATGTTATATAGTGCTTTCTTGGCGCTTAAAGCGCTTTACATATGGAAGGGGGAATCTCCTCCACCATCACTAATGTGCAGCATCCACCTGGATGATGCAACGGCATTCTGCCATAATGCGGCAGAATGCCCACCACACACCAGCTCATTGGTGGAGAGGAGACATAGTGATGAAGCCAATCAGTATATGGGGATGATTAGGGGATGAGGCCATGATGATGGACAGAGGCCAATGAGCAAATTTGGCCAAGATGGGGGTTACACCCCTACTCTTTCTTCAAATGACATCCTGGGATTTTTAATAACCACAGAGAGTCAGGACCTCAGTTTAACGTCTCATTCAAAGGACTGTACTTTTTAATAGTGTCTCTATACTGTGGTGTTAGGACCCACACAGACCACAGGGTGAGCACCCCCTGCTGGCCTTACTAACACCTCTTCCAGCAGCAACCTAGTTTTCTCAGGAGGTCTCCCATCCAGGTACTGAGCAGGCTCAACCCTGCTTAGCTTTTGATGTGTTGATCCAGGAACATCTTGGCAAAATCATGGCGACCGTTAGAGCTCATAAGTATTATGGTAACAGCTCTGTACAAGCAAAACTTGAGGAGTCGTATTATAAATATTTATATTTTGCTCTCTTTCTCCTCATCATCATATTTGCGCTCCTTATCATCTGCACACAATTCGTTGGCTTCTGCGTCACATCGCCTTATAAATGAATGCGCAAACACTGACTTCAGTGGCCTTCATGTTTATTGTGCTGTTGTTATTCTTTTGTGCATTCAGGTCAGTGATCAATTCACACTCAAATCTGATATTGGCCACATTGAAAAAATTAAAAATAAATAATAATAAATCTGAATTAAAAACTAAGGCTTGAATGTAGCCTATGTTGCAACCATATCAGTTAAGTATAATGGGCACTTTTATGAGACACTACTCACCAGGTAAAAATATTTCTCTCTACAACCTCTTTTACATTGGCCAAAATGGATGATATTGAACATTTCTTCCCTAAATTTCTTCCCTAAAATTCTTCCCTAAATTTTCATGAATTGTGAAAGTCTTTTATAATGCTGAGCATCTTTCTGAATATTTTATATTTAGTTTGTATTTCATTGGTTGGGTAATGCTTCTAAACAGTTTAGTTATTTTTTACTTCAAGAATTGCTCAGGAGGACAGGTTGGATTTCCATGACACCTTGTGCTGTAGTGAACCACTTCTGTGTGACTGTGACATTCTGTATGTGACTGCAGAGCGACTAATGGAGGGTACAATGACAGACACACACAAAAGCAAACCCAGCTAATCTTCTTCTCGACTAGCATAGACCCACGTCTAATGAAAAGAAAATCTCTCTCTTCCTCATCCATTCCACTCACCTAGTCAAATCTCTCCATGGCGCTCTTTCTGTCTGTCTTTCTTTTATTCTCTGGCACTGTTTTCTCGTGTAATAAATACACCCGTCCTCAGCACTCTCACCCACATAAAACCTTGTCTGCCACTTAGGCTTTTTAATTCTTCATCCCTCATTTCTTCATCTCCCATCCTTTCACTAACAGTGCTTTGAGTTTTGAATTTCAAACTGGGAGGATTAGTGAAGGTGGTTTTCACAATGCGTTCTCTCCGTTCAGACAAACTGCAGGCCAACCGAGCTGTAATGAGATTTTAAAAGGGCCTTTTACATTCCGTCTACCTCCCCCCACTCCCCTTCCTCCATCTCTCAGTGAAAAGACAGCTACCTTAGTCAGAAGAGTGCAAACACGCGGCCCACAATGGAGAAAGAAAAATATGAAAACAGATAACGCTATTCCTTCTTCCACTGCTCTATTCTCTATCCGTCTGTGTATGTCGTCTATCTTTTTTCCTCATGCATTCTCTGCAGCTCTCCCCCTCAAAATGCGATTATCTGCCCTTCCAAACACACATCACTCTCACATCCATGTGGAAGAGGGAAGGGGGAGAAAGCAAAGGAAGAGAGAATAGAATGTATATCGCAGTGGATGGAAGTAATTGAGGATCTTTTTTTCTTGTTTTGAAGTGTAGGAAATAGGCATATGTGTCAGGCTGCAACCAAATTGTCACTCAGAGTGAGAGAGGAAGAGGCACAAATAGAAAGAGAATAGAATGCTCTGAGGTGAGCACTACAAAGGAGGCTGAGCACCTGAAAATGAATCTTAAAGGAGTAGTTCACGCAAAAATGAAGAATCTGCCATATTTAGTCACCCTCATGTTGTTCCAAACCTGTATTCTGTTATTTTTCTCTCTCTGGAACACAAAAGTAGGCTTTTTTTTGTTTTTGTGTTTTTTTGTTTTTTGAAGAACAAACAGGAATTGTTGTGTCTACCTCATGAACCATCATGCCATTAAATGCATAATGCACAAGCTGGATGCAGACACAAGCTTTGGCAGATTTTGACTTTAGAAAACATCACAGAAAAAAGAGAAAAAATTTAAATCAAAAAAGTGCTAGTCAATTTCACAAATAGTTACAAAGAAACAAGTAACGCATCGAATTAAACATGACATTTTGAAGTAGAAAGACTGAAATAGTATTTTCTTATAAAATGTACTGCAATAATCTTTTGGTTTTAATTAGAGCTTTGAAAAATAATTATTTTTATCATATTTTTTTACAGTGAAGTCATTTACATTCATTTGATGGTGTTTTTGTCCTTTATGAACTGGTCCTGGAGAGCCACTGTCCTGCAGTTTATATATATATATATATATATATATATATATATATATATATATATATATATAATATATTGGAGCTTAACAGTCACTATGACCCATTTTGGTATACATTTTGGCCATCTGTAGTGATTCTTCAAAAATTTTGTTTTGTTAAATAATGAATGTCAGTTTATTTATTTTTTTAAAGCAAGATCTTGGCACCAAACCTTTTGGACAGATGTTTTGTGCCTTTGACTTCTACATAAGTCTATTCTACATAAGGTTTTTACATTCATGTCATCTTTCATGTGCAGTCCAAGTCCACAGAGTGAACTTTCAAAAGAAGGAATGCATGCATACTCGAGCACACAAACAGTGTAGGCTTGCAAACATAGCAAAACTGATTAAACTGAGATTTGACTGATGTATTTTAATGTATGAAGGGTGTGATTATACAGTATAAGGCAATTATTCACCCTTGTGATTTGATAATGTGTTAGTCATTGTGTTTGTTTACATTTGTTTACATTTTCTGTGCATCTTTACTTTAAAATTATGAATTAATCAATACACATTTGTTAGCTCCATCATGTTTGATATATACATTAAAGCAATAGTTCTCAACTGGTGGATCGTAATCCAGAAATGGGATTTTCAGACAGGAGGGGGAAATCAATGCTAAACGCAAATAATGGTAAAAAATAATTTACCTATCTTATGTGGTTGATGTTAAAGTCTATCCAATTAAACTCCCACTACAATTCCTCACCATAGAAAGAGATATTTTTGTGAATAAGCCACATGTCAAAAATACCCCATGTGAAATATGGTGGTAGCAGCATAATGCTGTGGGGCTGCTTTTCATCAACAGGAACTGGGCATCTCATTAAAACTGGAAAGAATGGATGGAGCAAAATGCTGGCAAATTCTGCAAAAGAAAATTAGCTTAGAACTAAGTTTATTTGTCAGCAGAACCAGGGTATTGGGTATGGCAGGGTATGGCGACTGCCATACCTTGTCTGCCTGGTCAAGTCAATGCAACTAATATATTTTTATTCATTGCATGCAGAATTAATTTCTATGTGTCACATATAATTTGTACTGATAAATAAAACAGAAAAGTAAGTAAATTAAATTGATCTGGTAATTATTTTCATGTCATGTGAGGTAAACGGCACTGTCTATTCACAACGTGATTTTTCAGTGTTGAGTATTGTAGCCAATCACAGGGATTTCTGTTGAAAATAATGACCAATCAGAGGTTTTTAAGTTACCGGTAGTGAGAGTCTGGTCAGTAGCTCAAAACACTGACTGAGTTTGTATTTAGTTTTAAAAGTGTGTAATGTAACTTTGAATATCATTTAGTGATCACAGCTTTACAAAGCAACAATGGATTCACCTCAGCTCTTGTAATTACATAAATGGAAGCAAGAACGTTCAAACTGTGAGCAAACAAGTGTAGGCCTATTCTACGACAAATTATTTTAGTAGCTAACTCAATATGTATTAAAAATAAATAAATAAATAAATGGTGTAATATATGTGAATTTGATTATGTACTTTCCTTGCGAGTGCTGTCAAGATCCGCCCACACGCTGTTCTGATTGGCTGTGGTTTTTGATTGATTGACTTTTAGTTTTACAAAATGAGGACAATCTTTGTAGGATAAACAAAAATGTTTTTTTTTTTTTTTTTGTAATTATATTAAAAATAACATTTAACATTGGATAATATTTAGACTTTTGAGCTTTAAATTGAATTTTTGGAGCTTTTCAATTGAAATGATGGAAAAAGTTGTGTGAAGAAAGTGGACTGTCACATCGAGGTAATAAGATTGGACGACGAAGATTGGTGAATTGATGCCACTGAGCAGAACTACTCCCAGATTCCAAATACAAGGTAAAAAACACTATGAAATAATATGTTAGCTGAAAAAAACTAACTAACAAAAAACAAATAAAGAATTTTAAATAAATCAACAATTTGCATCAATCTTTTTGAGTTTTGATAACTTCGATTGAAATGAACTTCAACCAACTAACTACACTGAGTTAGAGCAGTGGTTCCCAAACTTTTTAGAGTGGAGTACCCCCTGAGGCATTCACCATCCTTTTGTGTACCCCCTCTTTTTAGGCTGCAGACAGTAATACCGTTTCCATTATATAACATAATATTTGCCCCTAAATTGACTTTCCAGTGTATTTTTTTTTTTTTTTTTACTTTTATAACATTAATAATGTTTTAAATTAAAAAAGTTCAACAGAGAAATATGCAATGATGATAAAAATTAAGTGATTCTTTTAAATATTAAACTAAAACCTCCAGTAGGTGGACCGTCATGTAAAACTCTTGGACGTATTTTAAAAAGTCTATCCTGCAAACTTCACATACTCCGGTAGCCCTTTATTTTACAGTCCTGTTTCCCATGTACACACTATGTACTTATTATAGTAATTAGTATAACTAGATAACCATGCAGTATAACAATAACTAGATACTAACCTTAATTACCTTATTGAAAAAAAAAAAATTAAGTCACTGAAATAAGGCCACAAATAACATAAATGTGTCCACAAGACTTCTGAGTACTGAATGTTGTTGCCTAGAGTTTTTGCTTCAAAATGAAGTGAAAATCATCCTGCCTACTCATTCACATAAAACAATATATAGACTTGGTCGGTGTCATGTCATAGCTGGGGGCGTGGTGTGGGGGCGCAGTCGGCGTGGGGGAAAACAATCCATTCTGCCACACTGGAAATGAATGGCATTAACCCAGTATAGCCTATTTAGAATAACTTCTGCCACTTGACAGAGCAAGATAAATAGAAAAACTGAGCCGTATTGGGTTGGATTGTCCGTACAGTATCTGTGACTGGAAAAACAACAATAGCCAAAGGTGCCATTTTCTCATCAAAATGCATGCTGGGTTAAAAACAACCCAAGTTGGGTTGAAAATGGACTAACCCAGTGACAACCCAATCTCAATTTGAGTCCCAAAAAAAAGGAAAAAGAAAAACATTTGTGAGCATTCTGATAACAAGATCATAGCAACTACTGTTTTAACATTAATATAATGTCCACTTTTAACAGATGATTTTTGTGATCTTATGCATGCATGTATTATTGCACAGCATGTGAAAAATTTTTTTGGCCTATTATATTTTACATTTTTAATATTTTAAATTGATGAGCATAAGATTCTTCTTTCAAAAACATTAATGTAATATGTCCAATCTTGACTGGTACTGTATTTAGCACAGAAAGAGCAGAAAGCGTCATTGATGTGGCACTAGGCTATTTTACACTTCATAATCTGTCCAAAACATGCCAAAGAAATATTGTCTAAAAATTCATATAACGTCTATGACATTTTATGTATCGTATTTGTTATATTATGAAGCCCATAAATGTTAATTTACAGTTTAATACAGTTTAAGCCATTTTATTTCAGTATTTATTACATATTTCAGTCGATTTCACTCATATCAGTATAGCAATATAATTTAGGAAATGTTTACTAATGTAAATAGGCTATGTGTACTAAACGAACCTGCACATCTGCGCCATTCATTCACACAGAGACATGCAGAACAGGCAGGATACATATTTAAATAGTCTTTTTGTGGTTTAAAGGGATAGTTCACCCAAAAATGAAAATTAGCCCATGATTTACTCACCCTCAAGTCATCCTAGGTGTATATGACATACTTCTTTCAGGCGAATGCAATCAGAGTTATATTAAAAAATGTCCTGGCTAATCCAAGCTTTATAATGGCAGTGAATGGCAGTGAAAGTCCATAAAAGTGCATGTATCCATCAGAAAATTACTCCACACGACTCCGGGGGTTAATAAAGGCCTTCTGAAACTAAGTGATACGGTCAGCGGTACGCAAGTCGACTTACGGCAAAACCCTTGAGTATTGCCCTTTCCGACATGATTACGTAGTCCGAAAATGAGCAATTTAGGTTAAAAAGTATATAAATATATTTTTGTTTTTTTGGAAAATGACAGATGGTTTTTCTAGAGAAGACCCTATTCTTCGGCTGGGATCATGCAGAGCCCTCTGAAGCCCTTTGAAACTGCATTGATTTGGACCTTTAACCTGTTGGTTGCCATCAAAGTCCATTATGTGAAGAAAAATGCTGAAATATTTTCCTCAAAAAACTTGATGGGGGTGAGTAAAATATCAGGAAATTTTCATTTTGATGTGAACTAATCCTTTAAGAATAAGGAATTTACCCGTCAATCCTCTGCTTGATCAAGTTGATCCTCAAAATGACTCTTCCTCTGAGGTAAATTCTTCCAACATTATTCCTCACCGTGTCTCAGAACTATGTAAAGTACATGAATCTCTCACAAACGACTGACATCTCTCTCTTTTCAAACAGATTACATAAACAGAGAATATTTGTTTTCGATTTTATTACATTATTTAAAACCTGGCTGTCATACAGTTTGTTGTTATGAGAAGAAGGAGGCAGGAACCGGCGAACATTTAAAAGAAAGTAACGCGGGCAGCCCCTCACAGACGACTGCCATGCAAACATATAATAAAACATAAACAAAACACAACATAAAGTCCAGGCCTGGTTCTCTCTTGTCCTTCACTGGTGTTGCTCGTCCTTATATGCCTCCGGGCTCCCTCATGAGAGGACTCGAGAGGTGTCGCTCAGGTGAAGCTCATTCTCAATCACGCACCGGTCTCGCTCGCTCCTCCCACGTCTCTCGCTCGTCCACCTTGCCACACTGGTATTTCATAATTTCTTTAGACATATGTCTCATATCTATGTGGCAAGTATTTGAATTAACTAAGTTACAGTACATTTTCTGCCAAGTATCAGAATGGGCTTCATTGAGAGAGAGACGGCAGATCGCGCATCGTGTTTGTTTTCTTTATTTTGCAAAAAGCACAGCATTTAGTTTCTACTGTGAGTGTACACAAATAAAATAAGACATTTCACAGTTTAAACTGTCAGGTTGTAAGGCTGCAGGCTACAAGGAAAAACACAGCTGAAAAAGCACACACAAGTGACGATCCTCTGTCAACCAATCAACATTCTGCAGTGATTCTAGCTCCACCCTTTAGTACCAGACTACTGTGCTAGGTACCCCAACAGAAGGGTGCCAAACAAGTGGTACAGTACGGAATTAGGGTACCATTCACAACTTCTGACAATGGAAATACCGAGCTAAACTGTACTGAACCATACCGAAACATACAGCTCGGTGGAAACAAGCCTGCACATGGCGGACTGTACATTCTTACTGGAGCATCCGTTGGTGCCTTCAGCCACGTTTGGCCCCGGAGCTCTTGAAATGCTACATCAGGCATGGGGGGCTCACGCTTTTCAGGAGCTGATAGAGACCACATGGCAAGCCAGGTTCTGTTCTCAATATTTTCTAATCCCCCAAAGAAACGGCAGCTTTCGTCCTGTCCTAGATTTCAGGGGCCTAAACAAGTATCTTCGGCCTTTGAAGTTCTGAATGTTAACAGGATCAAGGGTAAAACAGGCCATTCAGCAGTACATGTAAAGAGTGCCTAGACAATGCCTATTTTCAATTCCAATTGCACATGATCGCAAAAATCATGTTTTCTGTTAAACGTGGACATTATATTAACGTTAAAACAGTAGTTGCTATGATCTTGTTATCAGAATGCTCACAGATGTTTGTTTTTTTTATCTCACAGATTTGAGAATGATAGTGACCAGATACTGACCCACGTTGGACATTCTGCAATTCCTTTTGGACTGTCTCTTGCCCCAAGGACTTTTACCCAATGCATGGATGTGGCACTGGCCCCTCTACATCATCAAGGTGTGAGGATTCTGAATTATTTGGATGACTGGTTAATATGTGCAGGGTCCAGACAGCTGTGTCGCCACCATGTAACCCAGACAATAGAGCATATTCAGTTAATGAAGGTGACCTTGACACCAGAGAGACAATTCTCTTTCATGACTTATGGACTCAAACGAATTTTCACCCCGGAAGGGTGGTTCAGTTTCAGAGCTGCCTTCGCTTGCTTGGTCTTATGATATCTGTGGCTCAGGTGGTGCCCTTGACACTGCTTATCATGGGGTCAGTTCAGGGGTGCCTGTTGACAAGAAAGTTGCCTCCAGGGTGTAAAAGCCGGTTACAAGAAGGCCACAGAGGGTGGGAAGTTTAGGGGTGTTGGAGTATAGATTGGGCATATATTGGGCATTGCATTATTTTCTCCCATGCCTTTGGTGGAGTCATATTCTAGTGAGAACTGACAGCACGGTAGCAGCAGAATATGTGAGCAGGCAGGGTGTAGGATGGAGGAGAACAGGAGAACTTCTTATGTCTAAAAGCAGTTTATCTCCCAGGGAGAGAGAATCTGGCTACAAATATGCTGTCCAGGAGAGGCCCCAGAAGCAGAGAGTGGAAACTGCACCCAGAGGTGGTTCAGTTAATTTGGGATCATTTGTGATGGCAAACAGATCGTTTTGCCTCCAGGGAAAACACACAATGCCCTCTCTTTTACTCGCTGGATGGAAAGCAGGCTTCCCTAGTAAGCGAGGCAATGTCACACGACTGACTAAAATGATTTCTGTATGCTTTCCAGCCATTTGGGCTTCTTCCCTACCTCCTTCTGAGAATTCATGCGGTGGAAGTCATTCTAGTGGCACCCAGGTGGCCACACATGCTATGGTTTTCTGGTCTTACATGGGGCTCCCCTGGAGCTTCCCCTCAGATGGGATCTACTGACTCAAGCCCAAGTAATGTTGTTCCATCCACTTCCTCAGGGACTCAGGCTGTGGGCTAGTAATGGGACTTCCTAGTGATGGGGGTCTCCCAAACAGTGGTGCACAACTTACAGAGTGCCAGGGCACCATCTACTAGGGTAGTATATGGCTATTATTGGCAGACTTTTCAGTCTTGGTGTAAGGCATGCCAGGAAGATCCACATGCTTGTGAAACAGCTGTAAGCAGTCTGTGCACAAAGAGTGTTGCAGATTCTTACCAGATGATGCAGGGGTGGTACTTCTGAAACCAGCATTTCTCCCAAAAGTCATGAAAACCACAGCTTTGAATAAAAAGACCATTATTGCTCGTTGGTGTGGGTGCAAATATAGTTATCGTTATACAAACCAGATTCCAAAAAAGTTGGGACACTGTACAAATTTTGAATAAAAACAGAATGCAATGATGTGAAAGTTTCAGTTTCAGAATACAACATAGATGACGTATCAAATGTTTAAACTGAGAAAATGTATAATTTTAAGGGAAAAATAAGTTGATTTTAAATTTGATGGCATCAACATCTCAAAAAGTTGGGACAAGGCCATGTTTACCACTGTGTGGCATCCCCTCTTCTTTTTATAACAGTCTGCAAACTTCTGGGGACTGAGGAGACAAGTTGCTCAAGGACTGGCATTGTCATGTTGGAAAATGCAAGGTCTTCCCTGAAAGAGACGACATCTGGATGGGAGCCTATGTTGTTCTAGAACTTGGATATACCATTCAGCATTGATGGTGCCTTTCCAGATGTGTAAGCTGCCCATGCCACATGCACTCATGCAACCCCATACCATCAGAGATGCAGGCTTCTGAACTGAGCACTGATAACAACTTGGGATGTCCCTGTCCTCTTTAGTCCGGATGACATGGCGTCCCAGTTTTCCAAAAAGAACTTCGAATTTTGATTCGTCTGACACAGAACCGTTTTCCACTTTGCCACAGTCCATTTTAAATGAGCCTTGGCCCAGAGAAAACGCCTGCGCTTCTGGATCATGTTTAGATAAGGTTTATTTTTTGACCTATAGAGTTTTAGCCGGCAACAGCGAATGGCACGGTGGACTGTGTTCACCAACAATGTTTTCTGGAAGTATTCCTGAGCCCATGTTGTGATTTCCATTACAGTAGCATTCCTGTATGTGATGCAGTGCCGTCTAAGGGCCTGAAGATCACGGGCACCCAGTATGGTTTTCCGGCCTTGACCCTTACGCACAGAGATTGTTCCAGATTCTCTGAATCTTTGGATGATATTACACACTGTAGATGATGATAAGTTCAAACTCTTTGCAATTTTTCTCTGAGAAACTCCTTTCTGACATTGCTCCACTATTTTTCGCCGCAGCATTGGGGGAATTGGTGATCCTCTGCCCATCTTGACTTCAGAGAGACACTGCCACTCTGAGAGGTTCTTTTTATACCCAATCATGTTGCCAGTTGACCTAATAAGTTCCTCCAGCTGTTCCTTATATGTACATTTAACTTTTCCGACCTCTTATTGCTACCTGTCCCAACTTTTTTTGGAATGTGTAGCTCTCATGAAATCCAAAATGAGCATGAGCATGAAAAATATTTGGCATGACATTTCAAAATGTCTCACTTTTAACACATGTTGATATGTTATCTATATTCTATTGTGAATAAAATATAAGTTTATGAGATTTGTAAATTATTGCATTCCAATTTTATTCACAATTTGTACAATGTGTCCCAACTTTTTTGGAATCGGGTTTGTAGTTATCGTTCTTGGTGTGAATGGGCCTTCACCAGACATCGCTCTGAGAAGGGTGAATCAAATAAAGGAAGATGTGCGCAGTCTTACCGAAGTGTCCACATCACATGCCACCTGTAGTGTCATAGTCCCATACACTCACTCAGAGAACCATGGTAACACTGTAACCCACCATTCTATATGGTAATATTCATTCAATGTTTATTTATGTTCTGTGATACAGTGCATCTATTTAAGTTCAGTTATGGATTTTAATTAGTTTATTGTTTATTAATTTCAGTAAACATGCATTTGTGTACTTTTGACCTTTTGGTCATTTTACAATTCATCTCACAGTAGGAACTCTGTAGCACTGTCTAATTTATCAGCACCTCTTAATAAATTACATCTACTCCTATGGAAACTATCACCATTTATTTTGTACCAGCATTGATCTAACGTCATTTGCATGTAATAAATTATCTTCAATGTCCTGTTGACTCTTAGACCTTGTGGGCTTCATTCATGTTATCTCTTTCCATAGTCTACATCCTTGTCCTAGTAACGGTCCACCTCCATTCTCATATGACTACATGCATAATTCTCACCCGACTACATGCATAATTCTCACCCAGTTACAGATCCATAATTGCTGTTCTCCTTAATTTAATAAAGACATTGTTGCGCAGTATGAGAAGGTCATTGTGCAATGAAGGATAGTTAATCTCTTTTTACCTATACATCATACAACGTATAGCAGTACATGTGGTTTTCTCGGAAAAGACAAGAACAAGAGAGAAAGAAAGAAAGAAAGAGGTGGAGTGAATGAAAATAGATGGACCCTGTTGTCTTCACAGACATAGACTAAAATTACAATCACCTCTCAATCAGAGTCCTGCAGCTCATCCTAACGATTATCCACCGGAGAACATCATGTTCATTCTTTGTGGGTGTAGCAGTTACCTTCTCTATTTGGCTAGTTCTTACCTCTTTATTTTCAAACTAATGCAAGGGTTGTTCTTGTGTGTATGTGGGCTGCATAGAAAGAGTCAGAGTTTTTATACGTCCCTGCATTTCCATATTTATTGATTTCTTTGCACACACCACAGCAATCTCACAGTTTACAACCGTAGAGGACATATCACTTAACATTCTATAAATTGTGACAGATAAAATATTTATAAAATATGCAAAATATTTCAGCTTTTCATGACTTCACCAGGAACAATGAGTCTCCTGGATTATTATTTGATTCTAGCTGGAACTGCTAATGTACTTTGAACAAATACAAAAAGATGCAGTAGTTTTGCTATGTGGTGACAAACACACTGTCTTGTCTGCCATTTGCAGTGGCTGCACATTGGTTGCACACTGTTGGGAGAATATCCACACTGTTTTATTCTCAAAAATATAACCCTCTCACTAGTCAATGTGATCTCATGAGTATTTGTATGTATAAAGTGTTCTACCACATGTACATTTACTTACATTTTCATAGGCACTAAAACATACAACATTGACAAACTGACGACACTAAAACGTTTACAGACATACAAATGTGCACAAATCCTTATGAATATTAAAATCATGGCATTAATAGTTATATTAATATTCTATTGTATTAAATTGTCACAATGAAATTGTTTTCAGTCACATTTATTAAACACAGTTTACTCATCTATACTCACTACGAAATGAGAACATTTCGCCCTGTTCTGTGTGACTTTTGCTGCAAACTAATTTTGAAGGGTTACATAATGTTAAACAAGACTACTCATTAAAACCTGTAGCATTTATCTAACCGTTTTTTTTTTTTTTATGTTGTTTGCTATTTAATCCAAAAGGAGTTTTCTCAGTATAGTTAATGATGTGACACCAAAAACATAACATAAATTCACAAAACCAATAAATTTTATTGATTCTCTGTAATCCAAAATCTTTAGAATCCATACGATTGTGAATAACAGACCCAAATTCAAGCCTTAATTCAGCAGTCTTCATCAGCAGTGTCCATAGGTCACCTCAAGCTTTACGACATGTTTTACAGCAGTGATATCAAATGCTCATTGACTCTCTCCTGCTTCGTCATAGCCCAGCAAACACTGGTCCAACGGCAACATCGTGTCCCTGCCCAAAAATAGTTGCGGTAGGACGGCATATCAGTAAAAATATGGAACACAGAACATGTCCTAATGTAACGAGGACTCAGACAGGTTGGGATCCATATGCAGTTTATTAAAAGTACACAAACTCACAGTACAAGCAGGCATGGATCGGTAGACCAGGGAGAACAGCAATATCAGAGGCAGAGCAGAAACCGTGGCAATGGCTCAGGGCAGGCAGCAAACAGTCGTGAAACAATGTCCAGGCAAAGAGGAGCTGTTTATGGGCCACAACCTGTAAGTATGATTTATTTTTCGGCGATGTGTTTTCCTGTAATAGTTTGTATTGTTAATTGTACGTTGTAGCAAGAAAGTAAACAAATGACAACGCTGCATTTTGGCTCTGCAAACCAGTTTGTTAAATGCTCATTCATACTTAACGTTATCCGACAAACACCTAACGTTACAAACTTTTTTAAAATCTCAACAGCTTTTATGTATTGTTTATCTACAGGCATGCTAAACATGGTTCTGTGTTTGATTTGGCTACTATAGTAAAGCCAATGTTTAGTGTTCGTTTTGGGTTAATAGTTCTTGCGACAGATATTTGCCTATAATCGCTAGAACCAAAATTGTTTCTAATACTACCAAAGCACAGACTGCCGGTAAAGGTAAGGGGCGTGACATTTCCGAAAAATGTGTACTAGGTGGTTAGCGAATCACAACACACTGGGCCAGCTAACCAATCTGAGCCCGTTGCGTATTTTTGAGGGACCGGCTTCAGAGAACCCAGAAACCATCAGACTGTTTTTACAAGGAAGGACAGAGCAGTGTAGAATAAAGGTAAAATATATGAAAAATAATGAATTTTTTTAAAAACGAAGCATGAACACATGTTACAGTGCACCCCACAAACACAATCAAGCCTTCGAAAGAATGTGTTTTACCACCCCTTTAAATAGGGAACACAAACAAGATAATAGACAAGACACAGCTGAACCGAACTAAGGAGGGTTACCATGGTGACAGATGAGTGGCAGGGAAACTGGAACAAAGGAACATGTGATCAGGAAACAGAACGACAACACAAACTGACAGGCATGTGACAAATGAAAACACACTGAAAGTCCAAGGACAAAACAGAACATAACTGTGACAGGAACCTTATTGTAAAGTGTTAACAAATTGTTTCTCCCGTTTCCCCTGACATTTGATAGTAAGCAAATGGACACTTTTATCTATATCTTTTGCTTCTTATGTTTTTTTTTTTTTTTTTTTTTATCTATACTACTGATTCAGATTGAATTTGATCAACAGGGTAAACACAACCACAAGCCAAGTATACTTAGAATACTTAATTATACTTTTAAGCAGTGTTGGATACGTTACCTAAAAAGTAATTAATTACTAGTTACTAATTACATCTTCAATAGTGTTATTAAATTACTGTGCAAATTACTCTCTCAAAAAATTATTTACTTTCTATTATATTACTTTCTAAATCCTATATCATCCTCGACTAGTGTGATTCAAGGATAGACATTAAATTAATTAAATTACAGTAAAAAGAGTAATCCCTTACCTTACTTTTTCAAAGGAAAAGTAATTAAATTACAGTAACTAATTACTTAGTAACTAGTTACACCCACCACTGCTTTTAAGTATATCTAGATCAAATTACTTTTTCAAATTACTGACTTTTTGTCAGTATAAATCAAGTATACTTAAGTGTAATTTTGAGTATATTTATGAGAAGTACATGAAAAGTAGACTGAAATTATATATTTTCTTATTTTTAATATTAGTTTACTAATAGCACACTTGAATAAACTTCTTTTTGTAATCATCTCTTCTGTGCTTTTCCCCTGCTCCAAACAAAAACCAAATATCACAAAATAGAGAGATTTTTACTTGGAAAGGTGATAAAAGAAAAGGTGTTTTCTCACATTGAACAATGTGCCTGAAAGGAAGTGAGTGGTTAAGAAATGTATGTACTTTTGTCTTCTCCTGAAGGACCATCATTTCGTTTTTTAGATGTTCTAAGGGGAGAAAGGGCTTTGCTTTGCTGAACAGAATTAAAAAGTAATGTATGAAGAACATCCATACTGATTGGCCACAGTAAAACAGACTGATGGCGCGAGAAGCATCATTAACCCTTCTGCCCTTCGGGAGATTTCTTATAAATCTAAGGGAGAGAATATTACTCTCTTTTTCTTCTTCTTCTTCCTGCAGCGCTGAAATGATTCTTTCTTTCTTTCTTTCATTTTTTTTTTTTTTTTTTTTTGTATTTGTATCTATCAATACATTCTCCTTAACTTTGCTGTAGTTTTTGTGTTCTCTGAGGCTAACTGTCTAGAGATGACTGGTAAACTTTTCACACAAAACTTACTTTGTTAGTTGAGCTTTTCTTGAATGAAAAACCATTTGAGGGAATTTGATGTTTGTTTTGTTGGGTCAGGATCTTCTGTTACACTTGTTCCCTTGTCATATGTCTGCACAATTTGAAGAGAATATGTGATGTCAGTCTTATTCTTCAAATGCTACACAAAACTGGATATGTTTTGAATGTCAATTGGGAAATTAATTTTGAATCACTAATTAAAAGTTGGACACAGAACTGGATCATCAATTCAAACAGAAACCACAATAAAAAAATAAATGCACAAATCATTCTCTATCTGATGCAATATGCAGAGTTTCAGAACTAACTGAATCACTGAAGAATGTTAATTCACTTACATTTAGGTTGATCATGGGCATTAATTAAGCATTAACTGTTATTTGTGGTTATCATATAATAATCGTAATAATTTAAATTAATTTTGTTTTTAAGGTCGCAGACATTCCTTACAGTCATCAACACAGGGCATCCTCATCACTGTAGCAAACTGGCCTTTACATCATTAATAAGTAAGTGGTAAATGAATGTGTGAGTGAGTCTAGATGGCCAGTCTCAGTCTCTCTTTCACCCTAGTTTCCTGCTTTAAACTTTCAAAACAGTATAGGGATTTTCAATTTAGATCTATTTCTTACAGTCCATCGCTATTGCTTGAACCTCATCTCTTTGAATATTGATCTTGTGGTAATAGCAGCAGAGCTCCAAAACCAGTATTCACGTGCTAATAGAGGTAGAGTGGGTGCATCCCTGCAAATAGCCCTGAATTTGCTTTCGTCATCAAGAAAGTCAAGGCAGTGTTTCTTATCAAATGCTCAAACATTTTACGTAGCTAACCGAGAATAACAAATTGAATGAATGTCTAAGAACCAGAAATGGTCATATGTAATCTTGAAGACACAAAAGCTGAGGTATGAGATATTCTGAATGCATAAAGGCTATGAATAAATAAACTCTTCTTTGCCTTTTAACTACACACGACTGATAAAGAGGGCAGAACAACTTGGACACATTTTGAATACTGATACAAGCCCCCCCCCGTTCTCTTTTTATGTGGACATTTCCCTGAACACCTGCACTGTTACTGATACACCGCATTCAAATTATTTTTTTAACAAGATTATTATTTTTTTCGTATACTGTTGGAATTGCTGTTAGAAAATAAGAAATAATAATTTTGCTGAGGTTTATGTTTAAAACAAGTCTTATGAAATACTATAATAATTTTTAGTATGAATATATACTATATTATAAGATAAATACACTGATTAATTGATTTGATTGCAGCATGTTGCTTTTAATTAATTAGTGCAAATTATTTTAGTAAGCTTTGCAGGACAGTGGCACTCCGGGAGCAGGATTGTACACCCATTTGAGTATTTCACCCAGCCAGCCATTACAACATTGGCTTAACCAATGGCGTAAGTTTATCTGACCAATGGCAGAGGGAAACCTGTTTAAAAATTACATTTTCAAAACGTCAGTGTTTAAATTCCGTTTGCTGATGCAGGAATGACATATTTCACATATTTCAAAATGTACTATTCCTTTGTAAACAGTCTATTTCAGAAATATATTCATATGTACTCTATGACGTGTGCGATCTTAAACATGATTGCAAGTGACCTATTGTAAGCCCCCCCTGAGATGTTTTTGATAAATTTTGGACACAGAGGGACTGGCTCTCTTTGAAGAGCATTCAATTGGGACTTAAACATTCCATGGAGGAATATATATATATATATAAAAGATTTTAAAATAAATATGGTGGGTAACAAGATTAATTTGGAAGCAAGGGTTTACAGATCACAATGCAAATGCGAGAAGCCTCATGTTACGGTCATCACGATCGCTGATGACAACACCCAGGATCAACTCCGTTCGTGTACCGCAGGGTAAGATTAAATTCATTTACATTTAACCAGTTTAATATGGAGAGGCACTGAAATGTCGACCATTGTTGTGTTTTTGACCTACACTGTACATAGCGTGAGAACAGTTAGCTATTTAGGTTTGTATGTTAGCATGGACTCACTAACATTAATTGCCATTTAATGAGAGTATGACAACCAGAAAATCCTCTCAGGGTACCTGGAATCAGTGTTACAGTATCCCAGGCACATCACCATGTTTCTAGCATAAACACCATCAAACTGATGAGAGCTTCGGATCTTCCTATGTTTCTCTATGGTGCTGAAACCTAAAGTTCCGGTCCCTGTGCAAATGATACTCATCTGCCATTGGCTCATCTGTGTTCGAAGGGATGGGCTTACCGATAGGTCAATTGCAATTGCATGTGTCTGCTGAAAGGACACATGAAGCGCTTCAGTTCCATGTTTGTCTGCAATAGCATGTGTTTGTGAATACACATTTGGGGCTATACATGTGTTCATGCTGAGCTTTTGAGCAGAGCTTCACCTTTTTAACCTTCACCTGTCTTCATTTTAAAGTGGCCGGCAACATTCTGTGAGAGCTGAGTCAAAACAATGCTTATCTCTGGGGCATTAACTTCATTAGGACTGACAGAATCAGTTCATGCATCAATGGATGCCGTGACCGTTTCCACCAAACCTGTTACTGATCTTGACGTTGCCTTGAGCTTCTCCTCCAATGTGAGCACAGAGGTTCCGTTGAAACTTTAAATAGCATTAGAGAAAAACTGCATCTGTCGTCATGTTGTTTCCTTCCCCAGTGAAGACAGTCTCTAATCTCATCTCATTCTCTTCATATGGCTCTTATTGTTAGAATGAATCTGAATCCATGTGGGATAAAGAACTGGTGTTGGCATTTATAAAAAGGATATTATTTCAGATCTGTTTTTTGAAGAAGGTTGTGCAGTAACACTTTAGAATACTGCTCCGTCATTAATAACTACACAGGAACAAATGAGTAATGCACTATTAACATTCTAGTAACTACTATTAACTAACAAGAACTCTGAAAACAAATTAGTAAGTAATAGTGCTTAGTCGAATGTGATACTGATTAGCTAGTGAACTAACTAATATTTATCTCTCAGAAGACTACTAAGATCTACTATATTCAGGTTCATAATTAATGTGAAGATTGCACAATGTATAATTAATTTATGGTAACCCAAATGAATTAAATCATGGTAACCCACTAGTAATGACTCAAGTATTACCAAATCTTTCAGAAGGAATTATTCATTATTAGAATCAGTATTGTAAAGTGAAAAGCATTATAACTCTAGTAATGACTGATGTCATTGTAAGCTTTTGAGGTTTTTGTAAAGTATTAGATAGTAATGACTCAAGTGTTACTATCCTTCTAAAGGAACTACTAATTATTTGGATCAGTATTCTAAAGTGAAAAGCATGGTAACCTTACAAAAACCTTACAAAAATGTACAAAAACTCAAAAGCTTACCATGACTTCAGTAATTACTAGAGAGTTATCACGCTTTTCACTTTAGAATACTGTTCCAAATAATTAGTAATTCCTTCTGAAGTATTTGGTTATACTAGTGGGTTACAATGACCTTCACTTTTGAATTAACTATACCTTATTCACATTAATTATGAGCCTGAATATAGTAGTTCTTAGTAGTCCTCTGGGAGGTATAACAATTAGTAGTACTGATTAGCTAATAGTGAACTATCACATTCTACTAAGCACTATTACTTACTAATTTGTTAATCAGAGTTTCTTTTAGTTAATAACAGTTACTATAGTGTTAATAATTACATTTGTTCCTGTGTTTATTTTGATGGAACAGTATTCTTAAGTGTTACTGGTTGTGCTATTATTTGTTCTAAGCAATCAAAGCTTTGAAAAAAAAAAATCTCATAGGAGAGTTATGAGCCATATAAAGTATGTGTACCGGAATATTATATAGACAGCACACTTTGCACACCTTAGTAACTGCATAGCGATGTCCTGGCAACCAACACCCCAGTATTGTGGTAGTAAGTTTTGTAAGCCGAATTAAAATTTTCTTCAGAAAATGTAAAAGTCTAGTTAATGGTGTAGATTGATTCATTTCTTTTTATCTATGTTTCTGTATCTTTATCTTCTCTCACAATCTTTAATTGGGTATTAATGCATAAATAACTAATAGATTACCAAATGATTACTCCTGTTTCCCCTGACATTCCATAGAAAGCAAATGGACACTTTTATCAATCTTTTTCTACTTAGTTTTTTAGACTACAGATTCAGATCGAATTTGTTGTTTTTTATTTAGTGGACTCGATCACAATTTGTTAAAAGGCACTAATAAAAAAGTTTCCCACTTTTTAGAAGTACTAGGTTAACGCTTTTTAAAATGCAAGATGGACCACTGTATGCATCTAAAATGTCCCAGATTAGAGCTCCATGGTTCAGGGAGTGTTCATGAACTCTTTCAAAGCATCAACACACAATCTGTCCCTCTGAATATTCAGAAAGCTATTAGAATATTAATATGAAAAGCAATTCAAAGCATTTGTCAGAGTGCATTTCAAACGCTCTGACTGAAAGACTGAAAGTTTGCTTATTTATTCTAATGGAGGCCAAAGCAACCACCTTGCAAATATGCTTCAGACATTGACTTTGCAATGAATCTACCCTGATTAAAGCTGAATTATAATAAAATAAAGATATATATGTCAGAGATAAAACAATTTTTTTGAGTTTGCATAAAATATTCTGGATAAAAGTGTCTACTAAATAAATACATGTCTGTAAAAGTCTACATAACCTGATTTCTTAATATTGTGCATGGTTTATTGTAAGCAGTCTGTCTCTGGTGTGTGCAGGCAGGAAGGCGAAGACAGGTAAATACAATTCTCAAACGAAGGTTTAATGAATAAGAAAACTCAGGTGAGTAATACAGGCAGGATCACAACACACTCTATACACTGATGTACATAGGTGAGACTGAACACAGACTGAAGGAAACAAGAGAGCTAAATAGCAAACAGAAACGAGTTGACAAGACACAGCTGAACAGAACTAAACTAACGAGGGTAACCATGGGGACAGATGAGTGGCGGGAAACTGAACAAAGGAACATGTGACAAACGAAAACAGGAAGTCCATGAACAAAATATAACTGTGACATTGTCAAGTTGGCTGGGACTTTATTTATAAAATGTTGAGTAGAAACCGTCCTACATTTGATCTTACCTTAGTCAAGCGTGTACCTCTCTTTAATTCACATTTTTTCAATTCACATTTATTTGTATAGCGCTTTTCACAATACATATCGTTTCAAAGCAGCTTTACAGGAAATGCATGTGTCTACATTACAATTTAGAGTGATCTGTTATCAGAGGTGACTTAAACGATGTATTTCCAAAATGTACGCAGTTAGCTTACAATTTATTAATTTAAACAATGTATTAATTTAAGGCAGAAACAATGAGCTCATTTAAGTAAGGAATACATGTTAACAAATGATTAGTATATATAGAACAATTTTGCATTGGGGCATGTTGATTCAGAGTTGTGTCATCTGAGGTCCCTGAGTTTGGAGCTGTCATCTTCCAGATGTGATAATCTATAAAACCTAATCAATGTCATTAACATATAAAAGAGCATCAGTCAACTTGATGTTCTTGACAAAAATGTAAGTCCTGTAAAATCTCCCAGCATGCTCTGCATATTTTAGTCTTCCTCACAAGTACTGTATGATGCTGAGGTCCAGTTTTGCAACTCACTTAGGACAGTTGAGGACAAGGCGACTTAAACACAACATTCACAAAGGCTGCAAGCTGTTATATGCTAAATGAGGCAACAAGCAAAAAAGAAAGTTATAAACTTCTGAACAGCATAAATGTGTAAGTTAAGTTATTTTGACTCATAGAAAACAGATAGACATCTGTTATGCAGCTTCTCTGGGGCAGTACATATAAAAACTATTTATTATGTTATTTTTAAGACTTTTTTCTTATTTCTTAAAAATGCGAAATATCTTATACAGTAGATCCCGCAGGGGGTATGTAAATTAATGGTCACAACTTTGTAAAAG
Source organism: Paracanthobrama guichenoti (assembly GCA_018749465.1). Classification (NCBI taxonomy): domain Eukaryota; kingdom Metazoa; phylum Chordata; class Actinopteri; order Cypriniformes; family Gobionidae; genus Paracanthobrama; species Paracanthobrama guichenoti. The sequence continues at coordinate 14,677,596 of CM031943.1, read as the reverse complement.
AGGAGTGGTTGTGTGAGAGCTAAGCACTTAGATTTTTTTTTTCTTCTTTTTTGAAAAGCTAAGCTGTCACATACACTGCAAATCTCATTACAATAATAAGGGGCAGAGTCTCCTTTGCACTCATATTACTCCAGCTGTTCTCAAGTTTGATATGTCATCTCCCTAAGACATAACTACTGTCATTTTGACTCTTTTAATCTGTCAATCATTTCTAGAGGAAGAGAGACAGTGAGTTAGTGTAACTAAAACAAAAGACAAAAAGTTGTGCGTTTGCTTCCAGATCCCATCAGACCTCTGGCTGTCTCTCCTTTCTCCATCATCATGTCCATGTCACCCTTACATAATAGCAACACATAATCTCCTGTCTCCTGGGAGTATTTATAGACTACAGAATCTGACTGTTTGAGAAACCCTTATCTCCACAAATCCTGCTTTAAATGGATGTGGCAAAAATGTGTGCTTGTCATATCTTTACACAAATAGTACACTGTATAAAAATATTCAACAGATGTATCCTACCCTGATTAGAGACTCTGTGCCCTGGATCGGTTTGGTTGTGGTGAGCAACCAGACAAGCAAACCATGATGCATCATAATTCATAATTGGAAATGTGTACATACAAAGCAACAGGGTCTGATTCTGTGGAAGAGCACATTAGTTATCGCAGTTGAAAAGAAAACAGTGTTAACATTAATGCTTTTCATCTTAAAATACTGTCTAATTGCTATATGAATATGAACCGTCTGCTTCATATTCTGCCACAGCATCTCAATTGGAATCCATTTAAGACTTTGACTCGATCTGTCTTTCTCCTGAGCCATCTTAGATTTGCTTAAATCCTTTTGGTCATTGTCTTATTGGAGGACTCATTTTTTTAACCCAGCTTTAGCTCCTTGACTAATGGCATGATGTTCTGTTCGGGGTAAAAATTCCCTGAGAATACCAGGGTCCTAACAGTGTGGAGCTGTTCAGAAAAAAACAGCCATAGATATTCACAATCCCACCACCTGACTGCCATTTTGATTGATCAAAAGATGTATGTTTCGAATTTGAATCATGTATCTCTTGAAAATAGTTTTCCAGGAACTTTCAGGTTTGTCCAAGTGGTGTCTGGCAAAAATTAAGGCAGATACTATTTTGGTTCTAGTAGTAGCTAGTTAAGGGTCAGTACAAGAGAGGTCTGCAAATTTCTAAACATTAACACATATGCATTGCCACTCCTTTCCTACTTGATTTAACCAATGCAACTTGGGGTTCAATTATTTGAACTGTTAATTCTGTCAGGATCACTATCGTCAAAGTGATAAACAATTAGCATATAGTTTAGACTGGCGGTATGGTTATGTTTTGGGTAAAAACTCCCTGCTCATCCATGCAGCCTAGCATGAATAAGAGCAGGGAGAGCATTGATAAACTCCCCTAGGGTAAACAGAACAGAAGCAACAATGTATTGCAGATAGCATTAATGTGAATATTAAAATGTACAACGTAATTCGGGAATTTAGTCTGATTCAGGGGGATTCATCTGATTCATTCACTGATTCATCCTGACTGATGAGTGGAGGAGCTGGGGATGGAGGAGGGTAATTAGCTCTGGAGAAACGCGAGAGCAGCTGATAATACTGAAGGAGCTTATATATATGTATGCTGTGATAGGCATCGTATTCCTACGATGCACAAACATTATGTACAGCAAAGGCAAAAAAAGTAAAAAAAAGGAAAAAGGTCACTGGATTCAAGATTCAAGAGTTTTATTTGTCACATACACAATTATATACAGAATATACAACCGGCAGTGAAATGTAAACAGGTCCGCTCCATGGACAGTGCAAATTCACAGTTAAAAACACAAGGAGGAAATGATAATAGAAATAGAATAAAAATAGTAATAAAATATATATATATATATATATATATATATATATATATATATATATATATATATATATATATATATATATATAGAATTAGAATTATAAATAATCAAGTAGAAAAAAGTAAAAAATAAATAAATAAAGAAGTGGAATAAAATAAGTGGAGTAAACTGTGCAGTGAGTAAACTGTCGACTTATAAATATGTGGTTAACAAATGTATAAAGAGTATAATGTGCAAACAGGTTTATAACAGGTTGTTACACAGTAACAACGAGAACAGAAAGTGCAGTGCAATGTCAGTATATCGATGGTCACGTGATGTTAAGTGACTGAGTTCAGGAGTCTGATGGTCTGGGGAAGAAGCTCCTTCTGAGTCTCTCAGTTTTGGCCATCAGGCTTGGAAGCGCTTACCAGATGGCAGCAGCGTGAAATGAGGGTTTGCAGGGTGATTAGAGTCCTTGATGATCTTAGTAGCTCTACCTTTGCAGCGTTTGGTGTAGACGTCCTGCAGAGACGGGAGAGCTGACCCTGAGATACGCTCGGATAAGCGCACGACTCTTTGCAGGGCTTTGCAGTCATGACTGGTGCTGTTCCCATACCACGCTGTGATGCACTGAGTTAATACACTTTTTATCGCCCCGAAATAGAACGTTTTCAGGATAGCTGGTGAAACCCTGAATTTCCTCAGCTGGCGCAGGTGGTACAGTCTTTGCCTGGCTTTTTTCACCTGTGTCTGAATGTGAGCAGTCCAGGTCAGGTCCACGGAGATGTTTACTCCCAGGTACTTGAAGCTGCTCACTCTCTCTACTGGTGACCCGCTGATCATGAGGGGGGAGTATGTCCGTTGCTGTCTCTTGAGATACTGGAGATCAGAGCTTAACTCGTTATAAATGAGATGAATACCATTGATAAACTCCTCACCTTTTTTAATGAAACCTTCTGATGCCCTCCAATATGAGGTGGAATCTTGCCCTATACCCCATACATTTGCCATTAAGTGAACTGTAAAGGTGATGGCCATTTTACCAATGTCATATTTTATTAAGTGCTGCTTCATCCTTGAGTGACACACTTATCCTTTGTGCTTCTCAGCCAGATAGATTCATTAACAAAGAAATGACTTAAAGTAGAGAACCAAGTAACTGGTCTAATGCTGAAATTAATAATAAAATCTGTGTTTGGTTGTTGCCCTTGCAACAGACCTTGGGAGTTCTGTAAGAGATGCTCATTTCCTTTTGAAAATGATCTGAATGTTTTATTTTTCACCATAAGAAATAGTAATTGTAATCCGTCTCCAACAACTTTTGATTTGTTTTTAGCATTATTGGATAATTGTTCATTTGTGTTGGCTCTCAGGTAAAGTGGTCCACTCATGCTGACTAATATCAGTCTGCTGATATTGGTGAAAGTGTGCAGTTCCACTCCGTTAGTAATATACCAAGTGATTAACATGCAAAAGGAGTGGCAAGATGTCAGACTGAGTGGATAGCGGGCTAGAAACGTTGAGGTATGAATAATTAGAGAAACGAGGGACCTGGCATGATGACAGGCCATAGCCTGGGCAAGAAGCTCAGAGAATTGAACATTTGAACAAGGATGTCTGAGACCTAGCAGGCCGTGGCTGGGTGTTAATATCTTTACCTTCCCAGGGCAAGGATTTTACGCTTGAATATTCCACTCCTGAAAGTGCGCTTGGAAGTTGTAAGCTTGATTCGCCTCAACCTATGTAAATGTGCAATCGAGTAAACTGCAGCCCGCTATGCTTGGATGTACTGTAGCTACTGGCATCCCATCCTTTTTGAAAAAATGGGGATACTGTTACATCCAGGTTGTTGTTAGCTTGCTGAAAAAGCAGACCGCAATTACAATCACGACATCCATGATTAGACATCAATCCAGTTGTTCAGAAAACCCAAACTGTCTTGAAAAGGAAATCCACTTGACAATAAGAGCTCATCGTCTTTCATGTCATGCAGTCTCGAGCTGATCCACATACAGCATTGTGTTTAATATAGCCTTGGGTTTGTATGAGTTCTCTAATCATCCTTAACCATATTGGGTCACACCAGGCCAGTCTGAAATCCCAACGGTTTAAGCCTCCACTGGTGGAACTTTAATTGGAAGGTAATGTCTCATCTGGCCTTATACCCCAGGAGTCCGCAAGGAATTATCCCTTACAGAATGGCATGATCTGGGATTGTCAGGAGAAAATCCCCACAAGTGCCACGGGCTGTCAGAAACCTACTTTACCGTAACTGAACAGGCTAAACGCCACATTGATTGGGTGAGTCAGAAAGAGCTGAATGTTTTAATTGTTAATTACGACATAAGCTTCTCGCTCCAGTATGTGGATTATTATATATATATATATATATATATATATATATATATATATATAAAGAAAAAGAAAAATATATTTCATCATACCTTTAGCCTACTCAGTATAGAGCTGCATGCTTTGTGCCACAGGAAGTTCATAGGTTAATGTGTCAAATGTGTCAATCAAAATGTGACTTTGGAAAACAGATGGTGCGTCCCAATTCGCATACTATCCATCCTAAATAGTATTTTGAAAATAGAATTGGACCCACTTTATATCAGGTGGCCTTAACTACTATGTAGTCTACTAACATTTAAATGAATCATTTGAATGCACTTATTGTGTACATACATGTTTTTACATTGTACTTAAATTTTTAAATTAGCTGTTTATAATTACATCTGTAATTAATTTCTGTATTTACATTTATAATTACATTGTTGACCCATCCCTTACCCTTAACCCAACCCTTATTTTAACATTTAACGTTTTTAACATTAAGACCCGATATACTCACAGAAAAGTTATTTTTTTCTTTCTTCGCTTAGGGGTAAAACAAAGTTCAAAATACTTTACCAGAGATATATACTGTTAGCAAAAATCCGACACTGCCAATGTCTCATTAGTGTTATAAGTGTGCCATATGCATCAGATGTTCAGCCAACGGTCCGTGGGCAGATGTCTGACCTTGACGGACTGAACAGGAGAAATTAATCGGAAAAGATTTCCACGTGAAAGAAGGTGGAGTCTCTATGCACACCTTACTATTACATAATGATGTCATCTGACAAAATGACCGTCAGTATATTGTGGCCTTTAAAGTAGGGTTGGGGGCGGTATATCGAGTTTGTACAATATATCAATATATTTTTTTAGAAATGATATGGAATGAGACAATACCATTTATATCGATATACAGTAGATTGATACGAAGGCATCTGAAAAATAGCGGAGTACTCAGAATGAGCTGATGTAGGGAAAGTGCATGATACAATTTATCCTAAACATGACACCTTTTATATTAAGGGCTTCAAAATAACTGGTAAGAAGATATAGTTAACACTATATATAGTTAACAGTTATATTGTTAGCAGCTTGCCCTGTCAGATGCTCTGAGAGATAGGCTACTTGTGCTGACTGACAGATAAATACTCACGCTGTTTAATGTGTTTGAGATGTGGTGCTTTCCTCAGTGCATAACTTACATTTCACAGGTATATTCTCCATCTGTAAATGTTAGAAAATCATGCAATTATGTCCATTTTGCTGTCTGGAGAGGACGAGCCTTCTGCAAGTGAATCTCCGCTACAATTCAGGCTAGAGTGCATGTGCGGCAAACAGACGGAATGCAATAGAATTGGAATGCAATAATTCTGACTAAAATATACATATTTCTAAAATATTTGTTGTTGGACAATAAATATGCCATATGTGGAATTTTAAACCTACAAGTACACTCACCTAAAGGATTATTAGGAACACCTGTTCAATTTCTCATTAATGCAATTATCTAATCAACCAACCACATGGCATTTGCTTCAATGCATTTAGGGGTGTGGTCCTGGTCAAGACAATCTCCTGAACTCCAAACTGAATTTCAGAATGGGAAAGCAAGGTGATTTAAGCAATTTTGAGTGTGGCATGGTTGTTGGTGCCAGACGGGCTGGTTTGAGTATTTCACAATCTGCTCAGTTACTGGGATTTTCACGCACAACCATTTCTAGGGTTTACAAAGAATGGTGTGAAAAGGGAAAAACATCCAGTATGCGGCAGTTCTGTCCTGTGGGCGAAAATGCCTTGTTGATGCTAGAGGTCAGAGTTACAACCGAGGTATGCAGCAAAGCATTTGTGAAGCCACAACACGCACAACCTTGAGGCGGATGGGCTACAACAGCAGAAGACCCCACCGGGTTCCACTCATCTCCACTACAAATAGGAAAAAGAGGCTAAAATTTGCACAAGCTCACCAAAATTGGACAGTTGAATACTGGAAAAATGTTGCCTGGTCTGATGAGTCTCGATTTCTGTTGAGACATTCAGATTCAGAAGTCAGAATCTGGCGTAAACAGAATGAGAACATGGATCAATCATGCCTTGTTACCACTGTGCAGGCTGACCACCATGTACCCATTCTCTGATGGATTCTTCCAGCAGGATAATGCACCATGTCACAAAGCTTGAATCATTTCAAATTGGTTTCTTGAACATGACAATGAGTTCACTGTACTAAAATGGCTCCCACAGTCACCAGATCTCAACCCAATAGAGCATCTTTGGGATGTGTTGGAACGGGAGCTTCGTGCCCTGGATGTGCATCCCACAAATCTCCATCAACTGCAAGATGCTATCCTATCAATATGGGCCAACATTTCTAAAGAATGCTTTCAGCACCTTTTTGAATCAATGCCACATAGAATTAAGGCAGTTCTGAAGGCGAAAGGGGGTCAAACACAGTATTAGTATGGTGTTCCTAATAATCCTTTAGGTGAGTGTATAGTTTTATGAAAGTGACCATTATAATGGTGTAATCAAATATAGGCTAATATGCTTTTGTTTTTATTTTCATGTTTAGTTTAGTGAATTTAAAAACTTCTAAAAAGTTGAATTTAGTTTTTAGATTGTAAACCCTCTTTTTGCACATAATATATTGCATAGCCTACATTACATTTACTGTATTTGTTTATAGCCTTCAATACCAACATTGTTTTTATGACATCACTGGGCAGGATGTGAATATTTTTTTTTAAATAGATACATATGTTTTTTTTCCAAATAGAAAAATGTAGAAAATACCGGGATATACCGTGCATCGCCATTCAACCAAAAATAACAGAGATATTATTTTGTGGCCATATTGCTCAGCCCTACTTTAAAGCATGTTAACCCATTTTGCTACACCAAGTAAACAAAATAATGAACTTTTAGAATAGTATCATATGAGCATTATATATTATTGGAATATGACACTGTTTGAAAGCAAATCTTTGTTTCATAGTGTCTGGTTTAAGACTTGCTTTGGGCCACATGAGATGTGGAATGTTTTGTAGTCTTGAAAACGGTGAGATGGCATCACAGTGGGGCATTCTGGGACAGTAAGCAAGAGAGCAGATAAGAACTGAGAACCGCTGCATGGGGTAAGGTAAACAAGTCTTCCACTGTCTCTCCCTCTATAAATTCACTTTGCCTCATACCAAATTTGCCACTTCAGTTCACTTTACTCATCCCACTCTCACCGGGCGATTTACCGCTGGTGACTTTTTCCAGGGTTTCTAGACTCTTTTGATTTCAGCTTTTTGTTCATTGTAATTCTTTTCACCCCATCTTCTCCACCTTCAGCCTCTGTTCTGTTTATCATTCTCTCTGCTGTGTCCTGGGCACTTTAAAGCTAAGAGAAATAGCCAGAAGCCCCCCTCATCAAAGGTGTTTCAAAGGTTTAATTTTATCTGTAGCTGTGGGAAAGCTAAGGATTGCTGTCCTTTGATTCCCGTGTGTTAGAAGTACAATTACTCATCCTCATCTTAGGGCAACTCTGATGCTTTGAGCCTCCGGAGTGGGAAACGCTAACGTTGAGCAGGTATATGTGAATGGGTCTGTGTGCAGTCATTTTTCACTATTCTTTCACCTTATGCCACATGGTACACCATTAATGATTGAGGTGACCATGCTAACCACAGGTGGTCTTAATCCAAATAGCCAAAATTGTATCTGAATTCTCCTGGTAATGCGAAAGTTCTTTTCAAAACTACTTCACTTTTCACCCTTGCTCCAATGATGATTAAAGTGATGTTGCTGATAGAGGTCCCAGTCGCTGACCCATTGAACACCCTGCTGATCTGCACATGATGGCCAACTGGTTCAGAGTGGACTAAATCCTATCAGTCTCCTAGACAAAAGCAGAAGCCATGAACAGAATAGCCTTTTTACAATCCCTTTCACCCACTGTTATTGCTCAATGTGTTCTTTTCACGTTATGTCATTAAAGCAATCACTGAATTTGCGGAGATTACACTTCCCATAATGCATTTGTACTGTATGTGTCCTTTTATGCCTGCACATACCTAATCAATTCAGTCTATAAATATCAACTTTTGTGGTCACTGTTTCATGACCAGAAACACAGAGCTTTCCATTAGGAACAAATCAATGAGCAGATGTGATGAGAAAGGTCCATTTTAGTGATTTTGTCTGATCGCATATTATGGCTTTTAAAAAAAATTATTACGTGTTTATGATGCTAAGGCATGCTCATAGAACAATTTCACCTTCACAGAGATGAAATGTATACAGTAGGTCAGTGCTGATGTAGGTGGTGATCAATATCACTCATGAAATCTGACTGTAATTTACTGTTTTGTGATAATACAGGGTCTAAAATTAACCAAGTACCAAATGCCAGTAATTTTTTTAATTTGCCGATTAAATAAAATGAGGTTACTTAGCGGTTGACTGGTGATGTTATTAGTAACTGCAAAATATAACATGATTTAAATAGATAAATCATATACTGTACCTCAGCAAGGGTTAGTTTAAGGTAGGGAATCCTAAATGGGGTTTGTGAATTGATATTGAAAAGCTAATGATGAATTAAAATTAATGTAAAATTAAAATAAATGGAGCTGCACAATTAATCAAAATAATATAGAAATTGTGATATAGCTTAGTGTGATTATCCAATCAAAGGCTGCGATGTAATTAAATAAGTAATAGTCTGGCTCAGTTCACAGTAAATGCTGCTTATCACCAATTCCATCTCCATGCGTTGAGTTCAATAGGTATTTTGGGAATGCATTGTGTGCTTGGTTCACTCTATTTGCATAATAGAGCATAGTAATAATTTGCCCCCCAAAATAAAAGGATTTGAAATGTTAAAAGTAAGAGTTTGAATGTTTAAATTCAAGACTACTACTACTAATAATAATAATGATTTCAGCAGCAATATGAGATGTTTTCATATGAGATAAAATGTTGTTTCACTGTTAAAAATAACCATTCATGACATAATTACAATATAATTTTTGGCCAAGGTTTGCAGCCATATATATATATATATATATATATATATATATATATATACACACTCACCTAAAGGATTATTAGGAACACCTGTTCAATTTCTCATTAATGCAATTATCTAATCAACCAATCACATGGCAGTTGCTTCAATGCATTTAGGGGTGTGGTCCTGGTCAAGACAATCTCCTGAACTCCAAACTGAATGTCAGAATGGGAAAGAAAGGTGACTTAAGCAATTTTGAGCGTGGCATGGTTGTTGGTGCCAGACGGGCCGGTCTGAGTATTTCGCAATCTGCTCAGTTACTGGGATTTTCACGCACAACCATTTCTAGGGTTTACAAAGAATGGTGTGAAAAGGGAAAAACATCCAGTATGCGGCAGTCCTGTGGGCGAAAATGCCTTGTTGATGCTAGAGGTCAGAGGAAAATGGGCCGACTGATTCAAGCTGATAGAAGAGCAACTTTGACTGAAATAACCACTCGTTACAACCGAGGTATGCAGCAAAGCATTTGTGAAGCCACAACACGCACAACCTTGAGGCGGATGGGCTACAACAGCAGAAGACCGCACCGGGTACCACTCATCTCCACTACAAATAGGAAAAAGAGGCTACAATTTGCACAAGCTCACCAAAATTGGACAGTTGAATACTGGAAAAATGTTGCCTGTTCTGATGAGTCTCAATTTCTGTCGAGACATTCAGATGGTAGAGTCAGAATTTGGCGTAAACAGAATGAGAACATGGATCCATCATGCCTCGTTACCACTGTGCAGGCTGGTGGTGTAATGGTGTGGGGGAAGTTTTCTTGGCACACTTTAGGCCCCTTAGTGCCAATTGGGCACGTTTAAATGCCACGTCCTACCTGAGCATTGTTTCTGACCATGTCCATCCCTTTATGACCACCATAAAGCCATTCTCTGATGGCTACTTCCAGCAGGATAATGCACCATGTCACAAAGCTCAAATCATTTCAAATTGGTTTCTTGAACATGACAATGAGTTCACTGTACTAAAATGGCCCCCCCAGTCACCAGATCTCAACCCAATAGAGCATCTTTGGGATGTGGTGGAACGGGAGCTTTGTGCCCTGGATGTGCATCCCACAAATCTCCATCAACTGCAAGATGCTATCCTATCAATATGGGCCAACATTTCTAAAGAATGCTTTCAGCACCTTGTTGAATCAATGCCACGTAGAATTAAGGCAGTTCTGAAGGTGAAAGGGGGTCAAACACAGTATTAGTATGGTGTTCCTAATAATCCTTTATGTGAGTGTGTGTATATATATATATATATATATATATATATATATATATATATATATATATATATATATATATATATATCTATAAAATAAAACATTTCGATTATTCAGATTAAATATTTTATCTGTTTACCTGTATGTCATTTGACCACTGACCAACATTAGAGAACTGTGAATATGTGAACGTGTTGTTAAATTATTTAATTATTGAGTTCACCATTGTGTTCACCCAAAAATGAAAATTCTGTCACCATTTACTCACCCTCAAGTAATTCCAAACCCATAATACTTTCGTTCATCTTCAGAACACAAATGATGATATTTTTAATAAAATCTGAGCGATTTCTGTCCCTCCATTGACAGCTATGCAACTACCACTTTGACGCTTCAAAAAGTTTGTAAAGAGATCGTAAAACTAATCCATATGAATAGGGTGGTTTAGTCCAAATGTTCTGAGGAGACATGATCAGTTGTGGTAAACAAAAGGAAGCTCAAGCATGCTCGCTGGACATGCAATAACCAGTGAGGTTCATTCTTGTGTGTTATGCAGCACGTTTGACCTTCTGCTAGAACCAATGAGGTTTGTTTTCGCATGTCAAGCAGGTTTCCGTTGAGCTTCTGTTTATGTTTGTTAATCAATGTTTATATGTGAATAAAATACTAAATTAAATCTGTACATCATATAAAGTGATTGTGTCTCTTCAGAAAATTTGGACTAAAATGCTTGATTGATCTGGATTAGTTTTACGATCTCTTAACCCTTAAATGCACCTCGGGTCTTTAGCGACCCACGACGTCATTCACTACCCTCCTCCTAATTATTTTTTTAAAGTTAGACATCAACCTTCTAAGTATTCCTCAATCAATCCATTATAAACAATATAACAAGAAAACAATAATAAAAATATAACTGAATGCCTGTTTTTCCACTAGTTTTTTTTTTTTTTGTTGTAAAAATTGTATAGGGTTGCTAACGATCCGAGGTGTGTAAGATTGTACGTATATTTTTTCTGCACAACAATAAATGAATCTATAATGATGAAATAAGTGCAACTCACCTTTATTCCACAAGGTGGCAATGTCTAATACACAATGATGAAGAGACATTTCACTCAGTTACCTCAGACAGAAAACAAAACAATAATAATTATAATCTGGAAAACTTGAAACGTCTCAGCGACTTACTGCAAGTGAACACATTCAAATATTAGTGTCACTGTCACTTGATGATGGATCTGGTCAAGAAGCTGTCAGCGATCAAAATATTGATTTTGAAGACGTTGAAAATGAGTTTTGAGTATATGCGTGAGATCGTAAATATGAGCCAGATGCTGAATTTATTGGCAAATGACAGTGATGATGGTATAAAACATCTGCTCAAACTGAACAGTTCCAAGCTCCAAAAAGGTAATGAAATATGCTTTATTATATTCTTCTGTTATTGTTACTCTAATATCAAGAGTTCCCTTTCAGTCGGTCACGTTCGACGTACGTCGGACGTCACCGACGAATTGGGATCACTTCAGGGAGCCCCTAACAGCTTCGAGATATAGAGAACAGGCCAATGAGAATTGGCGTGCGAGATTTGCATTTCGCGCTCCGCCCCGCGTCGCGGGTATAAAGCGGAAGTGAAATGCACGCACGCTTGTCATTCACCGGAGCGAGCGGCGTTGATGAAGAACGAAACGAGAGAGAGAGAGAGAGAGAGAGAACAGACGAACAGAGAGAACGAGAGGCCAGAGAGAGAGGGAAACGCGTGTGTTGGCGAGACGGCACAACCAGCGCGACCGCGCCCCCTGCTGCATTAAGAGAAAAAAAACAACTGCTGTTCTCACAGCAAGAGAGTTGTGAGTGCACACACACGGGCTGCACTATTTCCCGGTGTGTTGCCGCGGTCCTCCCCTGAGTGCTTCAGCACAAAAAAAAGAGCGTTTTTCCTCACAAAGAGAGCTACACGGGTGTGACACTGCGTCTTTTTCAAGATGTCATTCCACCCGTGCGCTACTGGATGCGGTCGTTCCCTGTCACCCGCTGACGGTCACAATCGCTGTATCACGCTGAGGCAGCCTTTGTGGATAGTTCGTGTTCTCACTGCGGGAACATGACTATCGCAGCGCTTAGGTCGAGACTCGCCTACATTCGTGAAGGTGGAGTCCCCCTACCCATGCCTCGATCTAGCTCTATTCCCCAGAATAGATCTACTTCGACGAATGGCCGGGGTGACCTGAGGATTACGGTTAGGGCTAACCCGCCGAGCGTACCTCCGCAGGCCCCTAACCCCTCACAAGCGGCGCTACCGGTTGAGCTTCCGGAGGGACCCGCTGGCCCCTCCCATGGGCGTCCGGCGGTCTCCTTCGGAGCTCCGGCGGAGGAGCAGATGTCGATCGCTGCATCGGAGGGGAGTTCCAGTCCTCGGAGGATGAAGATTCGGCTGCACTGCCTCCCTCTGGGAGAGTGGCAGCGGTCGAGTCAGACCCGAGTTGACGGCTATGCTTTCCCGGCCGCCGAAAGGTCGGGCTTGAGTGGAACCCTCCACCACGTCCCGAAACTTCTAGGTTGGACGATTGGTTTCTCGGGCGGGCGCGCTGGTTCTCAGCGCCCCGCCCGGTACCTTTCTTCCGGAGGTGCATGAGGAGCTCACCAGGTCGTGGTCGACACCCTTTAGTGCCAGGAACCGACCCGGTGGCTCCTCCTCCTCACTACCCCTTGACGGGCGGGCAAGCCAGGGGTGCGTGGGGATCCCGCCGATGGAGCGGGCGTCGCGATGCAACTGTGTCCGGCGACCGCCTCCAATTGGCGCGGTGACCCACGTCTCCCGCCCAAGGCCTGTAAGTTCTCCTCCAGTCTGACTGCGAAGGCTTACAGGTCTTGTGGCCAGGCTGCGTCCGCCTTGCATGCCATGGCGCTGCTTCAGGTGCATCAGGCCCAGGCACTCATGGATATGCACGAGGGTAGCCCTGGCCCAGAGCTCCTCCGGGAGCTCCGGGCGGCGACGGACCTGCGCCCTCCGGCGGCGAAAGTCACCGCCCGTTCCATCGGTCAGGCGATGTCCACTCTAGTGGTCCAGGAGCGGCATCTCTGGCTCAACCTGGCGACATGAGGGAGACCGATAAGACTCGGTTCCTGGACTCCCCATCTCCCGGCCGGGTTGTTCGGCGGCGTCGGTCGAGCTTTGCCCAGCAGTTCTCGGCCGCCCAGAAGCAGACGGAGGCCATAAAATACATCCTGCCCGGCGGTCAGCTGCTGCCTCCACCCGCCGCCGGCCGCAGCACCTCCGCCTGCTCGTCGCCGAGGACGTCCGCCCGCCGCTGCCCCCGCTCCCGCCCCAGCCCAGCAGCAGCCTCCACCCGGGCGTCGGCGTGGAGCCGGCCGTGGGAAGGACGTCCAGCCCGCTCAGGCCGCTGCCAAGCCAGGTGGCAAGCGCCGTCGTAAGAGACCCTGAGGCGGGCCACCCAGAGATGGAGGAGACTGCTCTTCGGGAGGCGGCCGCAGCACCTCTCCCCGGAGGAGGGCCGGGGGGCGATATTGTGTCATCCTGTTCCGCCGCTAGCCCCAGTGCTAGCGGCACCCAAATTGTCAATAAAGAGCAGTTTCCGGAATCTCTGGGTGCCAAGAGAGTGCGCTTGGCGGTGTTCGGCGCTTCCATGCCTTGTCACCCTCAGGCGCCTCTCTTATCGCCAGCAGGGGTGCCGGCTGTGTCTGGGACGCCACCAACGGCCTCCCCACACTCGCGTGCCCCCTCAGCGGAAGCAGGTAAGTGTTGCACAGCACACTCAGACCCCACCTTGGGCCGCTACCATGCCGCCCGTATCGGGTCCCTGCATGCCGCCGCGCTGCCCGCTGCGCGGTGCGTCTGTGGTGCCGCGTTGGTCCCGCTTGCACGGTTCCTGGGAGCCTGGCTAGCGCTTCCCAGCCCGTCTCGCTGGCTCATCCGCACTATCAGACTCGGCTATGCGATTCAGTTCGCCCGGCGTCCCCCAAGTTCAGGGCGTTCACTTCACCTCCGTGACGAAGGAGAATGCCCCTGTGCTCCAGGCGGAGATCGCAGTCCTACTGGCGAAGGACGCGATAGAGCCGGTCCCTCCAGCCGATATGAAGACCGGCTTCTACAGCCCGTACTTCATTGTACCCAAGAAAAGCGGCGGGTTACGACCGATCTTGGATCTGCGACTTCTGAGCCAGTCCCTTCACAGGCTGCCGTTCAGGATGTTAACGCAGAAACGCATCTTCAGGTGCGTCCGTCCCCAAGATTGGTTTGCAGCGATCGACCTGAAGGACGCGTACTTTCATGTCTCGATTCTCCCTCGACACAGACCGTTCCTACGCTTTGCCTTCGGACGGACGAGCATATCAGTACAAGGTCCTACCCGCCGGGCTGGCCCTGTCGCCCGTGTCTTCACGAAAGTCGCGGAGGCGGCCATTGCTCCCATGAGAGAGCGTGGTGTTCGCATTCTCAACTACCTCGACGACTGGCTGATCCTTGCCCAGTCGCGAGAGCAGTTGTGCGAACACAGGGACATGGTGCTCCGTCACCTTTGCCGGTTGGGGCTTCAGGTCAACTGGGAGAAGAGCAAACTCTGCCCCTCGCAGAGGATCTCTTTTCTCGGGATGGAGATAGACTCGGTCGCCCGGACGGCGCGCCTCACCGAGGAGCTCGTCCAGTCAGTGTTGAACTGCGTGAACTCGTTCGAACGCAGGATAGCGGTACCACTGAAACATTTTCAGAGGCTCCTGGGGCATATGGCGTATAGTAACGCCGCTGGGATTGCTTCATATGAGACCGCTTCAATGCTGGCTCCACGACCGGGTCCCGAGATGGGCGTGGCGCAGCGGAACTCTCCGTGTCCAAGTGACGCCGAGATGCCGCCAAACCTTCAGCCCGTGGTCGGACCCTTCATTTCTACGGGCAGGCGTGCCTCTAGAACAAGTGTCCAGGCATGCTGTTGTCTCCACGGATGCCTCATCCACCGGCTGGGGTGCCACGTACAACGGGCTTGCAGTGTCGGGTCTGTGGACGGGCCCCAACTGCAATGGCATATCAATTGCCTGGAGTTGTTAGCAGTTCGTCTTGCACTCAGCCGCTAAAAACGCCGCTCAGAGGCAAGCACGTTCTGGTCGTCACGGACAGCACTCGCGGCCGTTGCGTACATCAACAAACAGGGTGGTCTACGCTCCGTCGCATGTCACAACTTCGCCCGCCATCTCCTCCTATGGAGTCAGAAGCATCTGAGGTCGCCGTGCCATTCATATTCGGGCCTGCTCAATCGATGCGGCCGACGAGCTCTCACGACAGCCAGTGCTCCCGGGAGAGTGGAGACTCCATCCCCAGGTGGTCCAGCTGATCTGGAGTCGCCGGGCCGCGCAGGTAGATCTGTTTGCCGCCCGGACTCCACCCACTGCCAGCTGTTCTATTCCCTGACCGAGGGGACCCTCGGTTCGGATGCGCTGGCACACAGCTGGCCCGGGGCCTACGCAAATATGCGTTTCCCCAGTGAGCCTTCTTGCACAAACACTGTGCAAGGTCAGGAGGACGAGAGCAGGTCCTGTTGGTCGCTCCGTACTGGCCCAACAGGACTTGGTTTTCGGAACTAGTGCTCCTCGCGACAGCACCCCTTGGCCCATTCCTCTGAGGAAGGACCTCCTGACTCAGAGGACGGGCACCCTCTGGCACCAGCGTCCGGACCTCTGGAAACTCCATGTCTGGTCCCTGGGACGGGACGCGGAGGTTCTAGGCGGTCTGCCACAAGCTGTGGTAGACACCATTACTTCCGCTAGAGCGCCCTCTACAAGGCACCTCACGCGTTGAAGTGGAACCTGTTCGTCGAATGGTGCTCTTCTCGCCGAGAAGACCCCGAAGGTGTTCGGTCAGTTCTGTGCTTTCCTTCCTACAAGACGGGTTGGAGCGAAGGCTGTCTCCCTCCACCCTCAAAGTTTATGTGGCCGCCATCGCCGCCAATCATGACTACGTAGGCGGGAAGTCCTTAGGGAAGCACGATCTGATCGTCAGGTTCCTGAGGGGGGCGAGGAGACTGAATCCGCCTCGCCTCTCTCTCTATACCCTCTTGGGACCTGTCTCTGGTGCTGACCGCACTGCAGAGGCCTCCCTTTGAGCCTTTGCAGTCAGCTGAGTTAAAAATTCTGTCTCTGAAGACAGTACTCCTGACTGCATTGGCCTCCATCAAGAGGGTAGGGGACCTGCAGGCATTTTCGGTCGACGAATCGTGCCTGGAATTCGGGCCTGGTAACTCTCACGTAATCCTGAGACCCCGGCCGGGATATGTGCCCAAGGTTCCCACCACTCCTTTCCGGGACCAGGACCAGGTGGTGAGCCTGCAAGCGCTGCCTTCGGAGGAGGCAGACCCAGCCCTAGCTTTTCTCTGTCCCGTCCGCGCTTTGCGGACTTACGTGGACAGAACGCAAAGCTTCAGGACCTCAGAACAGCTCTTCGTCTGTTATGGAGGACAGCAGAAGGGAAAGGCTGTCTCCAAGCAGAGGATGGCCCACTGGATAGTGGATGCCATCGTCTTGGCGTATGAAACCCAAGATGTGCCCTGCCCGCTCAGGTTAAGAGCCCACTCCACCAGGGGTGTAGCTTCTTCCTGGGCGCTGGCTCGTGGCGCCTCGCTGGCAGATATTTGTAGGGCTGTGGGCTGGGCGACACCTAACACGTTCGCTAGGTTCTATAGCCTACGTGTAGAGCCGGTATCTTCCTGTGTGCTCACTTCCCATAGTCAGTAACACCGAAGTGCCCGTTCTAAAGTGTCGGCTTGCTGCGCCACTCCCTTCCCCATGGAGCGGATACGCGCGCTTATATGCTCCAGTCGAGTTCCCCAGTATGGCGAACCCTGTCGAGTCCTCCGCAACCCTCGGCAGTCGGACGTGGCGGGCGTCCGACGCCAGGCCTAACGCTCGTATGCATTGGTGGAACTTGTGTTAGGCTGGGTTCCATATGTTGTGACCCCACGGCGGTCCCATATGTGTATTCTCCACGGTAAGTCTCCCTCGGCGAGCTCGTGTCTTTCCCTCTCTGCCGTCTCAGTGTGGTGTGGACCCCGCCTAAATGGCGGAGCCACCCCTGGGGCTTCCGTATGTAGCACTGCCCACGGCCAGTCCATACGTGTATTCTCCACATGGTAACTCCCTCCGGGCATGATGTGGCTTCCGCAGCGGCCCCCCGGGGCACGCTTTCCCAGCCAGCGTTATCCAATAGTCGGCTGAGTGGGTCTTGCGGAACAGCAGCTGACTCTCCCTGCGTGAATTTCCCCGCCCGGAACAGCCGGGGTCTGAGGGGCTTTCCCAGGGCGCTGGAAGTGGTAGCAACTGTGGCGTGTTCCAAAGGATCCCAATTGCGTCGGTGGCGTCCGGCGTCGTCGAGCGTGACCGACTGAAAGGGAACGTCTCGATTACGTATGGTAACCTCGTTCCCTGAAGGAGGGAACGGAGACGCACGCCCCGTCGCCACAATTGCTGTACCATCACTGCAGGCCGAGTCAGTAGTTCGGCTCCTCAGTGAAAAACAAGCGCGGCGTGCATTTCACTTCCGCTTTATACCCGCTGGCGGGCGGAGCGCGAGATGCAAATCTCGCACGCCAATTCTCATTGGCCTGTTCTCTATATCTCGAAGCTGTTAGGGGCTCCCTGAAGTGATCCCAATTCGTCGGTGACATCCGACGTACGTCTCCGTTCCCTCCTTCAGGGAACGAGGGTTACCATACGTAACCGAGATGTTTTATATTATTGTGACAGATAGAGATCTACCCATGTTAGATATAGATCCGGGTCGCTTAAGACCCGGATATGTAAGAATGATTGGCGAAACAGTCATGCATTTCAATGAACTTTTTGAAGTGTCATAGTGGTAGTTGCGTATCTGTCAACGGAGGGACAGAAAGCTTTCAGATTTCATCAAAAAATATCTTGATTTGTCTTCTGAAGATGAAAAAAAAAACTCTTACGGGTTTGGAACAACACGAGGGTGAGTAAAGAATTCAGCTTTTGGGGAACTAATCCTTTAACTTTTCAGGTAGTGTGCTTTATGTAAAGGGATTTGGCTGACAAAAAAGTTTGGGAACCCCTGATCTAAGGGAATCAAATCAAACTGGGCATCTTGAGCATCAGAAAATAAATGTAAAAACTCATCTTTTAAGAATGTCAGTGGAAAATTTACCATCAGATGTTTACTTGGGATTCTTTTTTTTTTTTTTCACAACTCATTGTGGCAACAATTATGTGGAATATTTCTTGTACATACAAGTGAAAATATTAGAAACAACATCATGCTAAAAAATAAGCTAAAACTAATAGCCTACTAATAACTTGTTAGATTATGAACAAACAATGACATCGCTAGGTTTTTCTTTAGGTGCCTCTTGTACAGTTTAGCTCTGGGTCGCTGACCAGCAGTGTAATGTACTTCTGAAGCCACTGTAGTCCTCGTCATCCACTCACCCATGTTTAAATAATTCAGACTGACCTATCATCTTGCCTGCTCTGGACTTTAATTTTAATGACATGAGAGGAATGTTAAGTGAAGCAAGGGGAGAGGGATATGGAGATGATGAGTAAGACAAAAACAAAAAGATGGAATACAGAATGGAGAGGCAACAAGGAGGGCTTAGATGGAGATGAAAACATACACAAGTTGTTTTGAAATCGCATTTCCATCCCCCTCGGTTGTAATCGTGGGATCATCATCACCTTTCGGCCCTCTAGCGACAGCCCTGTCCATACAGATCATAAAAATGCAGCTGACCTTTATCAACAACACCACTATATAACACACCATAAGTTCATGGATGAATTATGGGCTTGTCCCACGTTTCTTATTAAAGGGATCATGAACTGCATGGTTTTATTATTTTGTAATAATTCAGGGGTACACTTATAATGTTAGTATGATTTTTACATCAACAGGCATTTTTTTTTTTTTTGCCTACCCTATTTTAGCCCTCTGATTCTTTGCATATGAAATAAGTATATGGAGCTCTCTTGAAAACCTTCAGCACGTTTTTACTATTACTATTATCTATTATTACTATTATTGAATGCTCAAGGTTAACTAATCATGAAAGTGTTGATTATAGCATTATATCTATGGCATTATATTTAGATTGTGGTATGAAAGGTTGCAGTGATGAGCTTTGTAGCCGATCACATACATATTGAGCGCATGAATGTAGTGATCTCGTCACTGTAACTTGATTTCTGCACTCTCAAGGATGCTTTCATCTTCACTAACAGTGCAAACACGATATAAATTAGAGATTCATTGATTTTAACAGGAGTTTTGGGGAGAGTCCAGAACTCAGTCACTGATAAACTGGCAGTTTGATTGACAGCTCCAACGACTGAAGGGAGTGTCCTTTGATCTCTTTCTATAATTTAATCATAATTTAAATAATAGATTATTTTCATCCTATTTAGAGAAACAATGTGAAGTTGAGTTAGTCACTGGTTTGGTTTGATACATAAGAACATCTGACTGTAGCTACATGAATCGTTACATATCAGAAATCACTGGTTACAGATCAGGCATTAGAATTTAACACGGTTACTTACATGTTGTTGTGGCAATACATGTTGTTGTGGTGTTGAGTCCAT
This sequence comes from Paracanthobrama guichenoti, assembly GCA_018749465.1. NCBI lineage: Eukaryota > Metazoa > Chordata > Actinopteri > Cypriniformes > Gobionidae > Paracanthobrama > Paracanthobrama guichenoti. The sequence continues at coordinate 14,657,522 of CM031943.1, read as the reverse complement.
ATCGTATAAGTCTGTTTGCAAAGCTTGTACCGAAATTGCCGACTGATTTACCAAAGAATCCACAGTGAAATGTACCGAATACAAATAAATAATGTTCAACTGAGACATTCACATTGTTGAAAATGAATAACCACATTCCCAGCATTAGGTAATGTTATTTTTAGTGCAGTGATCCTGTTTTGCTCTCCTCCCCTCATCATCTTACTAACACGCCAGTGGGCGGGGCCAAAGTTGTGATGATGAAGTAGGCGAAAGCTTATTCTTATAGTATGATAACCTCTTATATGTCAAAAGATTTTAAAGATTTAAAAAATATATATATTTCTCAGTCCATGACCCTTTTAAGCAAAGCAGATAATGTACATACTGTACATGATAACATTCAGACACTAAAAAAATATTACAAAGCACAAAATGCTAATATAAATATGAGGAACTGACATTTAGGTTTCACTTTATTTTGATGGTCCCTAATGCATTCTGTTGACTAAGTAATACTGCACCTACATGTCTAGTAACTCTCATTAGAGTGTTAGAAGAGTATTAGTAGATTGGTAGGGTAAGGGTTAGAATAAGTTGACATGTACTTGCAAAATTACTTATAGTAGGTAGAATGTCTGTTGGGGGATCGTCACAATATAGAGTTAGTAGATATTAAGCACAGTCTACTAATACTCTAATGAGAGTTAGTTGACATGTAATTGTAAAGTTAACAGAATGTTAAAAAGGGACCATCAAAATAAAGTGTTTAAAATATTTAAATATTATGTCATTATAGAATTTTAGAGTTTATTTAAAAAACTGAATATAAGTTCTGCAGGAATGTTTCCCTTAATGTATATACCTAAATTTAAATACATTTTGATTAAAAAAAAAAAAAAAAAAAAAAAAAAAAAAAAATTTCTTTAAAGAAAACTATGAAAAAAAACTATGAACATGTATATTTAAATCATCAAAGAAGATATCTTAAAAAGTAGGCTCATTAGTTTGAGGAGTATCAGCAGTAAATGAGCGTAAAAGCTTTGGGGGTTTCTGACAATGACCCTGTGATCTCAGCTCAGACCAGACAGCCTCTGAAAAGTTTAACAAGGTCATTAACTAATTAGCCACCACACTTTTTACTACATCTAGCACCTCAGCCCTTAGGGTCTGATTTAAATCTGTTAAGGACTGCCATGAGGGACTCTGGAGCAGTGTGGTTACAGTGATGGTAATGACCCCGGCTTAAACCGTGAGAAAATATTTTTGAAAGAGCCACATGCTAGATATATTGAACAAGACAGGCGCACAGGGCAAAGCTTAATAAATGTTGCCTGCTGCCCCTTCTCATAATATATAAAAAAATAAATAAAAAGAATGATTAAACATTTATTGCAAAAAAACTAAACAAAAAAACCCCCACATAACTAGAACTTGGTTCAAGGAGAGATAAAGGTATACAGAGGTATGGGTGGATAAAGGTTTTTTAAGGTGCAGAACTGCATTTGCTACACATCTTGAAGTACACAAAAAACCCTGTAATTATTTCCTTACCCTTCATCCTTACTCGTTTGTGTGTGTGTGTTATATATATATATATATTACACACACACTCACCTAAAGGATTATTAGGAACACCATACTAATACTGTGTTTGACCCCCTTTCGCCTTCAGAACTGCCTTAATTCTACGTGGCATTGATTCAACAAGGTGCTGAAAACATTCTTTAGAAATGTTGGCCCATATTGATAGGATAGCATCTTGCAGTTGATGGAGATTTGTGGGTTGTACATCCAGGGCACGAAGCTCCCATTCCACCACATCCCAAAGATGCTCTATTGGGTTGAGATCTGGTGACTGTGGGGCCCATTTTAGTACAGTGAACTCATTGTCATGTTCAAGAAACCAATTTGAAATTATTTGAGCTTTGTGACATGGTGCATTATCCTGCTGGAAGTAGCCATCAGAGAATGGGTACATGGTGGTCATAAAGGGATGGACATGGTCAGAAACAATGCTCAGGTAGGCCGTGGCATTGAAACGATGCCCAATTGGCACTGAGAGGCCTAAAGTGTGCCAAGAAAACATCCCCCACACCATTACACCACCACCACCAGCCTACACAGTGGTAACAAGGCATGATGGATCCATGTTCTCATTCTGTTTACGCCAAATTCTGACTCTACCATCTGAATGTCTCAACAGAAATTGAGACTCATCAGACCAGGCAACATTTTTCCAGTCTTCAACTGTCCAATTTTGGTGAGCTCGTGCAATTTGTAGCCTCTTTTTCCTATTTGTAGTGGAGATGAGTGGTACCTGGTGGGGTCTTCTGCTGTTGTAGCCCATCCGCCTCAAGGTTGTGCGTGTTGTTGCTTCACAAATGCTTTGCTGCATACCTCAGTTGTAACGAGTGGTTATTTCAGTCAAAGTTGCTCTTCTATCAGCTTGAATCAGTCGGCCCATTCTCCTCTGACCTCTAGCATCAACAAAGCATTTTCGCCCACAGGACTGCCGTATACTGGATGTTTTTCTCTTTTCACACCATTCTTTGTAAACCCTAGAAATGGTTGTGCATGAAAATCTCAGTAACTGAGCAGATTGTGAAATACTCAGACCGGCCCGTCTGGCACCAACAACCATGCCATGCTCAAAATTGCTTAAATCACCTTTCTTTCCCATTCTGACATTCAGTTTGTCTTGACCAGGATCACACCCCTAAATGCATTGAAGCAACTGCCATGTGATTGGTTGATTAGATAATTGTATTAATGAGAAATTGAACAGGTGTTCCTAATAATCCTTTAAATTAGTTTTTATTTAAAAATCTATTTTTTAATGCAATGACCTACAATTGGTTACCAATATTCTTCAAAATATCTTCTTTTGTGTTCCACAGAAGAAAGTCATACAGGTTTGCAACGACATGAGGGTGAATACATGATAACAGAATTTTCAAGTTGGTGCCTTTAACCTTCATGTCTCCCTTGCATCCTGTAACTAATCCTTCCGTTGTGGGTAAAAATGACCTGAGGGAACGATGAAGGTAAGTAGCTTCCTCAATACCTGACAGCACTACGCTTTTAGTGCTTTGGGTATTAGAAAAGAACATTATAAATACAATCTATAATAATAATAATAATAATAATAATAATAATAATAATAATAATAATAATAAGTAGTAGTAGTAGTATTGCTGTTTTATGGAAAATATCTGCATGAAAAATTCTTCTAAATATTTTTAATTTTTTTAAATAATAACAAGTAAATGATGACCGCATTTTCATTTTTTGGGTGACCTGTCCCTTTAAGAAAGGTGTTTGTGTGCATGCTCCTCCATGTGGGCTCCGCTATCTCTGATTTATATGCTAATGCAATAGGATTTGACAGCAATATGGACAATCATATTTGAATAACCTGCTGTATTCCTGGAGTGTCTTACTTGTTCTAACTTTGCATTTTTTAAAAGCAGGCAGAGGATGATAAGCCACTTTCTATAATTTTTTCCAGAGAGAGAGAGAGAGAGAGAGATTATAGGACTATTCCTTACATATTATAGTGCTGCTCTTCATAAACCTGCTTCAATTACTGCAGAAGTAACAAGTGCTTCATTCCTGCTACATATGAAATATTTAAAGATAAATAAACACATAGACATACCCATTTATTCCAGATAAACAGAAAACTAATATAATATTGCAAGATAATATTGCAAGAAAAAAAAAAAACAACATAAGGAAGGAGAGCCTTTTCCTTACTCACGGAAAGTGCAAGAGCTGATTACCCAGCTCTTAAAACGAAACCCTCAAACTCATAGTTGTGAGATCTAAGATAACCAGAAATCTTGCTGTTCTTTTTTATTGTTCTTTGCTCTCATCTAACCAGTGTTGTGTGGCTGAATGGTTTGGTTATTGAGTGAATGCTCCAGTAACGTGATAAAACACCATCATTTATCATGTATTTAGAAATAAATTGAAGATAGATTGAATAAAGGGATGGGTTTGTGAAGGAGAGAGTGAGACTGTCCGTCTTAGTTACTTTCCATTTAGAAGACCCTTTTCAACCAGAGAGACTTATGCTACACTAATTGTGGGCAAAGTCTGAAGGTACCATAGGTTAAGTGTCTTGCTCAAGGGCACAGTGATAATTGGACTGGACTCTGACCGCTTCCTGGGTTCACTTTTACAGATCCTCAAAGAAATATTTCCAAGAGGTTATTTCCAATTTATTGCCCTTGTAATACATTTGTGTATGCTGTCAGTTACCACAGAAAATATTTTGAATTGTCCCATATATATTTAAAATTCTTGACAGATAATCAAATGTTTTAAAAAACAATCATAAGATGTTAAACATGAGGGTATTCAGTTCTACTAATTATATGTATTTTTTTATAATTGTTTTTATTGTTGTTTATTTAAATTTTTTTTTTTTTTTAATTGCAAGGTTTCACAAGAATAATCATTTTAAAATAATTGTATTAATAATGAATTTAAATGAAAAAAATATCACGTATGAAGGAAAGACATTTTTGCTCATTTGGGACATTTGAAACACCTTAAAATGAAAACCACAACCCGGTCTCTTTGCTCAAACGGCCCCAAATTTCCGAGCATGTTTGCAACATTACATGATTTGCATAATTCCTTGAAACAGGCGCTAAAACAGCATGAAAACAAACAATGGGGCTGCAATTCAGTCGTATTCAATTGACAGCATGTCTCAAATACTCATTTGTGAAGACATTTGTACAAATTAAGATATGCAGAAAAGGTGTGTAAGAAAGTGATAATGTGCAGCAGAGCTTGTAACTGCTTTGTGTGTGTGTGTGTGTGTGTGTGTGTGTGTGTGTGTGTGTGTGTGTGTGTGTGTGTGTGTGTGTGTCTTATGAGCACACCATCAGCCAAGAAAACCTGTCAGGATAAACAACACCCTGTGCAACAGCGTGACTCCTTCCCACAGAACGAACACACAGACACACTCCGCTTAACATTATTGTCTTTTCTCTCTGCCACTTTGACAGATCAGAGAGTAGCGTTTGACACACACGTTGATCATTTGTGAAGAGATAGAGAATATAAAGTTTGGCTTTGTTCTTAATGTTTAATGCATCGCGCTACAGTGGGTTTCATTGCAGGTGAAAAAAAAAAAAAAACAATACATCAATTAATCATTTCAGACTGATGTTGTTCCAAAACTGTATGACTTTCTTCTACGGAAAATAAAAAGGTATTATGAGAAATTTCTGTTTTGTTTTGTTTTGTTTTGTTTTTGTCAAAATTAAAAAGTCAAAATATCTTCTTTTATGTTCAGTAGAAGAAAGAAAGTCAAAAAGACTTGGAATGACATAAAGGTAAGTAAATTAAGTAAATGAAAGTAAATGTAAATGAAACATTATCAAAATGTTACTGTGACAACCAATGCGACCGTGCTAGAAAAAGCGACTGCAGTCTAAACGGGGAAAATAAAACAAAACAAAACTGATGTGAAAAGGGACTGTTAAGTCATGATATAAGTAGCATATCATTTATGTTAAACAGCGAGATGTCATTTTTTTATTCTGTATGCTGGCTGGATTCAAGCCTCGGGGAAAAGCAAGATTTAAATATCAGTTAATTTTGGTTTTCCCTCACACATTATTGTATGACTAAAGAAGACTAGGAATTTAGTGCATTCATTGTATGGGCTACTTTTTTTAAACAAATGTGAACAAAAATGAGACAAAAGATTGTCACAGAATACCAGCTTAAATTTCAGGATCACAAGACTGGGAATATAATAAACGAGTCATTTTGAAGATTGAGAGTGTTATTTTAGTATCTCTGATGTGGTGGCAAAAAGTGATGTTTGGAGGGGATTGGTTTGGGGATTAGTTTTAATGACCCAAGAAGAACAATTAAATCATCTAAATATGAGGAAAATATTTTGAAACATTTTAAATATGAGGGAAGAACAAAACACTAAACTTGGTTAAGGTATTTATCTGACAAAATTATTTGGCAAAAAAGGCAAACTACAGCTAAAGGTTTTATTTTTATTTCACAGGAAAAAGCTACAGATGATTGACTACAAAATAATCAATATTTTGTTGGTTCTCTCTTGTTTATGCATGCGTTTGTATCGTCAAAGATGATTGACGGTATGGTTCTGTTCTGGGAAAGAACTGCGCATCCATGCAGCCTGAGGCAGGGAGAGCAGTGATAACCCTCCTTAGGGTAGATAGAACAGAACCAACATAGATATATAGTATATATATATATATAATAGTATTGTGGATATCATTAATGTCAATATTTAATGTACAACATAATTCAGGAATTTAGTCTGATTAAAAGGGAATCAGAATGCCTGACTGACAAGAGGTGGAGCTGGGGATGGAGGAGTGTAAATGAGCTTTGAAGAAACGCGATAGCTGCTGAGTACTGAAGGAGCTTATATATGTTTGCTGTGATAGACATCGTATAGATAGTTAGACGTGATTAGCTAACAGTCAGCTGATGCAAGCTTTGACTAACGTGCCAGAACTAACGCTTGATTCATAATTTCTTTGTATGACAGTCTGTCCAGTTTAATTTGCATTATTAAAAATAAAACAATTGACTAAGCATAACTAATCAATATGCTTACAATAACTTGAACACATTTTAAATCATTTAAATAAAGGGTGAAGATATAAATGTTCCTAGGCCAGACATCACCCCAGTTTCACAGACAAGGCTTAAACCTATAGTCCCAGGCTAAAATGCATGTTTCAGCTGTTTTAACTGAAACCAACTTGCACTGACATATCTTAAAATGTTTCAGTGCCATTGTTTTGTCTCAAGAAACACACCCCAGTCTTTTTTTTTTTTTTCTAAGACACATTTATGAAAGCTACTTAAATGCCCTAATTGAACTAAGGCCTAATCCTGGCTTAATCGAAACCCTGTCTGTGAAACTAGACCTTAGATTTTTAGTTACTATTTTGAATTACATTTTGAATTTTAAATTTCCTGTTTCCATTTCAGTTTAAAGTTTTAGTCATTGAGTGTGTTTTGCTATTTTTTTTTTTTTTTTTTTTTAAATGTCTATATAGTTTTTTGTTTTATTTAGTGTTAGTTATTTTAGTACTTGACTATGGCAAATGAAAAATGTTGCTTTGGCAACTAGCTGAAATAAGATAAGTTTATGTTTTTCTATACTGCATTTCATTTCAGTTAATGTTAATTTTATTTCAAGTAATGCTTTTTTTTTTTTTTTTTTTGGTTTTAGGGGCCATTTACACAAAACCGTTTTCAACTGAAAACTTTTTGGACCCTATTTTAACAATTTAAGTGCATGGTCTGGAGCACATAGCGAAGGTGCACTTAGGGCGTGTCCGAATCCACTTTTTTCGGACAATTTTTTTTAATGACGGAAAAAAATGCGCTAGGCGCATGGTCCAAAAGGATTGTATCTAGTCTCTTAATGAGTCATGGGTGTGTTTTTGGCATAACGTGCAATAAACCAATCAGAGTCTCATCTCCCATTCCCTTTAAAAGCCAGTTGCACTTGCACCATGGCGGATTCGCTATTTGCGAGCGGAAAGACTGAACGCTTCTCCAGAGAGGAATCCTTTTATTTTTAATATTTAAAAAAATGTTTGTGCTGCTGTGCGTCCCTGTGTCTCTAACAAACAGAGTGTAGGCGCATATTATTAATGCGCCCTTTAAATACCACAAAAAATACTGCGCTATTGACTTTAGACCAGGATTTTGTTGGTCAGTGGCTCAGTCGTTTTCAGTTGCCTCAAAATAGCAACGGGCCAACAATGCACTTGAACACACCTCGTTTTCAGACCAGTACGCCCATGGGCGAACAGATGGGCACGAGTGCATTTGCTATTTAAACAACGTGGTGCTGGACTTGAAAATGATAACTGCACTGGGCTGAAACTAGCAAAAAACATATACAAAAATAACCACATACAGGTTTGGAACAGCATGATGTTAAATAAATAATTACACAGTTTTTAGCTTTGTTGACTATTTGCTGACTACTTCACATTTTTATGATTGTAGTAGTCTTTTTACACTGTTATCCAATTAGGGGACCAATAAACACACACATATTCACAAACAAAGACTACACATTGGGTTACCTTCCACTTCACAGCTCCCTCATCTCCCCGGAGGCAGATTTCCCCCGAGTTTGAGATCATCTTTTTTTTTGTCACACACCTGCACATACAGATTAACCAACTATGCACATACCATCAGACACGCACATTAATTTCTCTAAAGCTTTTTAACATCAGCAGACTCAGAGCATTAATTTGTCCCACATAAATATGCAAACATTAAGTCCCTGTGAAAGATCCACACACGCTTGATAGATCAGTACACACACACACACACAAATGCTCGCTGCGACTGTCCTAAACCTGCCACAGCTAATCTGTCTTTGTGGGGAGGAAGAACTCCGGCTGCCTTTCTACAACAACTGGAGCACACACATATGCGAACACACGTGCTTTGACATGCCGCAGGCGATCCACGCATTTCACTCATGAAAATATGAATGCGACTTTCTAAAAATAGATACACTCTCTTTCATGTCTAAACTCATTCAGTTGATTCTGTTGTTTCGGTACATGTCTTGGTGGAGGTATGCTAAAAATAGGAGTGTTTACCCCTGTGTACGCCAGAGATTCCTCCTCAAGTGTTGCCTTCTCACCTTGATTACTCATTCATCCATTCTTTTTAGGAAAAAAAAAACAAGCTGCAAAGGAAAGAGTGACTTATTTTCATAAATTATAGAATGTTGAATGTATTCCCTGACTGTTACATGAGAAAAGGGGACAGAAACACATCTTTCTGCTCTGTGTTTGTATTAGCATGCAAGTGTGTGTCTGTGAAAATGAGAATGTGAGCTTTTAATTTCCCTGCTGTGCTAGCACACTTACATGATGAGCAGCTTTGAGCCGGCCGTTCTCAGTTGTTTATAAACAACCACAAATACATACACCTCTGAGGCCATTTTAATGGGTTTGGAAACTTTGAAGAAGTTGGACATTCTTGGATTCGCTTACAGTACTATTGAATTATTTCCAGCAATAAAATAAGATTAACATTTTGAACTGCCTCTGGAGCTCCAGTCGAGGTGATTTCACATTCATTCAGTACTTTGATTGCGGTGAAACATCTGGAACCGGCTACAGTAATAAGTGATTCATAATTTCTCATGTTTGGCTTTGAGCAAGACTCATTTTGGTTGGCAGATTTGCAGTACCTGTAGAGTAAACAAGCGGCCAAGCACACACAGTTAATTAATTTAAATAAACTTAAATGAATCGAGACTGTGTCAGGTATTTGAATAAATGTAAGTTGTTAGCCTGAGAAATCCCAGCATGAAACTCTGGGACACTGCAGCTGGTATGCCCTGAGAAAGGTCAAACTGTAGTCAGATGTGTCCACTTAGAGAAGGACAAACTGGTGTTACACACACATAGTGTGTGTGGTCATTCTTACATAATAGAGTATCTGTGGATGTCTTTATGTCTGTATTTCAGCATCTCATTTAAGTGTAAATGTGTTTCATTTTTGTCTCTTGATTGTTGGTACTTTAAATCTCATAAATGCACCCTGACCTTGTTCGTGTGACCATCACCTCTGTGAAATATTTGAAATATGTGATTTTTTTTCATGGCCAGTGTTTCATTAACCTCCACAGACACATTCTTACACACACAATTGTGTGTTAGCCTGTCACTCATATAACCATCATTGCGCATGTCCATGCTGTAGAGAAACCTTTCAACATCTGTAGACACTACCCACAGTGTTCAGTTAACTCTCCGATATATCCAGTGTTTGCTTCATGTGTTATTCACCTACTACTTGTCATGCCCGAATCAGTGGGCGGGGCTACAGTGGTAACGATGTAGAAGTAGGCATTGCAGAGATCTTCTGCAGAGGTGGTCTTTTACCTATCTATGACAGGCACATACCAAAATGAGTCGTTCTCTGGGCTTGGTTTCAATACAAGCTGTTTTTGGACTAACAAGGACGTTTTCAGTTCTGAAACTTACAGGATATTGATGACCTCTGAGGATGACCCATTTAAAAACTTCATTATAAATGTACATTCATTTGTTTATCACATTAACAGCAACAATAAGATATTCCTGTTGTTGCTGCCTCGTGGTAATATTCCACGTGAAGCTAATGCGGAGATGACATGGTCTTTCATTGCTCTTTTCACCAAGTGCGTTCCAAACGGCTTCATTATTTCACACAAGTGTAATGTCCCCACTTTAAGGGCTCTGCCCTTCGGAGTGAGCAGGGCATAGGAATGCTTGAGTCTTATGATGAAACATAGGAGAAACTAGTTACTCAACACAACCCTCCATCGCAAGGATGACTTGAGCAGGACGTTTCTCTGTGATACGCTACTAGTTTGAGGTACATTATGAGATGTTGCAACTGTAATTCCTCACCATTAGCATCAGCAACAAGTGTGTGTCCATCAACAAGCCGATGTGTATATTTCTAATTTATTGCAGTGCACATGCTGCAACGGTATTAATGACAGAACATATGTTAGCCAATCATTAACGTGAATGACTGATGTAACATTAAAGTTTATAAAAAAATCTTGCTCAATCCTTCATCATTACTCAAACTAGTAAGAAATCTGCATTAATGGACACAATTTTAAGTAATAGTCGGCCCATAGCGGATTAGCAGAACTATTTCAGTAAGTCAGTAACGTGAGTTAGCTTGGTTAACCGAGAGACCTACACAATATAAAACACAAAACTACATATTTTGAACACCCGGTAGAAAATGGATGGATATATATATATATATATATATATATATATATATATATATATATATATATATATATATATAATTATTTATACCTACAGGTTGTGATTCTGAGGTCCAAGCTGGTCCAAATGAACTGGATTGGCTTTTTGTGAATCCTGTGTTGATGGGGTCAAGTTATTTGGGAGCGGGCACCGTAGAACATAGGCGAGTATCATGCAAATGAGTTAACTAGTGATGTGTAGCCGTAACTAATTGGGATTAGAATTCCTGATGACTTGTTTAGGTGATTCAGAATTGATTCTTTCTTTCGGAAGACAATAACTATTTACCGTGCACTTTAGACTTTACAACTTTGCAGACCGTTCACACTCACAGACAACTTACACACTGTATGAAACAAAAACAATAATAGGGGCACTATAAAAGACTTCCAACGTTATTAGCAAACACAACTCACAGAAAAATTAATACAAACCTAATATCCTATGAGCAAGGTTTTTCCACATTGTTCAGACACTAGATAGACTTAAAGGGGTCTAGTCCCACTGCGGTGCTTGATCAGCGCTGTATTGGTTGGTAGGTTGTATGACTGTATTAGTCTGAGTCAATGTTTGCTGTCTGGGGTGTCCGTGCCCTTTAAATGCCTCTCTGTCTCCTCTGAGAGTTGTGTATGTACACACAGATGTGTGATATCTTATTAAAAGACTATGATAGGTATTAGCTTGGAGACTAGATGGCCTTTGTCATTTGGAGCTACAATTTTTTTTTTTTTTTTTTTTTTTTTTTTTTTTTTTTTTTTTAGAATTATGAAATTCACATGAACCCTGCAACCCAAGCCTATAGATTGTGATTTTAGAGAGAATATTTTCATTGTAAAATGTAAGATATGAACATGAATTAGAATTGACAACTTTAACAGGTTCATCAGAGAGATTTTTTGATGTCCTACATCTGGCACTGGTACCTTGGGATTCTTGTATTTGCACGTTCACTCACAAAGACAAAGTGATCAAAACTCAGCTGTACTTGAGAATCTCCCTCAAGGGTAGAATGTCAGTGATCAGAGGAAATACCTCGAGTTGTTGTGAGTTGTGAGTGAAGCTATGTGCCAGTTTGTTCCCTTTCGAGGGAACACGCACTGCGTCGTCGTCATGACGACACAATGAGGAACATGGGAAAGCATGAATGAAATCTGTCCATACCTGATTGGTGCTACGTCATGACGTAGTAGATGACGGCATACCCAGAAGCTACAAATGGACACTGGCACCCAGCAAACACAGCTTTTTTCGCTCTTCAGCTGAAAGTGCTCTGTGTACATTATCTATTTACCGTTGTCTGTCCAAAAACAAAAGCATGGCAAGCAGTCCTTCAAGAGGTGTGTGCATCCGTGCCTGCGTTTCATAACAGGTTCGGACACACATCAGCTTTGTGTCGAGTGCTTGGGCGTGCAGCACGCTACAGCGGCTCTCGAGGGAGCCGCTTGTAGCGAGTGTGAACTGCTGCCGCTCAGGGTGTTGTGTTTGCGGCTGGCCGTATTTGATGAGGCCGGCCGGGCTTACGAGCCCCATGGGTCTGGGCCCGTCTGTCTGTCGAGGCAATGCGGTGTCACAGATCATGGGGCTCACAGATGGATCTTGCCGTGGGTCCCAGGACTGCTGAGGCATCTTCCCGGTCCTCGTCGGACGATCCGGACGCTCACCCGTGAGGTGGCTTCTTTCCGCGGGGCGGACGTGCCGATGCTGGAATTATCAGATTCTGAAGATTCTGATATTCTCAGTGTCGAGGCGGGGGAAGTGCAGGCTGGTTTGCCTCTTCACTCTCCCGCTCAGCAAGAGCTTGTGGATGTTTTGACCTGCACTGTGGCCAAGCTGAATTTACAATGGCCACAGGAAGAGCAGGAAGTCCAGCCACCTAATAAGCTGGACAACCGATTTTTCAAGCGCAGGGCTCAAGCTCCACGGCGCACACCTCCTCATGTTTTTCCCAGACCTGCACAATGAGTTGTGCAAGTCATGGGAAAAACCATTCTCAGCTCGTCTCTCTAATCCCCCGGTGCTGGATTTCGCGAATGTGCTGGGGGCGGCTGAGAAGGGTTATGGGACTATTCCTCGGGTGGAAGAGGCTCTCGCGGGCTATCTTTCACCCGAGGCCGCCTCGTCCCTCAAGGCCCCGGCCTTGCCCACAAAGCCATACCAGGACACGTCCTCGTTGGTGGGCAGGGCTTACATGGCGGCTGGACGGGCTGGTGGTTGCCTGCACATAATGGCCATGTTGCAGGCCTACCAGTCCGATCTCCTCAAGGAGCTCAACGAGGGGGAAGGTCCCTCTCCAGAGAGCATCACGAGCTCCAGAAAGCCACCGACCTATCCCTCCACATCACTAAAGAGACGACCCGTGCCATCGGCTGTTCTATGGCTGGTCTAGTGTGTGTGGAGAGGCACTTGTGGCTTAATTTATCAGGGTTGAAAGACAAGGAGAAATCCTTCCTTCTGGATTCCCCGATCTCTCCTGCTGGTTTTTTCGGCAGTGTGGTCGATACTGTCATCGAAAGGTTTCAGGAGATGAAGAAACAGTCGGCGGCTTTTCGGCAGTATCTCCCTCGTTGGCCCTTGGGGAAGGCTGTCTCTGAGGAGCAGCCTCGGCCGTCCTCCAGTGCCTCTCATAGACAGGCACAAAAAGGCAGAGGTGGGAGCGCTCTCGTCAGCAGGCTTCTGAGAAGAAGGGCAAAGTCCTTCAGGCAAAGAAGTCTGCTGGCAAGCAGGCCTAGCTGTGGCTGGTCCACTGAGAGCTGTCCCCCTCACGGTGGAGCGGTTGAGGCCGTTTCCTCCGTGAAGCTTTCGGGGAGTCAGTGTTGTGTTCCCGCCGTTACTAAGCACGCTTTGGGCCCCCTGCGTACGCACGCTACTCCAGCCGCCTCTAGAAAGACCTGCGGCTGGGCAGCGAACGCGCACACACACCGAAAAACTTTTTCGTCCGCTCCCTGCTCGTCAGCCGCTTCAGGGGCATGGAAAGAGGCTCGGTTGATACCCGAGACCAGCCTTGAGAGTTTGGCATCGAGATGTCGTTCTGGCCCAAATAAGGTGCTTGGGGCTGAGACTCAACACGAAGAAGAGCATGCTGACGCCCTCCCAGCGGACTACGTTCCTGGGAGTCATATGGTACTCGACTACGATGTGGGCACAGCTGTCTCCCGCACGTATCGAGTCCATACTGGCATCGGTCTCCAGAGTAAAGCTAGGCCGCAGCCTCACTGTGAAGCAGTTCCAGAGACTGCTGGGTCTCATGGCAGCAGCATCCAATGTTATACCGTTCGGCCAGCTCCACATGAGACCCCTCCAGTGGTGGCTAAGAGCCAAGGGGTTTTCCCCAAGGGAAATCCGTTCCATATGATCAGAGTAACGCGCAAATGCCTTCGTTCTCTCGACATATGGAAGAAACCTTGCTTCCTGTCCCAGGGGCCAGTGCTCTGAGCATCATGTTGCCGGAAGACCATTTCAATAGATGCCTCCCTGACTGGTTGGGGCGTGGTCATGGACGGCATCTTTGCGAGAGGTCTGTGGGAGACCTGGCATTCCTTCTGCACATAAACTGCCTGGAAATGCTGGCGGTCTGCAAAGCTCTGAGGAGCTTTTTCTCTGACTTCTGCGGCTACCATGTCCTGATACGCACAGACAATATGTCTGTGGTCTCGTATCTGAATCATATGGGGGGTCTGAGGTCGTGCCCACTATGCAAACTAGCTCACCACACCCTCCTGTGATCTCAAGGGAAACTGTCATCTCTCAGAGCGATGTACCCAGAGGTGGTGGAGGCCATGTGCGAGAGGTCTGGCCCAGTGGAGGTGGAGCTGTTCACATCTTGAGAGACATCCCACTGCCCACTGTGGTTTTCCTTCAGGCATCCAGCTCTGATGGGGTTGGATGCCATGATGCAGATGTGGACGAGGCTGTGTCTGTACGCATTTCCCCCGATCGCTCTGCTCCCAGCAGTCTTGGAGCGGGTCTGCTAAGAAGGGATCAGCCTACTTCTAGTAGCACCCTGCTGGCTGACCCGGGTATGGTTCTCAGACATTATAGCTCTGCTGGACGGCCTCCCGTGGCAGGTCCCTCTGAAGAGGGATCTGCTGTCTCAGGCAGGGGGCACGATATTTCACCCCCGGCCAGAGCTGTGGAACCTCTGGGTCTGGCCCCTGAGGGGGCTCAGTACCTAGGAGAGGGCCTGTCAGCAGGTGTTGTCGAGACCTTACTCAGCTCCAGGGCTCCTTCTACAAGGAGACTGTACAGCCCGAAGTGGAATGTGTTCTCCACTTGGTGTAGAGAGCGTGAGGTGGGCCCAGTTAACTGCCCAGTGGCTTCAGTACTGGAGTTCCTCCAAGATCGCTTCTCCGCCAGTCTTACCCCGTCCACACTTAAGGTGTATGTGGAGGCCATAGGGTCCTTCCTCTCACCTATAGGTGATGGGCCTTTGGGGAAGCACCATCTGGTTGTACGGTTCCTCCATGGGGCTAGGAGGATGAGACCTGTGACTCCGTCCAGAGTAACAACCTGGGACTTGGCAGTGGCGCTCGAAGGGCTGGTTGAGGCCCCCTTCAAACCGCTGGAGTAGGCTGAGGCAAAGAACCTGACCCTTAAGGTGGCCTTTTTGCTTGCCATAATCTCTCTGAGGAGAGTGGGAGATCTTCAGGCCCTGGCAGTTACGCCAGCTTGCCTGGAGTTTGCCCCTGGCAGAGTGAAGGCCATCCTGCATCCTAGGCCAGGCTACGTGCCCAAGGTGCCATCTAATGTGGTGCGGTCAGTGGTTCTTCAGGCTTTTCATCCTCCACCTCACATGACAGTGGAAGAAGGCAGGCTTCACCTGCTCTGTCTGGTTAGGGCATTGAGCATCTATTTAGAGAAGTCTGCGCAGTGGAGAAAGTCAGACCAGTTATTGGTGTGCTTTGGCTCACCCAAGAAAGGGCTGCCTGCTTCAAAGCAGACAATCAGTAATTGGATTGTCCAGGCTATAGCCATGGCTTATCGGGTGCGCAACTTGCCTTCACCCATAGCCGCGAGAGCTCATTCCACCAGGGGCATGGCCTCCTCGGTGGCCCTCCTTCCCGGGGCCTCGCTGCAAGATGTCTGCGAGGCGTCCAGGTGGGCCACCCCGCACACCTTCATAAGATTCTACAGTCTGCATCTCCCTGTGATGCCTGGTGCTAGGGTGCTCGCACCTTAGTGTGCCCGGAGTCCGGCTCACACCTTGGCATTGGTGACTCGGTGTGGCATAGTGGGTATTCGTTCCCCATCGTGACGTCATGACGACGACGCAGTGCGAGTTCCCTCGAAAGGGAATGTCTCGGGTTACGACTGTAACCCATGTTCCCTGAGAAGGGAACGAGACACTGTGTCTCGTCGCCACACCTCGTCATGCCAGAGCGCCAGCTTTATTGCGAAAAAGCTGTGTCTTGCTGGGTGCCAGCGTCCATTTGTAGCTTCTGGGTATGCCGTCATCTACTACGTCATGACGTAGCACCAATCAGGTATGGACAGATTTCATTCATGATTCAGACGCACAATGCTGTACAACGCATCGTGTCGTCACGATGACGACACAGTGTCTCGTTCCCTTCTCAGGGAACATGGGTTACAGTCGGAACCCGAGACGTTTTCTATGTGAATATAAAATGGTTACAGTATGTTTAGATGAACTCCTATTACATTTACAACAGTATAATAACCATAGACAGCAACAATAAACATAACAGCAGTTAACACCATACAGTAGCTGTAAGTAGCAATTACAGGGCCAATTGGACATATGACTTTTCAAATGACTCAAATAATTCAGTTTGGACTGGTGAACTAAACTGTTACATCAGGATCTGTTTTGTTGTGTCTGTAGTATCTATATGATTTTTGTGATTATGCTGTTTAAAAATTAATTGACGGCTGTGAATACAAAACATAGCCTGGCCTGAAAAATATGTGATCCACTATTGCTGAAGATTGGATTAGATTTTTAAGAGTAATAATGGCAAAAGCAGTTAAAATATTTTAGATTTCAGAGGGTTAAGAAAACACAACACGTAGTTCAATCAACGCTTGTTGAGGAAAGAAATCAGGAGAATCATTTTATTTCTAGACCAAAGGGTTCAAAAATAAAAGACAAGTCCAAAATTTTAACTAATGGAGGATTTGAGTTGGGGCCCAAATTTGGTTCGAGAACAAACTAGGTTGCTAATGTAGCACCCATTCCCTGAAGGAGGGAACAGAGACATTACGTCGATATTGACGTATTTGGTCTCGCATGGGAGCCTGTGACAGAGTAACCTGCCCCTGTTGGTTAGCGCAGCACTTATACACAAACACCCCATCTTACCTCGTTCCACTGTTCCCTGCTGAGGTGAACATTAGCATGCTGGTTTTCACATATGCAAACACAACCACTCCATTTCCATCCCTGACAGTAATCCACGCTGCACATAACACAAACACATATCTGTATTTTTCTTTTCTTTTTTTTATACTTATCTGTGGTAGTGTTTGTTAGCATCTGTGTAGTCTGACTTTTGAGTTGCTTACCTTAATACTTCATTGATGATTGATCTGCAATGGTTTTATCCAGGAGGGATGGGCTTCAAGTTTCAAGAGTTTTATTTGTCACATACACAGTTATATACAGAATATACAACCGGCAGTGAAATGTAAACAGGTCCGCTCCATGGACAGTGCAAATTCACAGTTAAAAACACAAGGAGGAAATTATATAGAAATAGGATAAAAAAATACTATCTATCTATATATATATATATATAATGTCTATATCTGTAGAATTATAAATAATCAAGTCAAGAGAAAAAAAAGTAAAAAATAAGGATAAAGTGGAATAAAATAATTGAAGTAGACTGTGCAGTGAGTAAGCTGTAGACTTATAAATATGTGGTTAACAAATGTATAAAGAGTATAATGTGCAAACAGGTTTATAACAGGTTGTTACACAGTAACAACGAGAACAGAAAGTGCAGTGCAATGACAGTATGTTTATCCTAAAGTGAAGTCACGTGGTGTTAAGTGACTGAGTTCAGGAGTCTGATGGCCTGGGGGAAGAAGCTCCTCCTGAGTCTCTCAGTTTTGGCCATCAGGCTTCGGAAGCGCTTACCAGATGGCAGCAGCGTGAAATGAGGGTTTGCAGGGTGATTAGAGTCCTTGATGATCTTGGTAGCTCTACCTTTGCAGCGTTTGGTGTAGACATCCTGCAGAGACGGGAGAGCTGACCCTGAGATACGCTCGGATAAGTGCACGACTCTTTGCAGGGCTTTGCGGTCATGACTGGTGCTGTTCCCATACCACGCTGTGATGCACTGAGTTAATACACTTTCTATCGCCCCTAAATAGAAAGTTTTCAGGATACCTGGTGAAACCCTGAATTTCCTCAGCTGGCGCAGGTGGTACAGTCTTTGCCTGGCTTTTTTCACCTGTGTCTGAATGTGAGCAGTCCAGGTCAGGTCCTCGGAGATGTTTACTCCCAGGTACTTGAAGCTGCTCACTCTCTCTACTGGTGACCCGCTGATCATGAGGGGGGAGTATGTCCGTTGCTGTCTCTTCCTGAAGTCCACAATCATTTCTTTGGTCTTGCCAACATTCAGAGAGAGACAGTTGTCCTGGCACCATGATGTTAGATGCTCCACCTCGTCCAAGTATGCCGTCTCATTGTTGTTGGAAATGAGGCCCAGGACAACAGTATCATCAGCAAATTTGATGATAGAGGTGGAGCTGTGTGTGGACAAACAGTCATGCGTGTAGAGAGAGTAGAGCAGGGGACTTGGGGAGCCCCAAACAGTGTGCTTTTGTCTGTTAACCTGGCGAGCAAGCGTGCTGTGAGCACTTATTTACTGTCATTTAACAAAGTTTGAGTGTATATATTTCTATCTTTCCTTTGTTGTTTTTGTATAGTATTTGTATTTTTTACTTTTGTATAGCTTTGGTTATTTTTCTACTGGGAATGTTTTACCTATTAAGCACCGTACCCTTAACATCACTGTGAGTATTAACATCATTTTTGGTGGTCAGGGTAGGAGTGGCTCGTCATGCAAATCTTTTTGTCCAATGTCTATTGGCTATTGGCTCGTTTGGTTACCACTTGAAGGTAATTGGGCTACCAGCAAGACCCCAATACGTCAGTATCCATTTAACTATTCAGGTCTACCCTAAACGTTCCTCTAATCAGAAGTTGACTAAAGTTATGAAGCTAAGAGCAGTGATCGTTTTATTATTGTCAATTGAAATAATATCAATTTTGTACATATGTAATCTAAAGATCCCTTGTGAATAAAATGAGCAAATTCCATTTGATCCCTTAAGTTTTATCCCAATATTGCTTAGTAAAGCTTTAATTAGCTCCAGGAAAACATGTAATGTACATAATGATTAACTTTTCTCAAACGTACAGCCTCTTGTTAGCAAATTTCACAGGGTTAGAGACATTTTCAGTGCACAATTTAACTAGGATAACCTAGCTGACTCACTGTCTAAAATGTTGACATAGTAATGACCCTGGCAGGATCCCTAGAGGCACACGATTTAAAATCTGCCATCTTTGCTCATAGTGGCTCAGGTTACTTTGAGCCAATCACCTGAGCCATGAAGCATATGACTTGCAATAATAGGTTCCCTAGGAACAAGGGAAATCACAAAACGAGCAAAGCTCCATACTAAGATGCGTTATATAATATTTAGATTTATTTTTTTTATGTAACTACTGGGTCTGAGATGGGTCAAAGAGCTTTTTCAAATGGAGTGTCCTCATTCTCCCACACAAGAAAATGTTGTGTGTGTTTTACAAAATTGAGCTACACACATACCAATAGCATGCAGTCAGATGTTTATGTAACATATGCACCAATGTATCGTGGGAAAAAAATGTCTGAGGGCCAAGCAGAGTTTTATAACATGACAATCACTCGGGGTGAAGTTTGATGGGAATACAAAGCTTGTATGTGTTCTTAGTCTGACATTTCATTAAGGGTTTGAGAAATAATAGAAAAAAACGATCATGTTTTGGCAGAAATAGGATCCAGTCCCTGAGTGACGCAGCACTAAGTGAAAGATGGTCAGGGTCATCTCATCAAGACTGCAGTGATTATCAGTGTTCTATCTGTGGCACCAGTAAAAACCTTGTCTAAGGCCACACTGGCCTAACATTCCCCTTGAGACATTAACTTTCAACAATGGCCATTTACATACTGAATAAAATGCCTAAATTTATATAATACTGGCTTCAGTATTTTAGCATATGTATTTTGTCAGTATTTTGTCGTTTGGCAATATGGCATTTTTTTTTTTTTTGTCAACTAAACTTTTTCTTATCAATCAACTAGCTTCTTCTACATTTTATTATGTGTTTCTGTATTCAACTGTCATCTTTTGAGACCCTGCTTCTGTTATACATCCAATAGGACAGAGAATTTCACTATGCCGTTCAAAAGTTTGGGGTCAGTAAGATTTTTATGTTTTTGAAAGTCTCTTATGCTCACCAAAGCTGCATTTATTTGATCAAAAATACGTCGATCAAAATTATTACAATTTAAAATAACTGTATTCTGTTTTCAAATTAATTTTCAGTAGCCATTACGCTAATCTTCAGCGTAACATGACCCTTCAGAAATCATTTTAATATGCTGATTTAGTGCTTAAGAAATATTTCTTATTATTAAGGTTAAAAACAGATGTGCAGCTTAATATTTTTGTTGAAAACCATTAAACTTTTTTTGAAACAGTAATCTTTTATAAATGTCTTACTTCTCACTTTTGGTAAATTTAATGTATTTTATGCATACATTTATTTATTTTATTTTTTTGTTTACTGACCAAAAACATTTGAACAGTAGGGTACATGTTAAATGATTACAACACAGTGGCATTGTGCATCAAGCTTTATCTACATGTGCTTAAGCAAAAAACCCTGCCACTACTTGAAATGCAAAGCATCACGTGTTCACAAGATATGCATGTATGTTTATGCGCTACTATAAACTACTGCCATCTTCATGCAGAAGCTCTTGTTCATTTAAGTCTCTTACACACATGCAAGAGCACAGATACTTGGCAGTGTTTTATGTACTCCATATAATCCATATGGAGACCAAGGCATCAAAATCAACTACGCGGTTAAGTATAAAATGGGTGTCATTGTCTCCCATTATCAAAATTATAACTTATGGGTATTAAAGGGTAATTTCATGTCTTTCTAAATGTAATTTAAAATCAGCAGTTCCCTTGTCAAAATTCAGATGGTGTGAAAAACCAACACAGACAGCTTTCCTGTCAGCTTACAAAATCCCACCAGTTGAAGATAATCATGTTTTCTGGGCGCGATTCAGAGGACTGATTAGTATAATTACCATATTTCATGTTTATTGGAGATTCATACATTCTGAGACTAATTGCAAAGTTGACTAATGCTATGTTATTGACAGACAAAAATCAAGAATGAAGGACTGCACATGATGTCAAAATGCTGGTGCAAGATCAGACTCTTGGTCTGGTCTTTTTTCTTGTGGCAAAATCTGTATGGAAGTTGGCATTAAGTTAATAAAGAACAGATCAAATAGATTTATTCATTTTGAGCTTTAACCTTTAGAGGATAGTTTGCCTAAAAAATAAAATTCTGTCATCATTTGACATTTGGAAAAGCTGCACGAACATATGCATATATGTGTGTGTGTGTACATGTGGACATGTTTTTCTATCCTAGGGTGTGTTTCCCGTACAACGATGTAACTCGCTTAACTACCATAGTACATTGCATCGTTGAACAAATCAACTAGCTAGTCACGACTGTTTCCCGAAACCATATTGTCGCAAATCTGTCATTCAACCACATTGGTTAATGATGTCACGCAGGTGGTGGAGTAATAACTGCTTTCAATTAATTATTTTTGAGATCGAATTCATGCTAGATTTTTGGCTATAAATTATTGGCATGGCATCTGAGGACCAATTCTTATTTTTCTCAGTTATTTTGCTTTATTTCCAGATTCAAGCATAGGATCATTCTTGCATACTAGAGCACGTCCGCACATGCGTATTCTTCAAAAAAGGTGCTTTAATCTCTTGACAAACTTAAAAGACATAAATGGCATTTGTATGTATTCGAAAATAAAAGGTACAGATTTTACTAAATATCAGCTTGCTTATTTTGCTCAAGATAAGGATTTATTAAGTCCACATGTCATGCTAACAAGAAACTATGCTTCTAACCACAGGTCGAGATCTGTCGTTGCAACCACATAAGTTTGCGATGCTGTTTGCGAATGTTCGTTGGAACTATGGTTTCGGGAAACACCGATTGGTTGAACTATGCTGATAACGACGGAACTTGTGACCATAGTTGGCTAACGATGCTTTTGGGAAACGCACCCCTGGTGGGGACTTCAACCTGAATGCACACAGACTCATGGGGACTCTAAATTGAGGTCCCCATGGGTACAAAAGCTTATAAATCATACAGAATGAGTTCTTTTGAAAATGTAAAAATGCAGAAAGTTTTGTGTGATGGGTAGGTTTAGGGGTAGGGTGAGTAAGGGGATAGAATATATGGTTTGTACAGTATAAAAACCATTACATCTATGGAGAGTCCCCAGAAGATAGCATGCCAGACATTTCAGTTAAATACTGTGGAAAACTGCTCAGTGCCAGCTTTCAATCTCCTTTAGAGGACTCAAATGTTGACAGGCTGTTTTACTCTAGTGTAGCAGTCTGCATTAAATGCTTGGTTAAAACATCCTGATTTGTGTTGTTTTAGCAAACCAGCGTTGGGTTGTTTTGATATGTTTGGGTTAATTGTTTGACCCAACTTGCTGGGGTGTTTTTTTTATACTGCGGGGTTAAAATGATTGGTTACACTTTATTTTAAGGTGTCATTGTTACAATGTAATTATATATTTAAGTACTGAGTAATATTGATTAACTACATGTACTTACTGGGATAGGATACTTCGCCACTTTACCTACGAGCAGCAAATGAGAGAGTAGGGTGAGACTTATACAGTGTTGACGTAATTGGCTTGATGTAATAATGAATGACATGGCATTAGAGTCTTCCTGGTAGAACCTATGCTAAAGCTTAGTCTCATTCACCAAGCATGCGTACACACAAATTTCTGCGTGAAATGTGTGTACGAATGATTTTAAGAACAAATAACGTTTCGCCAAAAAATTTGTGATAAAATGTATTCTAAATTTACGGAAAAATATAGAAACAACAGAAACCACAAGTACGTTAAAGCACTTACTCTGTATGGCCTTATAATCATATTAAGAAGTTATTTCATCCTAATACAACTATAATTATATTGAAGTATGTTGCATTAATTGTTTTAGTATATAATAAAATTATTAAATAATACAATTTAATTTCATCTTAAATACATTACATCATATATGCCTACAGTTAAAGGTGTCATAAACTGGCGTTTTTAATTTTTTTATACTGTTGTCTGAGGTCAACGTATGACGTTCGCGTGGTTTTTACATTCAAAAACATCATAATGAATAAGTAATAGGCTATTTTCTACCCTGGAATACAGAAGCCAATACAGAAGGCACAGTATTGTGTTTTAATCTCAATGTCTGCAAATCCAGTCTCTGTGTTTCATTTACAAACGATTCCGTGGTGAAATTATGCGAACAAACGTGCAATGTCTTCCCCACGTGACCTGAATCTTCATTACAAAATAAAGTTCAACCATTCATTCCTAATATTAGAATCCAAAGGAAGCTTCTGCAGCGATCGTGTTCTTCCACAACCAGGCACAGCACAATATCTTGCTATCTTTGGCATGTTTATTGCTCGGTAGTGCGATCCGTTTAGCTCCACGAGTCGGTGGGCGGAGCTACAGAAGCAGGCGTACATATTTATTTGTTGAGGCGGCATTTCTGCATTCTATGACATCAATGGTCGACACATTCTGAGATCTCTCGTTTGCTGGGCCTGGTGTCAATAAAAGCTTTTCTTTGACTAACAAGTTTTCAGCTCCGAAACTTACAGGACATTCTCATATCACGATTAACTTTTATATATCAAAGGCTCAAGGGAAAGTTGATTTCTCAATTCATCACCCCTTTAAAGAGTAAGAAAAGCTGTTTTATAGGTTTCTACGCATATTTACAGCTGGCTAATGAGAGGTGGGTCTGTATTAAAGGTGTTTATTGTGAAAACTGGTTAGAATACCAGTGTCAGGGCAATTACACATTTTAGAAGAATGATTGATGATGTTTTGACTCATTTCAATTTTATTAATTTTGATACATTTTTGAATAAAAAAAATTGTACATACCTTTTAATAATTTAAAGTGTTTTTAACCACACGTCACAATCACCATTCCAGCTTTTTCAGTTCCTGCTCGTCAGTCACCGGTCTCATTTTGGTGTGAGAGAAAATGATGCAAATGGTACACTTAACTCGAAACAGACGTCATCTGAGTGATTGAATTCAAAGATGCCATGAACCCCCTCATGGAAGACGAACGCTGTCATGCACTGTGAATGAGTGCTTATCAGGATCAACTAAACACTGGATTTTCAAAAGAATGTGAAGTATGTAAAGTTTGCGGCATAGACTCATCCAAGAGTTTTACACACCGGTGTGTTATTGTAGGCACATCAACGTTACGTTTTCACGCCCCTAAACATGATGCGGAACAAAACAAATTTTGTTTGGTTGCTTTACATGTCAGTCAGATGGCCTCTGGGCGGTCCTTGGCCAATGAAAGCTGCTATGGAGTCCAGACCTTCTGCTGCCAGTCTGAAGGTCTGGCTAGGCGAGACTAATTTAAAGACTTAGAAGTAAAAGTTCAGTCAAAATATTATATCTATATATGGTGTCTATGTGAGATTTTTAGTGAATTGTGACTTAAATTTGTATGGGAATGATCTATGTATGAAGATTCTATTTTAAAAAATGTTCCACCGAAAGACAAAAAAAAAGAAGAAGCATAGAATGAGTCACTCCAAGTCATTCCAGAGTTTGGAATGACTTGAGGGTGCGAGTAAATCATTTTCATATCATTTCAACAAAATTTTTATTTTCATGTAAACTGTTTACACTTGAAGTGGTATACACTTCGAAACATGATATGATAAAAGCTAACGGGCAATTATTGAAATAATTAATATTTTTCCAACAATCCCTTCGCAGCCACATCTCTTTTATTAGCAGGCTAACACAGGTATGACAAGAAGCCCTTACTAAACTGCTAATTTATCCTTCATTTGCATATCATTAGCATATAGGCTCATTTGATTCAAAAGCCTGGCAGAAACAACAAAAAGACAAAAACAACCCCTGACCTTTTCTGCCCTTTTGATACCCAAACAGCATGTTCTGTTATTTTATCATTAATCACCTCTTCACATTCTCATTTGCACAAGAAAAGGGTTCAAAGAAAACAGAATGAGTTAGGGATTGGACATGCAGACAGGGCGGCGATTACATCGGCTGAATTACTAATGAAATCGAACTGTTCAAGCATCCAGGCCTGTAGGCCACAATGAAAAATCTCATTACAGTGAAAGAAGTGCTTTTGTGGGGCTACTTTTTCCTTTGCATCGTCTCACACCTATAAGATTGTCACTTGGCCTGTGCTTCTAAGAATAAAGCAGAGTTCTTCAGAACCAGTACCATAAAAATACTGACAGTGATTCCTAAAATACTTTAACAGTGATTCCTGCACCATTACTGAATCTGCAGGACAACGTCAAGAGAAAGGATGCTGTCATTTCTCAAGTTGTAAATCTGCAGTCTGAATCGAATGTGATGACAAATAGTAGGTGCTGTGAGATAATACGATGAAAAAAATATGTATCACAGTTGATTGCATGCAACAACAAGCATAAATTGCAATCAATGTAGTCCAATGCGCAAGGAAACGATTCAAAGAAATGAGCTGGTCCTGAACAGTCAGAGCAGTTACTGAATTAACTTCTGATTCACACACTGAGCCACGAGTCACTATCTTAATTCATATTTGACTGAATGGTACTTAAAAAAATATATATTTTATTTAGTTTTTATTAAATCAAATCAAAATCAAATCACCTTTATTTATATAGCGCTTTTAACAAGTCCAATTGTTTCAAAGCAGCTTCACATTGTTAACAGGAAAATAATGCAACAGAATTTGTACAGCTGCACTGGTGAAACGGTGATGTTATCCAGCTAATTTCAAGTATCATATAGTGTCAATGCGGGCAGATGGGTAATATAGATGAAATTTAGGTGTCCCCAACTGAGCAAGCCAAAAGCCAGAGGCAACGGTGGCAAGGAACCAAAACTCCTTCAGGGCCAGAATGGAGAAAAAAACCTTGGGAGAAACCAGGCTCAGTCGGGGTCTCCTCTGGCCGATGAACAAACAGTGTATGATTATAATTCTGGCAACATAGCAGGTTTTAATTCATATTAGGTAAATGGATATTCGTAAGATTATTCGAAAGATTGGAGTCGTCACGCCGAAGAAGGGTTTAATGAGGATATTGTGTCGATACGGCATTTACGGGGGGAGTTTATTTGACACACTCTCTGCAGACATTTCAGGGATGCGTTGGTCATGTCCAGGCGCTGGTCCACCATCTGATCTGGATATGGCCCGGATCCAGCTGGCTGCAGTAAACCTCGGGATAAACAGAGAGACTCACATTAGCGTAGATGCATTCTTCTTATGATGTAACGAGTACATCAGGTGTTATGGGAAGTGTTCCCGGTTCCGGCTGACCTAGTTAATGCAGCCTAACAATCATTTACTGATTTGAATAATAGAAATTGATGATGTTTTATGTGTAAGCCATAGTAAAGAGATGTGTTTTTAGTCTAGATTTAAACTGACAGAGTGTGTCTGCTTCCCGAACAATGCTAGGAAGACTGTTCCAGAGTTTAGGCGCTAAATAGGAAAAGGATCGACCGCCTGCAGTTGATTTTGATATTCTAGGTACTATCAACTGGCCAGAGTTTTGAGACCGCAATAGACGTGATGGAGTATAATGCATTAAGAGTTTGCTCAAGTATTACTGAGTCTAAAATGAATTAATATAAAAAAATAATTCAAATGAATACTCACTAAGAGCTAAATGCGAGTAAAAATCTGTGTTGGCGAGTATATGAAACTGTGTCAATCACCAGTTGGCTGGTAACATTTTTATGAACTCTAACAATGCAATGTTGTGAGAACATGAACATGAACATGAGTTGATGGGCCAGTACTGCATAGTCACGAAAGTTTAAGCCTTGTCAATTTAAATATACAAGTGCAAGAAGATGTGAAAGGGAACTCAATTCATTACTCTCTGTGTGGGAAGTTTAAACAAAAAGCGAGCACCCAGAAACCTGCATCTCAGACAGCACGTGAATATTAAGCTCTCTTTCATGTCTTGAATTCACACAAAACATCTGTGTGCATCCTAGTAGACATAGTCCGTTATGTCTTAAGTGAACATAAACAGTTGAGAAATAAAACTCATGTGTACAGTATTTATCAGTATTGGATCTGTGCATTCTGTCTTAAAGTGACAGCATCCTAATGTTGCGTTCACACCAGACGCGAGTGAAGCATTAAGCGCGAGTGATTTACATGTTAATGCAAAGATGCGAATAGACATTCGACGGCGCGAATGACGCGTTTTGCGCAAATTATATGGCGCGAATTGAGGGTTTGATGCGCGAAATGCGCAAGTTGAAAAATCTGAACTTTGCTTTATGCGCCGCAGCTAACCAATCAGCTCTAGTAGTGACAACAATGAGGACAAAATCATATGTGGATACCATATGTGCGATACATGTTCTTACTTTATGTTCTTACGTTATAGAAACAGGGATAAAAAGGATCTTGCTTGGAAGAAAGTGAGTGAGGAGGTCGGACAATCTGGTAAGATGTAAAAAACGCTCTTTACTCAATTTGAGCTATACGTGGGGTGATTTCAGGGTGATTGGAACACATTTTGCCATTGAGATGACTTGGAAAAAGTGTCCCAATCACCCTGAATTCACCCTATTGAGACTACAAGCTAGTTAAAGCCGGCAAATTGAGCTTATTTTAAAACAATCCATGTCAGCCATTTCGCAACGAGATGAGCAGCCTGGCAGAAGCCCCTCCCATTCGCGTCTGTTGTGAAGTGAATGTCACGCGCAAATGAAGCGAGTAAACTCAAAATGTTCACGCGTCCAACTATGATTTAGTCGCGCAAGTCACGTCTGGTGTGAACGCAGCATAATCTGTCTGCTGCTGTGTTCACACACACACACACACACACACACACACACACACACACACACACACACACACACACACACACACACACACACACACACACACACACACACACACACACAGGTGACTGTGACTTAAGGAAATTTACAGGCCATAAATATTTTTTTACCAGCCATGAAAGAAAAACTTGTATATATACATTTAATATTTAATCATATTTCTCGGTCACATTCATATATACATTAGGTTTTTTTGCCACACCTGCATTGGTCGGTAACATATCATATGCCCACACACGTGTGCCTCTGACAGCACTGCACTTCTGCACTCAGGCTTGGGATGTGCACTTTCCTTTAGTTTTGATCCTGTTTGTTTACCACTGTCACAAGAAGTTCAAATAGGGCATAATGTCCTTCAAGCACTTCCTCCTCTTCCCCTCTTTTTACTCTTGGTCTCTGTTTGTCCTCTTTGTGTCTTTCAAACACAAGCACATTCCCCCCCTCAGATCACACATCAACAGGAAACGCCTCACAGACAGAAAATGAGTGCCGCAGTGAGCGAGGAAATTGTTGATAAATCAGGAAAACAAGCCAGTATGGCAGTTTTTTGGATTTTATAAGTCTGACCGTAGTCAGACCAATGTCGTCAGCACCAAGACCAATAATACCACAAAATTGTTTTACCACCTTAAGCGTTTCGTCTGGCTCCGCAGCGCAAGCCTCTGCTGACTGTGCGTGCGCCTCATCCATTTGGGACGTGTTTATCCTCGATGCGCTCGCTATTGTAATATTCTTTGAAACGACAGGAGGGCAACTTGGAGTAATTGTTCTATAAACCATAAAGGAAACCGGTGAGAAGTAAGGTACACACGTGACAATGTTTAAACTTTACCAAAACCACACCACGAAAAAAATTGTGTAAAACCCAGTAAGCCCAGTATTACCTGTGGCATTAGAACAGAATATATGGATGGGAGAACATGTATACAACTAAATTAATGATCTCTTAAACATTTTCTAATTTCACTAAACGTTTTCAATTAGTTTCGTTAACCTTATTAAACATGGATCTTTATTTTCATTAAAAGGGCTTATATCTGCTATTGTTGGCTCATTTTGTAAATATAAGCAACTCATTTAGACGCGCAAACTGGGTGCCAGTGTGATGAGATTCGCCTCGAACTCTGCCAGATTTGTCTCGAACTCGTGCATCTTCGGTTGCGGAGCCTTGCGGAGAGTTCACCACCAAGCGAAATGGGAGGTGCATTTCAATCAGCTCCCTAGGTCAGTAGTCAGGGCACTGATCAGGGAATCAGTCAATAGGTTGTTTGCACGAAAATGCAGATGGAGGGCAAGAAGCGATTTTCTACATAGTAATCACTAACAAACTCAAAATGCCTATGCTTTGCGTCGTTTTTTTGTTGCTGAAATCGATCAACCCGAGAAACCACAATGAGTTTTTATCACTTACGTAAGTTTATCACTTTACTTTAAAAGTTGTCACCTTTAATGGCGTTTTGCGTCTGCTGATACTGAACTTAATACAGAGACCGGCTTACCTTTGTTTTTGACTTGGTTAAATATTCACATTCTTCTTGTTATCGTTTGCAGTGAAGAAAATATATTTTAAATGTTTAAATGTTTTTTTTTAAATGTAATATATTTTTCTCCTGGTCCCTATTTTAAATAGGTCATAAAAAATATCAATAATTATCAATATCGACCGATATGAAACACTTATATCGTGATACAGTTGTCAGCCATAATATCGCCCAGCCCTATCTTCACTGTCACAACAGCACAACTAAGTATTAATCACTCATTTCACTGGCACTGTGGTAACAGCACTATAATTCCTTAATACAGACAAATATGGTCTTCTATATGGACAATTGGCATGACAACTGATGTATGCATTTTTAATCGTAGTCATGATCAGAATGAGTAACGCGCCAGTGAGACATGAAAAGACTCTAATTTCTTTAATATCGTTCAATTAGGTGGAAATTAGGTAGCCACATAGCTGATGTATGGCCACATAATTCTTAAAGGAGATCGGATCTATGGTTAATTATGATTTAACAGCACATCTCTGTATAGTTGAGTGGCTAAAAGCTGGTTCATGGTAATTGGCATAGAGCCATGTGCTGTTAAATGCATAATACTGTGCACATTTGACCCGTCTCTTTATATACAATAGCAAGACTGATTTTGCATGATGTATTTTCTATTTTCACTAAATTTAGTTTACCTTTATTATGTTTGAAATAAAGAACCATAATCCTGATACCATCATATCTTTATGGTATCATCAAACCTTTGTGAATATGTTGTATGGTTTGGTGTACCAGTATTGATTGGCAGGTTTGTGCCCAGAGGAAGTAATACCTCACAGAATGCTAGAAAATGGGGCAGCTCAGATCTCATGTATGACAGCTATAACACGCTCTTGTGACTGTTACACTGATCCTGATTCACCTTGATCTCAATAAATCCTTAATAAAGTCTGCAGGTAAAGCACTGACATGGTATCAATAAGCAACATCCAACTGTATCCATTTGTATTATTAGGACTGTTAACTTAATGTTAAAGTGTCCATATTATGCCATTTTAAAGGTTCCTAATTTTGTTTTGGATGTCTCCTACAAAAGGTTTACATGTATTAAAGGTAAAAAAATAAAATAAAAATAAAAGTTAAATTTTTTTTCATGCACATCACCATATCTTTCAATGATTCTCAAATGATTCCAAAGATTCAGTCCCTACTTTCCGCTAGCCTACTCTGCTCTGATTGGCCAGATGGCCCAGTCTATTGTGATTGTTACCGAAGAACTAGTTATTCAACCCAAACCTCCATCGCAAGGACGACTTAAGCAGAACGTTTCTCCGTGATACACTACTTGGTTTTACATACATTGTGAGAGGATGCAAATGTAATACCTCATAAGCATTAAGAAGTACATGTCTATCAACAAACCAATGTGTATATTTCTAATTTATTGCGGTGCACATGTGGAAACTGTATCATTAACAGCACGTACGTTAGCTGAGCACTAACGTGACTAACTGCTGTAACATTAAAGTTTGTAAAACAAGTCTTGCTCCATCCTTTACCATTATTTAAAGTAGTAAGAACAACAGACAATCTGCATTAATTGACACAATTTTAGGTAATAGTGAGCCCACAGCTGATTAGCAGATAGCAAATAGACCTACACAATATAAAACATAAAACGTCTCAGTTACGTATGTAACCCTCGTTCCCTGAAGGAAGGGAACAGAGACGTTACGTAACGTCAGTACTGACGAAATGGGGGTTTCGTCTAGAAGTCAATCGCCTTCGAGATCTACAAAACGAGCCAATGGCATGAAAATGCCCCTCCGTGTGGGTATATAAGGAGTTGCATTGCAACCTCAAATTATGTTTATCTGCCGAGGAGCCGAGGCTGAGCACCCTGGCCGTACCAGCGGTTATGGCATGGGGACGTAACGTCTCCATTCCCTTCCTTCAGGGAACGAGGGTTACATACGTAACCAAGACATTCCCTTTCAGTCAGTACACTATTCAGTCTTGCCACAACGGCCGTCTTCCAGCATCCTGTGCTGACCTGAGCACCCTGCCGTGAAAACTGTCACAAACGAGGGGCTGGGCTCAGCCTACCAAGGTACACTGGAAAGCATATCCCACGTGGAGAAATGCAAAACAATGCCTACCCGCAGGGAGGACTTAAGAACACACATATGGCTCTCGTAGGAGCTAACATATGGAACACTCTGGGGTATCCAGCTGCAGGTGGAATATTTCAACCCCAGGGGTGGCAAGGTGTCTTGCCAAGGAAAGACACGTGTTCGAAGAGACTTACCGTGGAATACACATGTGGGGGTTACCCAGAGAGGGAACCATGCACATGGAGGCACCTAGCCTAACACGAGGGCTGACCAAGCGGGCATGCACACTCTGGTGTCGGCATCAACATTGCTGGAGGAACTCAGGGCTTACTGAGAAACTCACCTGAGTAAATATGCGCATGCATCCAGTCTGTGAAGTGGAATGGCGCTGCAAGCGATGACACCTGAGCCTGTCCAGTTACTGGCCCCTTGGGGCGAGTACACGAGAGTGGCTGCACTCAGAGATTATGGAATCTAGCAAATGTGTTGGGTGTCGCCCAGCCTGCAGCTCGAAGTCTGTTAGCGAGGTGCCATGCGCTAAGCCCAAGAGGAGACAACACTCAGTGGAGTGTGCCGAGACCCCTAGGGGGCATGGCATGCCCTGAACCATAAGCTCAGTGACGTGACAACCTCTGCTTGGAGAGAGAGCCTTCCTTTTCTGCTGCTCTCTGTAACAGACAAGAACTGGTCAGAGGTGAATAACTGACGCCTAACTCCAAGCTGTCCGTCTCAGGAGTGCTGCTTAGCCTGGCATCTGGCAGGCTTAGGGGCAGAGACGGAGTGAGCGGGAGGGATGGGAGCCGCAGGGGAGCACCTTTGGCAGCGGCAGGCTGAGGCGGCTGAGCTGGCGGTGATGTGAATGCAGCAGCAGGTCGCCTGGTCAGCACACTTGTGCGCCTCAGGCTGCTTCAGGGTGGCCAAGAACTGCTGGGCAAAGTCCTCGACTGCGCTGCAGAAGAGGCTGGTTTGGGAGATTGGGGAGTCGAGAAAACAGGTTCGTTCACAGTCCCTCATGCCAAACCCAGCCATAGGTGGCACTCCTGGACCACCAAAGTGGACATCTCCTGACCCAGGGGCTACGCGGTGACCTCCGTTGCTCGGAGAGCAAAGTCCGTGGCAGTGTACACTTCCTGCACCGCCCTCGTGCATGGTTTAAAACCTTGGCCTGGTATACTGCAGGATGGCCATGGTATGCAAAGTAGACACGGCCTGGCCCGCAGGTCCGTAAATCTGTCACTAAAGTGGACGAGAACCCACAGGCTTTGGATGGGTGCTTGGGATCACCACGCCAGGCATACCCTTAGCCACGCCTCCATCAAGGGTAGTGAAGGCTGAGGGCGCACCAGAACGATTACAGGCAGTAAAAGGTGCCCTTCAAGAACTGGACACTTCCTCATGCACCTCCAGGAAGAATAGCCCTGGGGGCAGTAGCAGGCGATCAGCGTGCGTCATGCCCAGGAACCAATCGTCCAGCCTTGAACACTTGGGCTGAGGTGGAGGGTTCCAGTCCAGCCCAATGTTCACAGCTGCCCAGGAAAGCATGGCTGTCAGCTCTGGATTAGACTCAGGCGCTAGCACTAGCACTCCCGAAGGAGGCAGCACAGCTGAACCTTCATCTCCAGAGGACTCAAGCCTGCCTTGTGATGCAGCGATCGACATCACACCATCCACTGAAGCCCCAAATTAAATGCTGGGTCCCTGATGTGAGGAACCAGCCATCTCAATCGGAAGCCCACCAGCTTGCGATGTGGAGGGGGGTGTGGCCCGAGGAATATTCGTCGGGTTGGCCCACTCCATAACCCTCAGATCACCCTCCATCAGCCAAAGTAGGTCCTCGCGAAGAGGAACTAATTGGGGTAAGACAGAGGGAACTCTACTCCTTCTGAGGTCATTGAGTCTTGATCTCAACATTGCGATGGTCATGTTCCTTTAAAACATGACTCATCCTCGAACGCTGCGTCAGTGTGTATATAACTCAACACGCGAGACAGCGCTCGCGGCTGTCAGACGGAAGAATGACGTGATCACAACCAGAAACACACGGGCGAGACATCTTGAAAAAGATGTGCCTGTGTAGCTCTTTTAGAAGAGAAAAGGCTCTGCAGCAGCGCCGAAGCGCCCAGGGAGAACACTCACTCTCTCACACACACACACACACACACACACACACACACACACACACACACACACACACACACACACACTCTATGACAGATCACTGCACAGATCAGCAGCAGGAATGCAGAACTTGCTGGAATGCGCCATAACACCGACACCATTGAAGAGTCGCTCGTCTAAGTTGTAGAAAGAAGCTCAGAAGGCAAGTGATACACTCGGCTCCGAAGCAGAAACATAATGCGAGGTTGCAATGCAACTCCTTATATACCCACATGGAGGGGCAGAGTTGATTCAAGAGTTTTATTTGTCACATACACAGTTATATACAGAATATACAACCGGCAGTGAAATGTAATGCATTATGCAAATTCCGCAGACCCATGGCATTTTCATGCCATTGGCTCGTTTTGTAGATCTCAAAGGCGATTTTCGTTTCTGGGCGAAACCCCCATTTCGTCAGTGCAGAGGTAACTCGTAGCGTGAAAGACGTAGCGTGACTGAAAGGGAACTACATATTTTGAACACCCAGTAGAAAATATATACATCAATAATGAATCATATTGATGAAGAGGAGCAAGCTAGTCCAAATAAAGTGGGTACTGTTCCATCTTTAATGGATAAACGTTTTGTAAATCCCATTTAGACCTCACAGAGATTAGAGAAGTAATTGTCAAAAGGTTATACTGCTGTTGTATCGCTGTGGTAGTTTTAACCACTGACTCTTCACATCCTCATTCTTTGGAAGTTTTACAATGACAATTTGCTTTTGCAGAGCAGAAAACAGTGTCTTCTCGACATGTACACAACATGACCCAGCTGCCATGTATGAGGGCGGGTCAAAGTAGATGTGGTTCTCGGGGCAGCCAATGAAGACCGTAGGAGGGCATTAGGCAAATGCATTACAGCATTAAGTATGCAGGTCATGAAAATGAGACTGGAATTCCTGACAACTCGTTTAGATGGTTCTATTATTTCTTTTGGGAGACAATAATTACCATGTCCATGAAACTCTAGATGTCCTTAACTCATACAGCGATCACATCAACGCAGCTGATTGGTTGCTGTGGCATCAGCGTCCAATGAGATGCTCAAGATTCAAGTAGCCTATTTGTACTGTTGCTGTTAGCAGTCTGCAGCGCGCTTACAGAAAGCATCTGAAATCAACATATAAGATAAGTAAATGCTCTTTTACTCCATATATTGCGCATATTGCATGGTTTGCTTATTAAATGGGCAAATAGTTGAACTAAATTCAGTTATTGATTTTGTGGTATTTTGTCACAAATGACCTCAGCTACTTTGAAAAACATATTTCAAAATTTCTGATAGCTTTACTGGACATGATGATGGACATTTATATGCTGCACTCATCCACTTAGCGGCTGGGGGCTGTCCTGAACTTCCCTCATGGATGCACTGTCCTCACTCCAGGCCAACTATAGCCTCCAGACAGCAAAGGGAGATAGATGCCCACCACTGTGCTTTGAATATTCCCAACTGTGCCCTCTCCACTTATCCTGTCAGCAAGTTTTCCATTTCCAGGAATTGAAAACAGACACAGTATGACCAGTGGTGACACACCTTGGAGAGACTTTTATTCTAAATAAATATGGATATTTCGCCAATATGGATATGCAAAAGGTGATTAAAGTATCTAAGGTAGAAAATGCAAACAGATGACAGAGTGTGGTCATTATTTTCATAGATAAGTATCTTCAAACCCTTCTTTACACATTTACAAATTTTGAAGGCCTTTAAAATATAAATGTGATCAAAACTCTGCTACATGCCATCTGTTGTCTGACATGTAAACATTATGGGAAGAGCGCTAGCCAGATGGGATTTAATCTTTGTCGGCTGGAGACCCAAGATTATTTTTTTCCTAGAAGTTTTTTCCAAGATGGCGCCGCCGTATTCGGTCGCCATTCAGGTCGCTCCGTGAAGACTGTGCTTTTATTTACTATTTTACTTTCTTTTGCTCTCAATTTTTACAAACTTATCATCTGCATTGATCTGCTATGACAGCAAAACTCTTTTGGACATTGGTTACCTCTACACTGGACTGTTTCAGGACACTTTCACCGATCCTCTGTGGCCATCTGAGATTCTTCAGAACGCCGAGTTGAACAATGGACAGACGAGTCAACGGTGAAGAATCAAGAAACACAGTGGGAAACGCGCGGGGATCCGCAACAGACTGAGGAAAAGAGCATTCAGCCTTCCTCTCCCGAGCATTCTGCTCGCAAATGTCCAATCCTTGGAAAATAAGATGGACGATCTTAGAGCCAGGATAAGTTTTCAACGGGACATGAGAGACTGTAACATCTATTGTTTGTCCGAAACATGGCTCACGCCCGCGGTCCTGGACACAGCCGCGCTGCAGTTCTCCTATCGGGGAACATGACTGAATACAGATCGTCCTGCTATGCTCTGCAACGTGCAGTTAAAGCCGCAAAGCTACGTTATAAGGATCGAGTGGAGTCTCATTTCCAACTCAACGACTCGCGGCGCATGTGGCAGGGTCTGAGGTCCATCTGCTCTTTTGGATCTAAATCCTCTGCAGAGGTCAGAGCTGATCCGTTACTTGTGGATGAGTTAAACTCTTTCTACGCTCGCTTTGACTGTAATTGCAGCAGCGCGACTCCGCCAAGTGGTGCGTCAGAGGGAATCACTCAGAGCAGCAACAACCACGTGATCTCTGTCTCGGAGGATGAAGTTCGGAGGGCACTCAAGCGTGTGGACGTCAGGAAAGCTGCTGGGCCGGATGGTATTTCAGGCCGTGTTCTGCGGTCCTGTGCTGATCAGCTCGCCGGGTTGTTTACATCTATCTTTAATGAGTCCCTCGCTACATCTGTGGTCCCCACCTCCTTCAAAAAATCCACTATCATCCCTGTCCCTAAGAACAGTAAACCCTCTTGCCTAAATGACTATCGTCCAGTGGCTCTCACGTCTATAGTCGTGAAGGTCTTTGAGAGACTCATTAAAAACACCATTTGCTCCTTCATTCCTGACACTTTGGACCCTCTTCAGTTTGCCTATCGTCCCAATAGATCGACTGAAGATGCCATCTGTCATGTCCTCCACTCCTCCCTCACTCACATTGACAGCAAAAGTGGGAACTACGTAAGGCTGCTATTTATTGACTATAGCTCAGCCTTTAACACCATAGTTCCCATTAAGCTAACCATCAAACTCCTGGATCTCGGCCTGAATTCTTCTCTCTGCCACTGGATTGAGAACTTCCTCACTGGCAGGCCTCAGGTGGTGAGAGTAGGCCAGTCCACCTCCACCTCCATCACCCTGAGTGTGGGAGCTCCACAGGGCTGTGTCCTGAGTCCCCTGCTCTACTCTCTCTACACGCATGACTGTTTGTCCACACACAGCTCCACCTCTATCATCAAATTTGCTGATGATACTGTTGTCCTGGGCCTCATTTCCAACAACGAGACGGCATACTTGGACGAGGTGGAGCATCTAACATCATGGTGCCAGGACAACTGTCTCTCTCTGAATGTTGGCAAGACCAAAGAAATGATTGTGGGATGATGGGATGTTCCCCACCCACAGGTGTATAGCCTATCGTGAAGAGGGGTGGCCTCGTGGGCTGGAGCGGGCTCGAGGAGAGCTCAAGCTCTCCTCGAGTATACTTGACATTTCATAGCACTTGATGACTTCTCATGTTTCAATATACTGTAGAAAAAATACATTACGCACAGTAGCACTGCATGTGCTTGAAGGATGTGTACTGTATCTCTCAATGTTTTCCCCAACAAGGCAGTTTGAGATCATTGCATCATTAATAAGAACATCCCTCAAAAAAATAAATAAAGAGAATGTTAAAATATGTTGAAAAGTTAAAAATTTATGAAAAGAAATTAGGGGAAATTGTAGGAGTAGAAGAGAAACCAAAAAGTGTCACTAACAGTGAACCACGAACAATCAGTTGCTATCCAAAAGCACCTATATATTTGTGACAATGTGACCAGATAATGTTAAGCAAACACATTATTTACACATTGATATCTTTATTTAAATTTATTTAAATGTACTCTTTTCATGGACTTGATTTTAAAATGTTAAATGTAATGTAAAATGTTAATGTAAAAATCTCTGAATTTAATGAGAAAAATAAATACTGTCTCTCTCCCTTCAGGGAAGATCTTTTAAATTCAGCTCTGTCATTTCATTGAATTCCACTGGGCACCTGAATGAAAAATGACACCCTTCAGAAAGGACAGAATGTAATGCATCTTCTCCATTAGATATGTTGCAGTGTTTTATCATGGTTTGTCTCATATAAGCGGAAGTACTTTAGTGGACGTGTAACAAGATGGAGTGTTCTGTTTGGAGGAACCGCAACCGATCACATTCCACAACAAGAGTTTCAGTGTCACTGTTGTATAGCTGTTAGTTACATTTGACCTTTTAAACATTTGTTCTAAAGTTAATAGAATAGGAAGAATTTCATATGGTAAGGCTAAAGAAATCAAAAGATAAGAAAGAGAATATAACATTTCAGTTTAAAGACATTCTATCTTGACTTTTTCATATTTCATCTGCTTTTTTGCAGGAAAATCAAGTGCTCAAGCATTTAAAGTATGCAGTGCATATGTTATAATATAACAGAATGATATAGCACTTTGATGTGGACTCTAATCTTTATCGTTATCTTTCTTGGTGTGAACAGACATTTATTATGAATGGGAAAAAAGGCAATATTGCATATTGTGGAACATGTCCCGCCTTCCTGAACTGCACAATGGCTGGACCAACGTGGAAAAAATATGCTTTTATAATGCTATTTGAGGAAAAGAACTTGACTTTGAAATTTTGTTTCAACATGCGTTAACACATAAAGAAACAATGTTCACAAATGTAAAAATCACATCCATCATTAATAAAATCCACCCACCAACTCAGTTTCACTCTACACACACACACACACACACACACACACACACACAAACACAACTACCTTTCATTTAAAAACGTTATCGCCTCCGGCAAAGATTTTCTCACCCTGTTTTTAAAAAAAACATGGCATCTTAAATATCTGACTTGAAGGTAATAGCTCAAACTCTTGGAAACAGTGGATGCTGAAATGATTTTAATTTTGTAATATTTAAAACTTTCAGAATGAAAAGACTGTGACATTTCCAAAACACTTACTTTCTATAAAATAATTATAAAACTTTCAGTATTGAGACGCGTTGAATGACACCAACTTATATTTCCATTTTTGTTCACAATTCCAGTCCATTTATCCCACCTCAATTAATAATCGAGGACTACCCCAAGGTATTTGCACTCAATATCGTTCTCCACTTATTTGAT
Organism: Paracanthobrama guichenoti; assembly: GCA_018749465.1. Lineage (NCBI taxonomy): Eukaryota > Metazoa > Chordata > Actinopteri > Cypriniformes > Gobionidae > Paracanthobrama > Paracanthobrama guichenoti. The sequence goes on along the minus strand of CM031943.1, from coordinate 14,618,388 downwards.
TATGCAAATCTGCAAATTTAATTAAGTATCATCCAGGGAAGGTACTAATACAGCTATTTGTGTATAACATAAACAATAAGGAAAAGAGGACACATCCTTGTGGGGAACCTACATTAGTGATTTGTTTATCAGAAAATGAACCACATACACCTGTTGAACTCTATTTCTGAAAAGAATCCTCCAACCACAGAATCAGTCCTCCCATATTAGAATAAGCTAATTGAAAAGGTTCTATTAAGTGTTGAGTATTTTAACCATAGGGCTAATTCTTTTTTACCTAATATACACCTATGGCGTCGGTATATTGATGATATTTTCCATATATGGTGCAGCTCGGAGAGTGAATTACTTGAGTTTCAACAATTTCTTAATCGTAGTAGTGAACATCTTACATACCATTGATTATGATGAGTGTCAAGTCAGTGGTCAGAGTTTCCATCCTACTCGTTTAAAGAAAAGTCTTCCTATTAGCCTGTTTAAAAGAATTGTCAGGATTTACACATATAATGAAATCCTGTTCTGTCCTTCAATCCGTGCAGACGTGTTTTCACTCTGCTCCCGCTGTGCTCTTGCGCTCTAGTGTTTTGTCTAGTGTTTTGTCTCTTCTTTTTCTCTCTGACCCGCTGCTTTGCTGGACTCCTGAAAATACTGAAATGGAATTGATTAACTGGTCAATCAGCGCGATCGACAAGATTTTCTCACAAAGGAAGGGTGCCCCGGGAGAACCCACCTGCCCGGACGGGACCTTTGCTGCAGGGTACGTGAGGGACGCATGGAACAACTGGCAAGTCCTGTGCCTGGAGGCTCTGTCCGTGGAGGAATGCGGAAGATTTATACATGATTGGATTATTGTTGGCGGGGTTCCTATTCTTTGGCTTTGGGATTGCCCTGACCTATCGGAAGATTGGTAAGACAGCTGCAAGCAAATTCACCCAGCCGCTGTCTGTGGAAATTAAGGAATGCTTCGGGGCTGTGTGTAACCGTTTGAAGGAATTAGATCAGAGAGTGCTAGGAATTGAGGAACTGAACCGTAACAACGCAGTCCGGACTGCGGATACGCAGGGTAGAGTGGGCTCCATCGGGGGTCAGATTGGTGAACTTTTACGGACTGTAACCGGTCTGGCCATGAGGCTGGACGTAATGTCTAGGGAAACTGCACAGACCGGACGCGAATGCTGAGGACCAGATCTGATTGATTGATTATGATCCGGACAAATTACCGAAGATCATCAAATGGATTAAAAAATAATAAATTGTATTTGCCTGACCTAATCAACTACCCCAACGAACCTCACTTGTCCCTATCTCTCGGTTGGGAGGTCAGCCTGACAGCTGGTCTGCTATCTTCCCCTGTGCACTGCCTTATCTCCCTTCAAGGACAAACCATAGAACTGAACTCGAAAACATCTGAAGTTATGGCTAACATTCTCACACAACACAATCTCAGACTCACTCGCACCATACACAAACCTACCCAGATCCCACCCCCACTACAACCGTCTGCCTGTCTTTAGCTATCTCCTCTCCCACTCCATACAAAAAATCCCATCACGTGACCACATGTACTGTGTCATGTTTATGTTTATGTTTTGTTGTGTTTTGCTATGTAATGCTTGCTAAACTGCATTCTTGTATTTCTGGAGAGCGTGTGGCGGCGCCTGAATAATCGGCTGCGGCCCGGAGGCTTGCTCCAAACTTCATTTCGTTATACTGTACTTGTACATGTGTAATGACAAATAAACTTCAACTTCAACAACTTCAACTTCAAATGTATGAAATACATTGTAAAGAGTTATGTCAGAGGTTTCACGAGAGGGGTTATTCAGATGATTGGATTAGAGAGGCTGCAGCACGATTTGAACATATTGATCAGAAAGAATGCCTTTCTAGAACATGCTCTAAATCTACTGATATCATTCAGTATTCTGCGTTAAGTAAGGAATTTGGACATATAGTTCGCAAACATTGGCATATTTTAAGTTCAGATCCTGCAATTAGTCATTTTAGTAAAGATCCTCCACAAATTGTACACAACTAATTCTGTGTTTGACCCCCTTTCACCTTCAGAACTTCCTTAATTCTACGTGGCATTGATTCAACAAGGTGCTTAAAGCATTCCTTAGAAATGTTGGCCCGTATTGATAGGATAGCATCTTGCAGTTGATGGAGATTTGTGGAATGCACATCCAGTGCACAAAGCTCCCGTTCCACCACATCCCAAAGATCCTCTATTGGGTTGAGATCTGGTGACTGTGGGGGCCATTTTAGTACAGTGAACTCATTGTCATGTTCAAGAAACCAATTTGAAATGATTCGAGCTTTGTGACATGGTGCATTATCCTGCTGGAAGTAGCCATCAGAGAATGGGTACATGGTGGTCATAAAGGGATGGACATGGTCATAAACAATGCTCAGGTAGGCCGTGTCATTTAAACGATGCCCAACTGGCATTAAGGGGCCTAAAGTGTGCCAAGAAAACATCCCCCACACCATTACACCACCACCACCAGCCTGCACAGTGGTAACAAGGCATGATGGATCCATGTTCTCATTCTGTTTACGCCAAATTCTGACTACCATCTGAATGTCTCAACAGAAATCAGACCAGGCAACATTTTTCCAGTCTTCAACTGTCCAATTTTGGTGAGCTTGTGCAAATTGTAGCCTCTTTTTCCTATTTGTAGTGGAGATGAGTGGTACCCATGGGGTCTTCTGCTGTTGTAGCCCATCCGCCTCAAGGTTGTGCGTGTTGTGGCTTCACAAATGCTTTGCTGCATACCTCGGTTGTAACGAGTGGTTATTTCAGTCAAAGTTGCTCTTCTATCAGCTTGAATCAGTCAGCCCATTCTCCTCTGACCTCTAGCATCAACAAGGCATTTTTGCTCACATGTTTTTCCCTTTTCACACCATTTTTTGTAAACCCTAGAAATGGTTGTGCTTGAAAATCGCAGTGTGGCAAGGGGGGCGTGGTTCAGCGAGGTCAGCAACGGAGAGAAGAGGCAGGTGACAAATGGTGTGTAAGTGGGTCAAGTGCAGAACAACATTCACCTGTGTCTCGTTCCTATCCACTCGAACTACCTCATAATTGAGATACCCTAGCCACCGTGTGACCTCAAACGGTCCTTGCCACTTTGCAAGCAATTTAGAACTGGACGTGGGGAGCAATACAAGCACTTTCTCTCCCGGTGTAAATTCTCGCACTCTAGTTCCCCTGTTGTAAAGCTGGCTTTGTCTGTCCTGGGCCTGTAACAAATTCTCCATCGAGAGCCGCCCCAATGTGTGGAGTTTTGTTCTCAGGTCCAGTACGTACTGAATTTCATTTTTGGCATCCGAAGGTCCGTCCTCCCATGCCTCTTTCAGGACATCCAAAACCCCCCGGGGCTGGCGTCCGTAAAGAAGCTCGAAGGAGGAAAACCCTGTGGAGGCTTGCGGGACCTCACGCATGGCAAACAAGAGGGGTTCCAGCCATTTATCCCAATTTTTTGCGTCTTTGTGAACAAACTTACGAATCATGGTTTTCAACGTATGATTAAATCGTTCCACCAGCCTGTCTGTTTGTGGGTGATAGACGCTGGTGCGAATCGATTTAATGCCCAATAATTCATACAGTTTGCGTAACGTCCGTGACATAAACGCTGTGGCCTGATCGGTGAGAATCTCTTTCGGGATTCCCACCCGGGAGATTAATCGAAACAGAGTGTCCGCTACACTCTTCGCTGATATGCTGCGGAGCGTAACTGCCTCCGGATATCGTGTTGCATAATCCACCAGGACTAATGCAAAGCGATGAGGTCCATACCAGTTCTCTCAAAGGGGACCTGCATGAGAGGAAGGGGGCACAACGGCGCTTTTGGGTTGGCCTGTGGGTTTACCAGCTGACATTCACGACAAGACGCGCACCACCTGCGCACGTTCTCATGAATGCCCGGCCAAAAGAATCAGGTCATTAGATGATTTAGTGTGGCTGCCTGTCCTAAGTGTCTGGCCATTGGATTACAGTGAGCCGCCTGGAAAAGCATTTCCCGGTGGTTCTTTGGTACCAACAATTGGGTTGTATCCGGTTTTGTCTGAGCATCTTGGGTCACTCGATACAACCTGTCTTTGATAACTGCAAAATACGGATAGGAGGGCGGTTGCGCGGGTTGGAGAAGTTGGCCGCCGATTGAACGGACCTGATCAAATGCGTTTTTCAGCGTCTTGTCTTGGGACTGTTCCAGGGGAAAGTCATCGCAGCTGGCGAGGTTCAGCTTCCCCAGCACACTCGGGTTCCCCTGGGACAGGAACTGCAGGTCCCGGATCAACTTCCCCCACCTGCGCGCTCGCCCCCCTCCCCTGTTTCCTTTTCTCCCAAGAGACATCCGTGGACAAATTATCCCAATAACTGATTAAAAGCCGGCCAATTCGTTCCTAAAATTAGCAGATGCCTGAGGTGCGGACTAACGGCCACCTCCACGCTATGTTTTTGACCCCTAAACTGGATGGTCACGGACCTTAAAGGATATTCCAATACATCCCCGTGCACACACCTCACCTTAACTGTGCGGCTCGTATCCAATGCCCCCGGCTGTATCAGGCTTTGATGAATGGAGGTCTGGTTACAACCCGAATCCACCAAAGCCTGATAAATACCCCCCTTTATACTCACAGGTATTTGGTACAGCCCGGCTTGATCAAGGGCGGCCTGCGGGGCATCAGGGACCCGAACCAGCATTCCGACCTCCATGATCGGGCACCTATCCACAAAGTGTCCCAGGTCCCCGCACCGCCAGCAAGCCAGCCCAGGCCTTCCCGCCGCCCTAGTGGCAGGAAGCAGGTCAAGGAACTGGCGTGGGGAAACTGTGGAAACAGGAGCGGAGGCGGTATCCAGGCTGCTTGGCCCCGCCCCCCTAGGCGGGGCTCTCGGACCCCCTTCCTGCCCTTGTCCACTCCTCCAGCAGGGTGGAACTCAAGGGGGCAAATTCACCTGAGACCTGGGGAGAGGGACAGGTTTTGATGGGGTTAGAGAGAGAGAGAGAGAGAGAGATGGGAGGGGTTCGCTGACCCCGGAGCACACCACCATTTGGTCCTCCACCAGCCGGATGGCTTGATCCAGCGACGTCGGTCGGTGGCACTGGACCCACTGTGCTGTTTCCTTTGGTAGGCGTGCGATGAACTGCTCCAGCACCACCTTATCGAGGACTGCATCTATGTCACTTTCGCCATCCGCCAGCCATTTGCAGCACACGTCCCGGAGCTGCTGTGCGAATACAAAGGGTCGACCACTCTCAGCCAATTCCAGCGAGTGGAAGTGTTGACGATGCTGCTCTGGACTCAGGCCGACCCTATGCAGCATGGCTCGCCTGAGATCATCATAAACCAGGAGGTTCGTGACCAGCAACTGTTGGGCAGCCTTCTGTGCCTCCCTCGACAGCAGGGGGATTAGGCACACTGGCCAGTTGGTTCTTGGCCACTCACATGCCTCCGCGGTCTTCTCGAAGAGGTCCAGGAAGGCCTCTGGCTCATCCTGAGGACCCATCTTATTGATGGTCATGTGAGTGGCCGGGACGGGGTTGGCTGCTGTCCCTGCCGTCCGAACCTCCCGGTCCAGCAAGCTCCGGAACAGCTCGCGGTCCTCCTGCTGGGCCTGGACGAGGGCGTGGAACCATCGATCCTGGTCGGCTCTCCTATCCAGCAGGGCCTGATGGTGTTCCTGATGGAGTCCCGCGAGCGATTGGATGATGTCTGCAAACAGCGACACTGACGGGTCTGCATGATGGCGGCCTCCTTCCTTCCCGGGTTTTGGCACCACTATGATAATTTGGTCTAAATAATTTTGTGAATGAAGGAAGGAGACAGGGTCGGCTAAGCTGGGTCTCGTGCTTTTATTAAAGCTCTTTGTTCAGGAAACAAAACAGGCGCTGGCTGCGCTTTCAACTCAAACATAAAATTCTTCTCTAAACGACTTCAGTGTACTCTCGTTGTATGGCTCAGGTTCCTGCACAAGTACCCAGCTGCTCTCTCTCCCCGCTTCCTGTTTTCCACCAGCTTTTATTCGGTTCCCCACGCCAATTACTGCATCGAGACACAGGTGAATGTCGTTCTGCACTAGACCCACTTACACACCGTTTGTTACCTGCCTCTTCTCTCCGTTGCCGACCTCGCTGAACCACGCCCCCCTTGCCACATCCAGTAACTGAGCAGATTGTGAAATACTCAAACCAGCCCATCTGGCACCAAAAACCATGCCACGCTCAAAATTGCTTAAATCACCTTTCTTTCCCATTCTGACATTCAGTTTGGAGTTCAGGAGATTGTCTTGACCAGGACCCCACCCCTAAATGCATTGAAGCAACTGCCATGTGATTGGTTGATTAGATAATTGTGTTAATTAGAAATTGAACAGGTGTTCCTAATAATCCTTTAGGTGAGTGTACAACAAATGGTGAGAGCTGACCAAGGGTTGGAAGGTAATCCCTGTCTAGTCCCTGATGGCAATTATAGGTGTGGACAATGTGCACTGTGTAATTTATAATTTATACGTAATTTATATGATTAAATGCCCATGTAGTGTACCAAAACTAAACTTTAATGTGGTTAAACGCAGTGTTGCCTGAAAACGGGCATTGCAGAACATAGAAGTAATATACGTTTGAATGGCGAAAAGAACCCCATTGCTGTTAACATTAATGTTTTTAAACACAATGTTTCAACTCTTCGATATTTAGGTATAGAATAAGTGAGTACCCAGAAGGGGTGGTGACATTAATAAAATCCTACTACAGAGGGAAGTCTGTTGATTTATGCTTTATTGCATACATTTGTCATTTATTTTGACGCCGTTGCATTGGATGACTGGGTAATTAGTTCACTAATGAGGTCAGGTGTGATGGTTCACACTGATATAAATTTGTCAGATTTGTACCTTTTTGTACTTTTTGTTTGCATGACGAAGACCCTTTGGGTCGAAACATTGTTTTCTTTTTAATAAATCCTTGGGAGCAACAGTGGAAATGCTTCATTTGATCGAGCACCTGCAAAAAGGTTGTTGGATGTGTGCACAATTCCTCTTTGAATTCATATTTGTCATTAAATACCATGAATAAGCCATATTAATTTGTCAGTTCATGTCATGTTTTATCGCTATGCTATTTAAATGTGAATTCAAATCATTTTATAGCAGATTTTTTTAAAGTAATTGGCTGTACAAAAAAAAAAAAAGAACAATAGCCCCTTTCACACAATCTTTTACTGGTAAATTATGTGTGTGTATGTGTGAACACAACCTTTTCAAAAATACCAGTAAATTTGTTCTGGCAATTTACCAGTTGTAATAGTTGTAATATTACCAGTAAATTACCGGTAATGTGCTTCTGTGTGAACACAGAATTGTAAGGGTGGATCGCCTACAGTGGTTCTGACTGCAGGGTTGCCGAATGACTAAAGAAACGTTATCAGCAAGATGATAGAAAACTGTACATTTCTCATCTTTACCACCCACTGCAGCTTATACCAACGACGGAAATAAGCGCAGTTACAATAGCTAAACATGTGGGAGAGTGTTGCTATAATGTGACTACATTGTATTGCAATAGGTAACACTTCAAAGTCAATACCAAATCAAAACTAGTTAGCACATCATTTGTAATTGAAATAATTTAATGACAAAATCTGGTTATGGTTACACTTAAAATAGTTACAAAATAAATGTATGAGATGATGAAAACTTATACCATTAATCGTACCCAGCATGAATGTTACCTGAGGGATAGAAAGAGAGAGGGGGAGAGAGAGAGACAAAGAAGAGAAGAGAGCAAAAAAGAGAAGAGCCAAAGAGAAGGCCCCCAAGAAGAGAGAGCCAGAGAAAAAAAGAGAGCCAAAGAGAAGGCCCCCAAGAAGAGAGAGCCAGAGAATAAAAAGACCCAGAGCAACAGTTACAATCTTCTTTTATCTATCCCTTGACCATGTGACTGAAACCCTAATGTGAGACATTCAAACTGACCAATCAGACCAAACTTCCCCCACGGTGCTACAGGTGTGACACACATTTGGCCTACAGGCCTTCAGCATTTCTGTGTCTTTAGGAATTCCAAATGGCCCTTCTGGAGAGAGATGGGGGTTGAAAACAGTAAAGCAAATGTCTTTGTTCATTTTCAAAAATCTAATATCTTTGATTATTTTCAATCCATTCAGTCCCCCCTTGGCACCATTGGCCACAATCATTGAGTCCAAAGGTGGCAGAGTCCACAAAGACATGCTTTCTGTTGTGTGTAGATGTCATCTTCAGACTTCTCGTCCACACTTGTTGCAAAAGCAGCTGGTCAGTCTTCAGTCTTTGTTCTCATTTCAGTCCTGCATGAGAAGGCTCCATCAAATGGTGTTGCACCAATCATTGATATGCAAAACCTCCATTGAATACTTCACACCTTCAGAAAAGTCACTGAAGGTTAGAGCAAACGCTTGTCCCTCTTTCCGAGGACACAGAATGTGAACTTGTGCAGCAGGGATCCTGTGATTAAAAGAACATATAGCACAACAAAGAACAAAAGCATACATGGCATTTGTCATTGGTCAGAAGTTTGATGTGGTCAGATTAAAATAGTCTCTGGCAATAAGCCATTAAATCGATGTACTTAATAAACTGGTCAAGGTTGAGAATAAAAGATCTCACAAGCTCTTACATTGTTTCTGGAAACATTAAAAATAAATTGCCTTATAACAAAACAACAATCATTGTTGGCTTAAATCCCCCTTTTCATGAAGAGTATCAGCAAAATATTCAGTGTAACCAAATACAGAAATTCAATTCCATAGATGTCCAAAAACATTGTTGCAAGTCAACTGGACAAAATACAAAGACTCAGAAATCAAATAAGTTCAAAATCAAATGCATTGTTACAATACAATGATAAAATAAATGTTTGCACTTAGGTAAGAATGAGAAATGCATAAATTCACGTCAATTTTGATATTTAACTTGGTGAGACACATAATAACTAACTGATTTAGTAAATCTGAAGAAAAACAAAAATAATAACTGGGAGAAATTCACAGTTATAAAACAGTCTAGATGTAAAGACTTAAATAAAATAGAATACATTTTGTGAGGCTGATGTAGATTTGACTTTGTCTGTGAAGAGCAAATCTATGTGGCTGCATTTAGCTGTGGCTATGTGTAAATCATGCCCCAAACATGGTAAGGAGGGTTTACAATTGTGATGCAAATTTGGTCCTGTTGTAACAGGAAGCCAGCATGAGAATGTGAGTGAAGTGTGGTCTGGCTCAAAATCTCCCCAACCAGTGTTTTTGTTAGGGAGCATGATAAAGTGCAAAGGTCAGAGTTACCGAATCCTGCTGTGATGAAAGCATTTTCATGGTTAATGCAATTGTAAATTACACTGTAGCCACATGGCAATTCTATGCTCCTGTACATGGTTTTACTGCAGCTATATGGAAAATAGCAGAGTTTTCCACTCAGGAGACAAACAAATTCAGCATAGAAACACATGAAACTGGAAATGGCTAAACAATTCCAGTATTAAAGTTATTCCAATTTTCACAAGATACATGGCCTAGAATGCAAAGCATCAACAACCTTTATCCTAAGTGTTTCATACAACACTTACAGTAAAGCAGTCGTGTTTTAAAGAATAAACTTAACTAGTCTATGTGTATATATTAACACAAACAACTATAACGTGTGTTCAATGCGCACAATGTGTTTAGTACAATTACAAATTTGAAAATGCAAACAGGATCATTGCAATTTGGATGTTTAACTATTAAACTCACTGCTATGAGGCTGCTAGTCCACTAGCCAGTGAGGTTAATAGCTGAAGGCCTTGCAGGAACACTGCAGTTAACTCACTAAGAGTTTTACCTGCAAATGAGCGCTGATCTTTGCCCTTAGAAAGTGATTTCCTTGTTTTCTGAAAATAAGGTGGAGGTCGACCTTTACCCAGTGACCAGCATCTCTCCTCTGAATGGCCTATTTTCTGACAGGAACTGCAAAACCTGTTCTCTTTGCCATAGGGTTGAATGCTATGTTCTCCTGGAGTTTGAGGATTTTCATGACTCTCTAATGCTTGTACACCATGCGTACTGGTACATGTCTCTGCGCTATTACGGTACTGCATCACTTTAAGAACTGAAATAGGCACACTTTCTTGAGTTGCACATGCATTTTCTGAACTAAACGTTTCAGATTCATTAGAGCAAGTCAGCTCATCTAAGAAGTGAACATGCTTTTTAGTCCCATCGCTGTTAAGCATTTTGGGAGACATTAACTATTTAGCATTTAGCTTAGCCTTGAGATCTGCAATGGTCTCCTTGTGATTTTTACACTTTTCAGTCAGGGCTAACTGCTCAGCTAGTAATTTATCTAACTGTGCTTGAAGATCTTGAATCTTTGCCTCAGACTTTTCTGCTTCTGCATTTTTAGAATGCACTTCTTTACATTTCTCATCTAGACTTGATAATAGAAATGGTATCACATTATATAGCCTTTTAAAACTTATGAAGTTTAAAGCCTCAATTATTTTACCATGTTTTGATTTCTTTTGGTGTTTGCCAATTTTGTCCCACCATTGAATCATTTCATCATCTGAACTTTTAATTCCAATATACTCTTTCTTGAGTTTGGACAAGGTAGGCTCAACTTTTTCACTCCATAAAGCAAACAATAAGTCACTGTTATCAGAAATTTTCCCTTCCATCCCCGAGGAGATAATCTGAATATTCTCGAATTGTACAGTAATGGGACTATTGAAGCTATTTAAAACCTTCTAATTTCTGTTTCATGCAATTCATAAACAATGAAAACAGACTTACCAATTCCTTGGTCAAAAGGTCAGCTTTAATCCATTCACAAGATCAACTGTGAAAAAATGTCCTCATTCTGATGACCGGTCAAAGTAAATTTCAGAAGATTCACTGCAAGGGATCTCGGGTTTCGGCACCATCTGTAAGGGTCATTTGGACTTCCTAAAGACAAAGAAATGCTGAAGGCCTGTAGGCCAAATGTGTGTCACACCTGTAACACCGTGGGGGAAGTTTGGTCTGATTGGTCAGTTTGAATGTCTCACATTAGGGTTTCAGTCACATGGTCAAGGAATAGATAAAAGAAGATTGTAACTGTTGCTCTCTCTCTTTTATTCTCTGGCTCTCTCTTCTTGGGGGCCTTCTCTTTGGCTCTTCTCTTCTTTGCTCTCTTCTCTTCTTTGTCTCTCTCTCCCCCTCTCTCTTTCTATCCCTCAGGTAACATTCATGCTGGGTACGATTAATGGTATAAGTTTTCATCATCTCATACATTTATTTTGTAACTATTTTAAGTTTACAAGTTTACAAGTTATTTATTTGCCATTACACATGTACAAGTACAGTATAACGAAATGAAGTTTGGAGCAAGCCTCCGGGCCGCAGCCGATTAGTCAGGCACCGCCACACGCTCTCCAGAAATACAAGAATGCAGTTTAGCAAGCATTACATAGCAAAACACAACAAAACATAAACATAAACATAAACATAAACATGACACAGTACACGTGGTCACGTGATGGGATTTTTTGTATGGAAGTGGGAGAGGAGATAGATAAAGACAGGCAGACGGTTGGGGGCGGGGTGGGGTCGGGATCGGGTGTGTATGGTGCGAGTGAGTCTGAGATTGTGTTGTGTGAGAGTGTTAGCCATAACTTCAGATGTTTTCGAGTTCAGTTCTATGGTTTGTCCTTGAAGGGAGATAAGGCAGTGCACAGGGGAAGATAGCAGACCAGCTGCCCGGCTGACCTCCCAACCGAGAGATAGGGACAGTGAGGTTCCTTGGGGTAGTTGATTAGGTCAGGCAAATAATTTTTTTTATTTTTAATCCATTTGATGATCTTCGGTAATTTGTCCGGATCATAATCAATCAATCAGATCTGGTCCTCAGCATTCGCGTCCGGTCTGTGCAGTTTCCCTAGACATTACGTCCAGCCTCATGGCCAGACCGGTTACAGTCCGTAAAAGTTCACCGATCTGACCCCCGATGGAGCCCACTCTCCCCTGCGTATCCGCAGTCCGGACTGCGTTGTTACGGTTCAGTTCCTCAATTCCTTTCACTCTCTGATCTAATTCCTTCAAACGGTCACACACAGCCCCGAAGCGTTCCTTAATTTCCACAGACACCCTTCCTTTGTGAGAAAATCTTGTCGATCGCGCTGATTGACCAGTTAATCAATTCCATTTCAATATTTTCAGGAGTCCAGCAAAGCAGCGGGTCAGAGAGAAAAAGAGTACTAGGGCGCTAGAGCACAGCGGGAGGAGAATGAAAACACGTCTGCACCGATTGAAGGACAGAACAGGAAGTGTAACCATAACTAGATTTTATCATTAAATTCTTTCAATTACAAATGATGTGCTAACTAGTTTTAATTTGGTATTGACTTTGAAGTGTTACCTATTGCAATACAATATAGTCACATTATAGCAATGCTCTCCCACATGTTTAGCTATTGTAACTGCGCTTATTTCCGTCGTTGGTATAAGCTGCAGTGGGTGGTAAAGACGAGAAATGTACAGTTTTCTATCATCTTGCTGATAATGTTTCTTTAGTCATTAGGCAACCCTGCAGTCAGAACCACTGTAGGCGATCCACCCTTACAGAATAAATATCACCTGTATATTCGTGTATTAAATCAGAACGCGCTGACATAAGAATTCAGCTTTGACCCAATCATAAAGACTCATGAAAATGACATGATTACTCCACGCTGCTTACAGTAAGGTTTTTAATAGTTTTTCTGTCAGGAACACTATCGTCAAAGATGATTGATCGACTATTAGCATATAGTTTGGATTGGCGGTATTGTTCTGTTCTGGGTAAGAACTCCCTGCGCATCCCTGCGGAGAGCAGCAATAACCCCCCTTAGGGTAAACAGAACAGAACCAATATAATGTATTGCAGATATCATTAATGTTGATATTAAATGTACAAAATAATTCAGGAATTTAGTCTGATTCAAGGGGAATTAGAATACCAAATCCTGACTGACAAGAGGAGGAGCTGGGGATGGAGGAGGGTAAATGAGCTCTGTAGAAAAGTGATAGCAGCTGATAATACTGAAGGAGCTTATATATGTTTGCTGTGATAGACGTCGTATTCCTATAGATAGACGTGATCAGCTGACAGTCAGCTGATGCGAGTTTGACTAACGTGACCTGCCAGAACTGATGCTATACACTTGATTTCTCTTTAAATATGCACTAAATGATCATCTTTCACCGTTGTGCCACGCAGCTTTTTCAATGTGTCAAGCTCAAGACCCAACCTTCTTTTTCTATTCATAAGCACTGTGGCTCTGCAGTTGAATGCTATTATGCGAGTGTCGTGTTTTTAAGAGCAAATGCATTCTGTTTGATCATCCGTTATGCCTGTCACTCAGACATACAAAAATATGTTGTCAAATTAAACAGATAGTGAAACTAAAGCACTTCTCCTCATGCGGGTGGATGAAGACAACAGCACAGCATTTAAAGATCATTTACGATGACTACATTTACCGGTATTTTTACCGGTATTTTGCTGCTGATGTGTGAATGTACCGGTAAAAAGCCAGAATGCCGTTGCTTGTGTGAACCGCATATTTGTGTATTTACCGGTAAAGTCATTCTGGTAATTTTACCGTAATTTACCGGTATTGCTGTGTGAAAGGGGCTAATGATTCAAGGTTCAATGGAACAACAGAATGTTCACAGATAAATATCTGCATTTATGCATTTGGAAGACGCTTTTATCCAAAGTGACTTATATTGCATTCAAGGTACACATTTACATGTCGTCAGTTCTTGTTTTCCCTGGGAATCGAACCCATGACCTTGGCTTTGCTAGCACCATGATCTAATGTTTGAGCTACAGGAAAGCTGTTGAAAGATGTTCACAGAAATGAAAAAATTCTGTCATCATTTGCTCACCCTCAACACAAAAGAAGGTATTTTAAAGAATATTTCAGCTGATTTATTTTCCATACAAATAATTGAGTAAGTAATTAACAAAAATATTTAATAAATGAACACACAAAAGTGTGTAGGATGTATTTCGGAGACTTTGTGTGGGCCTGCAAATGAGTCATGACAACAGTCTACAACAGCCATTTAGATGTTTTGAAACCCAATCATAGTATAATCATTCAGGTCAACATTATTACAGTATGAAAAAGCACACTGTTTTGTAACTCTTTATAATTTAGTCTTAGCACAATATGATGCTATACATTCACATCAGATGTGTCATTGTACATACTCATATTATGAAATGAATGCCTTTAGTACTCTCACTAAAAGCAGCATTGAAGCTGACAGCAGCATTGTGTGTGACATGGGTCAGAATGGCTGAATGGGAAATTGGCACTTTTACAATCAGCAATATAGCTCAATACTACCAGAAAAGAAACAAAGCACAGCAGCAGGGCTGTGTGTGTTTGTCCGTGTTAACAAGAATATGCATGTATTTGTATGTGTGGTCAGTGTTAGCCAGTGAAAGGATCGATGGAAGAATGCTGTTTTTAGTCACAGTGGCTCAGGAGGGAATCTTTACTAATATCTTTCTTATTGTTGAGCTGTGGAGGGAATATGACACACACTACAGGTGTATTTATGTTTCCAGCAAAGTCAAGCTGAGGACAGGAATGGCAGAACGGAGAAGAGGACATTTAAGTTTATACATTTTAATAATGAACAAACAATCTCAATGGACAATCTCAATGAGATGATGCAGTAGCTATACTTACAAGCCTATGGTCAAAATTGTCTTAAAATGAACATTCACAATTCATAAAGTATGACTTACAAATGTGTAATAATTAATGTTTAAAAGTTTAGGGTCAGTTTTTTTTTTTTTTTTTTTTTTTTTTCTCACAAAAAAGCTTTTATTTAGCAAGGATGCATTAAATTAATCAAAACTGAACATAAAGACATTTATAATAATACTACAAAGACTGCAGATTACTGCAGTTTTACCTTGACAGGAATAAAATAGATATCAAAACATTAAAATAGGAAGCATTTTAAATTGAAATAATATTTTCTTACCGTAATGAGTGATGTACATCCAGACACACATACATCCTACCTTGAATTCGAATTCAATGTAACAGTGTACATAATAAAAAAAAAGGAAATTATGAATAAATTGTGAATCCATCTGAATAAAACCATATTCATGTTGAGACTATTTTCTTTTTGCCAGTGCTAAATCACATAAACCCATAATTTTGTAGTTACACATTTACAAAAATCTGTTTATATTTCCCATCCTAATCAAGAGTTTTATGAAAACTTTCTGCGCTTTTACATTTTTCAAAAAACATCACTTCCTTGTGGGGATGTTTTTTCCCCATAACGTAGGGTTTACCAGGACACACACACACACACACACACACACACACACACACACACACAAACATACAACAATTCTTATGCTAAAACACATAGACACAAGACATTTTTTTTAGTCACACACTCCTTTTCAAATGCAATTCAACATATACCGCTCTCACAAACAAACAAACACACTTTATTCACACACTTACACCCTCTGCCCCATTAACACACAAAAACAATCACTCGCTCACTCTAAAGATTGAGTAGTTATGAATAGAGCTTGGCTCTTATTAGATTATAGATGGCACCTGTGTTTATTTGGCTGATTTCTAATATATTTCTGTGCTCTCTCTTTTTCTGTCTCTATCTCTGTCCGCCTGCTAATCTCCATATAAACACTCTCTGATCCACTTTCTCTCTCCTCTATTCTCACGGGGGCAGGTTGACTGAAGGGATAAATGGAAGCAAGAGTGGAGAGGAGGATGGAGCCAGTGAAAGCCAGATACACAGTGCATGTCAGCACTTTAAGTCCGAACTGTCCCCTGAGAATCTACTATATCAGCTTATAGGAGGCTCAAAGAATATCAGATGAACAGCTGATGTCTCACAGACACAACATACAGGAAAATGTACTGAAAGATAATTACAGCGGCTGAAAAAAAAAAAAAAAAAAAAAAAAAGCCAATAGGCATTAATAAAATGAATACAATCATGTGAATTTGTTTAACCATTTTTATCTGCATACCCACAAGAGTCTCTAAGTATCTCTAAATATAGGCATATTGACCTCTACTTTTTTTTTTTTTTTCTTTTTATAAGACTTAAGAAATAGGTCAGCTGGGGTTTGATTCAGATATGTTAAATAATGTTTTGACTTGATGTTACCACATTAAGCACATTATTAAATATATACATATATGTTTGTACACTGTATTTTAAGGTAATAGTTTACATATGTGTCCCCTAGATATCTAATAATAATAATACAAATAACAATAATAAGCATTCATAACAATAAAAATGTTACATGCTATAAACTATCTAGACTTATTGGTCACTATGATCTGTTATTTGAAAACAGCTTTTTCTTTCTTTCTTTCTTTCTTTCTTTCTTTCTTTCTTTCTTTCTTTCTTTCTTTCTTTCTTTCTTTCTTTCTTTCTTTCTTTCTTTCTTTCTTTCTTTCTTTTCTTTCACAGACAAAACATAACAGTATATGGGTTTGGAATGGTGAGTAAATAACTGCAGAATTTTTGAGTGAACTACTTCTTTTGGCCTCAGAGCTGTGTAACTTGTTGCAGCTGATCTGTGTTTCACACCCGGCTGCTTTGGAGCTGTATTTGCAGTATCCTGAGGGAGCCGAACAACTCACCAGCCTTCAAAGAACTGCATTTAGACTGACTGATGGGATGAGACATGGCAGCGAGCGATCAACTTCTGTGTCCTTCACTCCGTCTCTCTCTCACACATGCTCTCTCTTTTTGGTGAATTAAGGAGTAAATTTATGAGTAAAATAAACCTTGTGGAAAACTTATTTTGACGATACTTTGACAATTTGTTCTACATTGTAAATTACACACACTCACACCCCTTCTCTAGTTACATATTAAAAACGACATGGTCAAAAATGAACATAACTGCTTCAAAATATGCGCGTAATTTACGTTGTATAACAAAACCTCAGAGTATTTTCAAGTTATGTTTACCACAGGCTTGATTTTACATATAAATCGAAAAACCCCATAGAATAATCTTGAAGGAACCAGCAGCAAATTAGTCTTCCGGGTTCTGAAGTCACACCTGCACCTCTATATTTAAAATACCAGTGTGGCAAGGTGGCCGAGCGAGAGACGTGGGAGGAGCGAACGAGAGTCTTGAGTCCTCTAATGAGGGAGCCCGGAGGCATATAAGTGAAGGATGAGAGAAGACCAGGCCTGGACTTTTACATTGTGTTTTGTTTCTGTTTTATTATGTGTGTGCGTGGCAGCCGTCAGTGAGGGGCTGCCCGCGCTACTTTCGTTTTGTTTATTTATTTATTAAAGTCTTTTAAATGTTTGCCCGTTCCCGCCTCCTTCTTCCCATAACAAAGAACTTTGTTACATTTGGAGGAAGGAGGGACATGCTGTTGAAGAGCCCTCGCCGCTGAGGAGATCAGGCAGCGCGGAAGAGAGAAGACCGCGTGTGGCTGCCCGAGGCGGTGGTGCTGGAGCGAGTGGAGACCAGTGGGATGGAGAGCTTGCTGCTGTGCCCCTGGGTCAAGGTGGGCTGGCTACTGTCTGAAAGGGAGCGGAGGAGTCACCGGTGTTTGCCGTAGGCTGGAGCCTGCTGCCATCCACCATGATGGGGAGGAGCAGGGAGCGCGGGACTCGCTGCCAGCTGCCCTCAACCGAAGGATCCACCACCGGCCTCCAGGGGGCAGAGGAGGATCGAACCATCCACCGAGCATCCAGTACCATCGCATGACTACACAGACCACAAGGGTCAAGGTGGGGTGACTGCCATCCGAGAGGGAGCGAAGGAGTCTCCGGCGTTTTCCGTGGGCCGGAGCCTGCTGCCGTCCGCCATGATGGGGAGGAGCAGGGAGCGTGGGACTTGCTGCCGGCTGCCCTCAACCGGAGGAGCCACTGCCAGCTGCCAGGGGGCAGAGGAGGATCGAACCATCCACCGAGCATCCAGTACCATCGCATGACTACACAGACCACAAGAGTCAAGGTCAAGGACTGCCATCCGAGAGGGAGGGAAGGAGTCTCCGGCATTTTCCGTGGGCCGGAGCCTACTGCCATCCGCCATGATGGGGAGGAGCAGGGAGCGTGGGACTCAACCAGAGGAGCCACCACCGGTGGAGAAGGATTGAGACGTCCACCGAGCATCCAGTACCATTGCATGGCACCGCAAGGAAGAGCCTCTCGGCTGGCTGAGGACCGAGCGACAGTGTGTCTGGGAACCGGACCAGAATTTATATTTTTTTCTTCCTCTCTCCACTCTCTCATCCTGTCGCTTTCTGTGTCTCCATCTCCTGTTTCTCTCGTCTCGTCTGTCCATACCCCCAGACACGGCGGAAATTGGGCCCCCGGGGGTGGGAGTATATTTAAAATATTAAAACATATAAGAATACTGACAAAATGACTGGCAAGCATTAGAAATGTATATTATTGCAACTGTAGGGAAGTAGCCATTAAGTAAATGGTATTATGTTGGAGTAGTATGCTGATTTAGCATGCTGTTTATGAATTAGTTAATTTGTTTAGTGATTACAATTGCTGTGATTTAGAGATTCAGTAACTTGGTTCATAGTGCAGATAGTGCAGATAGTGCTTCAATCCTGAAAACCCAGAGTAATTGGCTGCCTACTAGGAATTGCTGACTGGAAACATCTGTAGAAAAGGAGAACTGTCCACTGATTGACAATCAAATAGGAGTGAAGAAAAGAAAGCATTAGGGAATAAAAAGGGCTGAACTCAGCTCTTTTAGCTATTTGTTTCTAATTGTTCCATTTCTTTTTATCACCTTCATTTCTTTCTACCTGATCGGTTCTCTCATGTGAGTTGTTTCCTTTATAAAGCAGTGGTTCTTCACTGGCTTTGCTTAGACCACAGCAGTGGCAACCCAACAGAGTATAATTTTTTTAAAGAAATAGTTCACTCAAAAATGAAAACTATCCCATAATTTACTCACCCTCAAGCCATCCTAAGTGTATATGGCTTTTTTCAGGTGAACACAATATGAGTTATAATAAATAATTTCCTGGCTCTTCTCAGTTTTGTAATGACATTGAATAGCACCCACGATTTTGAATCTTCAAAAAGCGCATTCATCCATCATAGTAGTTACTTTAAGCATTAAAATGCTTGCATTATTTTGAGTTTATTATTATTTTAAATTTTTTGTCCTAAAATTAGGAGCAACACACCCCTAATTTTAAGAGTTGCTCCTAAAGTTCCACGTTGAGGACAACATTTAGCCTAAAGGGTTAGTTCACCCAAAAATGTTCCAAACCCATAAGACCTTCGTTCATGAGTAATCAATGACAGAATTTTGGGTGAACTAACCCTTCAAAATTGTTTTTAAATATACAGGTTAATCTATAATTTATGGAATTAATTTTATTAAGTTGTGTATTCTGTGTCTTTATGCTTTTACTTTGTAAAAGTGTGATTTGTAGTTCCAGTTTCCTATTCCCATCATTCATTTCTGATTGCTTGCACCTATTTCTTGTTAGTTTAATTACCTTTGTATGTATACCGGCCTTGTGTTTCACTTGTTCTTTGTTGGTCTTTTCATTTCATGGTTGTTGAATTGAGTTGTGTTCCTGTTTTTCTTAGTTCTTATGTTTTGTTTATCTTTGTTATTATTAGTATTAAAATGATCTGCACTTGGATCATCTCTCTGGCATCTCTGAGATCTCATTACATTAATATCCATTAAGGTTAAATCATCTAGTAATTGCTGACAACTGCAACAAAACAGGGAGATGCACCATTTTTTTATATCCTATTTAATATTTGCATTTGATAAATATAATATTAGAGCTAGACTGAAAATAAAGAAAAATAACATTTGATTTTAATTATTATAACAATTTAACAAATAAATTCAATACTAAAATATTGCGCAAATAATGATGTTCATATTGGTTTTCATCATTTTCCCATCTCATATTTCATATCATGCACATTCTTCAGTGCATGTTATTAAATATTCATATGAATAATCTTCACAGAATACTGTGGTGCGATTTGACAAGCTTCGTGACAACCTTCAATTTGAATTGAGGGTTTAAATCATCCTTCAGAAAATAGGTGCCTTTATGGAATTGTGATTTCATTTTTTTTTTTTTTTTTACCCTGTGACACACATGGATAAACACAATGGCTGTTTCTCTTTTTTTTATCAAACAACCTTTTTCCCTGCTGTGAGTTCCCTATTATCATCCATGTGTTGCTGGGATTACATTTTAAGTAATTGTTTCCAGCCGAAATATTGCCAATTTAGTTGTTCTGCATTTATTTTATTTAATCTGGCCTGATACATATGGGGGTCAAACAACACCCTTGGGCCAGCAGGACACGTGTACTTGGGACACATTTATGAATATGACGTACAGCCTTCAACAACAATCTGGGCACGTATGACCTCAGACTCCCACGGTGACGTGGTATAATTTTGACAAAGCAAACACGGCACAATTAATCCCCTTTCTGAAGTCGCACTTACAGCTCTCTGAACTACACATACACACGTGCATGTACGTGCACATTATTACAGTCATTTACACCCTGATGCTTTCTTCATGCACGTTGACACATGTGATGTGAATAGTAATTTAGCATATGTGTACTGTAGTCTGTATTAGTTGCTTCACATGCATGGTGCCATCTCACACACTTGATGGCAGCTAATAATCCTTGGAACAGTTAAACACTCGTCATTTACTCACATATGCACTCACTGTGTCCATAAAAGGAGCATATATTCCTCTTTAATCACAGTAGTTTTTGTTAGTTTAGGCGTGGAGGATTATTACTATATCAGACTTCTAAACATCTAGACACCAAACTCTCATCGACAATTTATTCCACAGCACGCGCACACACACACAGTTAAAACTTTTGCTGGTCTGGCACAGGTTTTGCTCAGGTCATGATCGATTTTTTGGATGCCTAGCAAGAGGATTAATAAATCAGCTTGCTTTTTGCTGCCTCTGTTTAATTTATCTTCTCTGTTGCTCTGAGAGCAAAGCATGCCTGTGGGTCAACCCAGAATTCTCACAAACCTGAATTTTCACTGTTTGGGTGTTTCTCCAGCTATGGGAGCATTTGGCCCTGTGGATTTTTAGAAAATGAACACATTTTCACTATTTTTTTTAAATTGGTCTACTAACTACTGTATGTCCAGAACTGATCGCATGTGCGTCAGAGAGAGAGAGAGTGCGCACGTGAGAGAGTAAGAGAGCGCGTCTGTGTGTCATTCAGCAGGATTCTGCCTATCCCGCCTTCACTAACTGCAAGTTAATCGATAAAGAATTGTAACTAAATTGTAATTTTGTGATATGACGGTCTTAAGGCTGAAATTATATAGCCAAAGTGGCTAGTAGGAATGGCTACCTTACCCGCCACAGCTGAAATCTACCCGCATTTGGCGGGCTGACGGGTGTTAATGTCAAGCAGTGTTAACAATGTACTTAATGTTCTATTTATTTAAAGGTGTCATGAACTGGCTTTTAAAAAAAAAAAAATTTTTTTTTTTTTTTTTATACTGCTGTCTGAGGGCAACTTTTGTGTGGTTTTTACATTCAAAAACATCATAATGAATAAGTAATAGGCTATTTTCTACCCTGGGCTCTCTCCTGCACGCTCGGTTTTTATGGGGGTGCTGCACTGAAGACTTGGAAGTAAATGCCCACAACTAGGATTGGATAAGATTTGTATATTTAATGAGCTTCAGCTCCCTCGTCAGTACATGTGGGAATTGTTTTGGCAACCAGAATGAATCGCCCACAGGGCTTGCAAAATATCTTTATCAAACAAATATGGAATGTTGGAATGTTATTTTTTTATTACTTGGCCTGCCCTATTGGTGGATATAAGCATGAACCATGCATCACACATGCACACATGCACGCACACCAAGTATGTTGCAGACAGCATGATCAAAACTTCCGCAATTGTATTTTTCCTTCAAATATCAAGTCAAGAGAGTGAACAACGCACATCAAGAAAGGAATGTTATTTCACTATTTAAGATAGCCCGTCAGAAGGCCGGGCTTACGTTTTGGTAGCCCGTCTGGATAACACATAGCCCCGGGACATTGGGCTTTGCGAGCCCTGGCACATTGAAACCCGAGTCTGATCCTGAATTGCAATGAACCAACAACACCTCAAATAAAGGATTCTTCAGCCTGTGACAGCGTACTAAGGTATGTTCTGTTAGACACGTACACACAATAGATGTCAAATGATATGTAACAATGCAATACTATCACATATAAAAACATTTTTTACTCACATTAGTGTGTTGCTTCATTCATTCATGTAATCTCATCCGTCTGCAAATCCAGTCTGTTGTTTACAAACAAATCCGTGGTGAAATGAAAGCACAAATGCGCAATGTCTTCCCCACGTGAGCTGGATAGTCATTAAAAATAACGTTCATCCATGCATTCATAATATTGGAATCCGAATGAAGCTCATGTGGCATGTTAATTGTTGCTTAGAAGTTCGATCTGGTTTAGCTCTATGTATGCCTATGTCATGTCAGTTGGACGAGTCGGTGGGCAGGGCTACAGAATCAGGCGTTCTTATTCTGTTGAGGCGGTGTTTCACCACACGATGATGTCAAGGTGTGGCATATTCTGAGATCGATCGATCGTTTGCTGGGCCTGGTGTCAATAAAACCTCTTCTTTGACTAACAAGGAAGTTTTCAGCTCTGAAACTTACAGGATATTCTTATATTACCATGACCTTTTATATATCAAAAGTTCAAGGGAAAGCTGATTTCTCAATTCATGACCTCTTTAAACCAACTATAAATCTCATGTTAGTGTTTTAAGCATTTTACATTTATTCCAAAATAAAATCTAAAGGCAGTAACAATTTAAACAATAGACCCTTTTCACAGACTGTGATGACACGTTTTAATGGTCAATGGTAAATCCTGCAGAGATTTTTGTATTTTTTATGTATGAACTTTTATAACACTAATACTTTGTATTATATTACTTTTGCATCAAATTACAAAAAAACAAATTACCGCTGCTGTGAAGGTGTTTCTAATACAGCGTTTATGGGAGTGACGGTAAAATTAACATCTTAATCTCTTTTGACTGCCGTTATCAATCTTACGGAGCCCCGCACATGACATGCAAGAAAATAAAAAGTAAATAATTTGCACGTTTTACTAATTTGTTCCCTCAAATTGCTAAATCGTGCGCACAATTTACTATTTCGTTCCCTCGATTTATAAATCGTGCGCACATTTTACTAATTCATTCCCTCGATTTGCTAAATCATGCGCACAATTTATAAATTGAGGGAACGAAATAGTAAATCGTGTGCATGATTTATAAATCGAGGGAACGAAATAGTAAATCGTGTGCATGATTTATAAATCGAGGGAACGAAATAGTAAATCGTGTGCATGATTTATAAATCGAGGGAACGAAATAGTAAATCGTGTGCACGATTTAGCAATTTGAGGGAACGAATTAGTAAAACGTGCAAATGATTAACTTTTTATTATCTCATTCTATTTTTCCCCTCTTTTTGAAAGTTTTGAAATTGTGTTTTTTCTTTTGCTATTTAAGCAAATGGGGACACAAAAAAAAATATATTTAATGTGTACTCTCATTCACTGCTATAAAAGTTAACCCAACTATGACGACTTCCGCTTTTGAGAAAACCGGAAATGTGAAAAGAGTCTGTACATTTTATTTGTGATCTGATGTTCAGCTGTTCTTTTTAATAGTCAACTTATTTTCGGATCAGTCATCAAGCTAGGTAAACACTGGTCACAGATAAGAAGATGTACCTTTAATTTCACCAAACTGATTGCGCACTAAAAACTCCTCACGGTCATCATGTTTCCAGGCCAATTCAAGTTTGATTTTGACGTGACGAAGCAGTGATATCTAAGTGGATATCTGAGATGTTTGCTTTACTTAAAATGTATAATTTTGTTCATTCAGACTTATTTGCGAATGTGGAACATTTACGGAAACGGGATTTATCACGTGAGCCAATCATAACAAATCACATCCAATCATAGTGTGATGGAGGCATCCTCTTACATGACTTTCCCCCATTCATTCTGAATTACCCCCCACTAAACCCATCACACGCTGCAGACTCCCACTGTAACTACCTGCTGGTATCGATGTTGCACAGCTTTACTTTAGAAAAACAAGTGATTTATACACTTTATAAATAGTTTTCACGTGACGTCATATGCTTACAGGAATGCCCACCTGGAGGGCAAAACAAGGCTTTCCTCCATTGCCCAGTAGTCATTTTTACCAGGTTTGTAATCATATTGATGCAGTAAGACAGTGATATTAAAAGAACAAATTCAATATTCACCTTATTGATGATGCAAACTTTATATAGGAAAGCAGATGAACAGAATATTAGTGCAACACAAAGTTTCTCGTTAAACTTTTTTTTTTTTTCATCGAAACCCATTATAAACCAAACGCGTTGGGTTCATGTTCTTGGCTCATCTACTCGCCTCTATATAGTATGCATTTGATCTTTTAATACACTGTTTTAGTACATTACGGCACTTTAAGGGTGGGTTGCACAAGGATTCTTTAGCCTGGTGTCAGTTCACCCTCCGCCTGTGCTGCTTGATCAGCTCTATAATTCTAATGGTTTTACCTTTATTTTATTTATATAGCGCTTTTTACAATGCAGACTGTTTCAAAGCAGCTTCACAGTGTTAAACAGGAAAATACTGCAACAAAATTTGATTCAGCTGTACAGCTGTTCTTGAGAAAACAGTGATGTCATCCAGCTCATTTCAATTATCATATAGTGCCAATTATTTATTTTTTTACTAGGTAAGTAATGTGTTTAAAATTAAGTGGTGCAACAACTCAATTTAAAATAAAACCCATATCAACAAATCCTAGATTAGTGTTAAACTTTACTTAGTTGAAACCTTATTAGTGCAACCCACCCTAAAGTGTTTTTCACGTTAAATGTTTTAGAACGTCCCATTGTTTTTAGTAATTGAAATACTGCAGCAGGTGCTGTGTATGGATCACAAGTGCCCAAAACGTGCATCTTGTTCATATATTTTTGTTTTAAGATGGAAATTTGACCAGGCTTGTGCTGCAGTTCAATAAAGTTCTATGGTGGTTTTGCCCTCCAAGGCTCCGTGACAGTCACGCGTCTGAAAACTATGAATTGTCACATTATTTTCTCATAGGCCATATATGCGTTTCCTGAGTAAGTACTTCTTTAGAGCAAGTTCTTTATTAACCCTTGCATTGCAAACAAACAAAGATGGCCCAAACTGACAGTTTGAGGAACCAATAGAGAAAAGGTTTAGTCACAAACCCTTTTTAATACTTTTCATTGGTTAAATCTGCAAAACAGACGTAAAGAGTGACCAATAGTAATGATTTATAAAAATAAATAAAAAGACAAAACATGGAGATACAAGGTTTCCACCCAACAGCGACAATATATTGCTCCTAAATTTGCACTACACCAAAAAGAGGCATCTGCAAACAAATGATGCAGAACTAATTTCCATTTTGGCAATGAATTTAAACCAATTACTTTTAGTCTGTTTTGTCTTTTAAAATGAGTTTTGTCTGTGCCATCTCCTTAAAATATGTTTTTTAATTTTTATTTTGCCATATATTGGAAAGACTGTACAGTATATCTGTATATAAATCTGTATATGCTCAGCATATGTGTCTAAAAACCTTTTGGAGCCACTTGCATATGATTAATTTACTGGCCATTTAAAAGAAATCACAGACGATTATGAAGATTAGCATTTTGGCGGCATTTTCTTCCATCAGGATAACGCAGCTTTTCTGAGCAAAACGACAGTGCAGGCATGCAAAGTGGATTAAGGGCATCAGCCTAGCTGTCTGTTTTCCTCCCTCTCACTTGTCTTGTACAACACTGTCACAAAGACAAGGCAATTGCACCATGAGAAAGGAATGCATATCTTCATCTTTCAGCTTACACAGTGAAAAGACATGCACTTCTCTTTTCCCTCTGTATTTCTGTCATTATATTTCTCTATTTAAGAGACGGTTGTGTTTTATTATAGAACTCATTTACTCACACTGTTTGAGCTCTTGTAGTTTACCTCAAACACTCTCTCCCCCCATACAATCTTTGATGAACTGATTCCTCACCAGGTGGAGATCTTATCAAGGTCTCTGCAAGGTTTCGACTGCACTACAGTGCTTAGTTGCAAGGTCTGTGATGAGAGAAACAGACTGAGACAGGGTATTAGGTGAAAACAATGTGTTCAAGACATTCTGGAAATATATTGAAGACAACATTTGATAATGTAGGTTAAGACACATCCGAAGACTATCCATTTCTATGAATCTGTAGAACAATGTGACTATTTTACGTTCATTAAAGGATGACATCCGCTAATCGATATCCATTTAGATCGTTCTCATTTACATTTATTACGAATGCAATAATCTCTTTTAGAAAAATTAGACTGGAGGGCTGATATTGATTTTCATGTCAGATTATCAATGAGATTAGAGTGTACATTGCGGAGGAGATTAAATTTGGCCAGGATGATCAAGAATAGCAATTTAGCACCTTTCATAAAAAAAAGGTTTGTGATATAAATTCCCAATTGCGAGTTATAAAGTCTGAACTGGGAGATATAAACACGCAAATGCAAGAAAAAGAGTTAATAATAAAACATTTTTTATAGGCTATGTTTAAAAGTTATCTATGTAAAATGTTACAGGTTTAAATATTATTTCATGCTGTAACTGCTGTATGTATGTTGCCTATGAGCTGCATGTGTGAATAGTATGTAGACTTACTGTCTGTGACTTGCAACAAAGGGTGTCTTCAACAACAAAAATCTATTAAAATGTAGACCGTATTTTTTGCTTTCCGATTCTGACTTACAAAGAAACAACAAAACATTTTTCTCTTATTCTGTGGATTTTGCCCATTTTCCTCCACTTGCTATTTTTCTGCCACCACAATGCGTGCACTGCTGCAAGTGATGTAACTGTGACGTCTGATCCAAACTGGTCTATTTAACCCCTTCTGTCTGATACCAATAAGCCGATAACTATTTTCAAGTTATGACTGATACATTTTTTTTTTTACTATTTTGTCTAAAAATATAAAAAAATAAAACCCACTAGAAAAAAAAATAGTTTTAAATGCCACAATAATTTATTTTGTTATTAAAAATAAAAAGTAATCTAAATATAAAAATAAGAGCTGAATGCGATTTCGTTGCTGCTTTTTGCAGATGATGTTGTCGTGTTAGTCTCCTCAGGACCTTCAGTGTGCACTGGGACGGTTTGTAGCCGAGTGTGAAACGGCTGGGATAAGAATCAGCACCTCCAAATCTGAGGCCATGGTTCTCAGTCGGAAAAGGGTGGCTTGCCCACTTCAGGTTGGTGGAGAGTTTCTGCCTCAGGTGGAGGAGTTCAGGTATCTTGGGGTCTTGTTCACGAGTGAGGGAAGGATGGATGGAACGGGAGATTGACAAATGGATTGGTGCAGCTTCTGCAGTAATGCAGTCGATGTCGTGGTGAAGAAGGAGCTGAGCTTTAAGGCGAAGCTCTCGATTTACCAGTCAATCTACGTTCCTACTCACACCTATTGACCAAAAACTTGTCCTATGACCGAAAGGACAAGATCCCGGATACAGGCAGCCGAAATGAGCTTTCTCCGCAGGGTGGCTGGGCGCTCCCTTAGAGATAGGGTGAGAAGCTCGGTCACTCGAGAGGAACTCAGAGCAGAGCCGTTGCTCCTCCACATCGAGAGGAGCCAACTGAGGTGGCTCAGGCATCTATTTTGGATGCCTCCTGGATGACTTCCCAGGGAGGTGTTCCGGTCACGTCTCACCGGGAGGAGACCCCGGGGAAGACCTAGGACACACTGGAGGGATTATGTCTCCCGGCTGGCCTGGGAACACCTCTGCGTTCCCCCGGAAGAGCTGGAGGAAGTGTCTAGGGAGAGGGAAGTCTGGGCATCTAGACTGTTGCCCCTGCGACCTGGCCCTGGATAAACGGAAGATGATGGATGGATGAAACGGAACATGCACAATTAAATATACAATACAGGGTTATTTTAATATTATTTATATACTATTATAATGCTTATTAATATTTTAAAATTAGCTTTTGAATTATTTATTTTTATATTTCATCTCTCTCTCTCTCTCTCTCTCTCTCTCTCTCTCTCTTTTACACACACACATACACACACAATACTCTAGTCTACATAATACAGCAAGCTTCAATGAACAATATCAATGAGGACAAACATGTTTACGTTGCTAAGGGTGGTTGTTAAAGCTGTTGTGTAGTGATAAACAGAACTGTTGGGTGAAGCGGTTATTGTGAATAAAACACAGCTATTGACCAATCAGAATCAAGGACTGGAAATAACCATTTTATAAAATAAAATACCCAATGCAACAAACATACAACCTGTTTCAATCTTGTAAATTAGATTGTAAATCAACCTATTTTTGATATAATGAGCACATTGTCTATACAGGGGCTGAGATGATAATATAACCATTAAATCCAGTGTCATGGTAGCTAGATATAAATTACTTTGTGTCTGTCAGACAAGGACACCTGTACAAATGTATATGAATGTTTGATTTATAGAGTGAGCTGTTTGCCAGTAGTAACTGTAAAAGTTGGTATAAGTTTTGCACCTACACAGCGTATTTGATACCACAGAAGAAAAGTCAAGGCTGAGAATGTCTGGTAAGACATGATGTGTTTTTATAGTAATTTAATAAGAAAGAACTAAGAACATGAGAGAACAGCCCTCATCTGCATCCAAGACAAACTTTACTCTCACAGGAATATGAGTTATAGTAGTTATAGTAATATGAGCATAGCTTTTAGAATTTTCAGCAAAGACGGTTGACTGCAAGAAATTAGTTATTTTATGTTGCGCATGACCAATGCCAGTAAATAAGGTTTGTGAAGTTTCAAGCTGTTACACTGAAAATTGTATGATGATGTCCATGCCATGTATTTTTTCAGTCAGAGTTATTAAACAGCTATGACATATGATATTTGGTATGGGTAACGGATGTCATGTATGAAAAAATTCAGTATGCGTGGGATTAAGGAGCAACCTATAAGCCACTACTTAGTTACAAGCACACACACCCACACACACACACAGTATTGTAATTGCTTCCTGCCTTAATCTGATGCCCCACTGCCTTTCTGTTCTATCCTCTGCATGACCACGTTCTTATCAACTCCAAAACACAACAGCCACACACACCCATGTGCACAAACCAGGCTTAATTATTAATGGATATAAATAGAGAATGATAACATAGGAACATGAGTGTTAGAATTTCCTGTAATGGTTTAGGAAAGACTAGATATCACAAAGATTGTGTGGGAGTAAAGTTTCTTTGAGTCTGTGTTTGTCTGAGTGTGTATTGATAGTCCTAAATGATGAGGACAGAGCAAGGCCTTAAAAAAAAAAAAAATAGTATACAGCCTTGCAGATGATCTTCAGAAGCAATCCTATTAACCTACTGGCCTTTAGTCATTCAAAATCTCCTGATGCCCCGATAAAGTCACTGCTTTCATTGTGTATTGCACAAACACACATACACACTCAAGCTTTGTGCACTGTAACTGTTATTTTCATGCTGTGTACTTACAGGTGGGTGTGTATATGGTGACAGTAGAGCTTTAAAATTGGATTTTCAAGGCAAGGGAATGTGATCTTGGTGGTCAGACAAACTGCCACAAAATGATTTCCAGATTGGTTGATAAGATTGCCGGTGATCCTGGCTCAGTTTGTTCTCTGGGCGAGATAACACACACACACACACACACACACATACAGACAGAGAGACAGAGAGAGTATATAGGCCTATATTTATTCTGTACAGATGGACAAGATCATAAGTAGGAAATGAATACAGACATAACAAGGGTAGAGGTATCTTAATGGCTTAACAATTTAAGATTCAAATCATAGTGATCTGGAACCTAAAAGAAATATTCAGACTTTATCTCAACTCTGCCCTTAAGAAAATTACTTGACTCCAAGTTTATTGGTCTTGTTGGACTTTAATAACAAAGGGTAATGTTACCATATGGCCCATGTCTGCATGTAAAAGCATCACAGGTTACAGAAAAGTGGTAAAAAGTTACAACAGAATTGTCTAAACCTGTCTTTGGATCTACAAATTTGCTTCAAAATAAAATGCTGCTAAGCCAACCTGATCTCACATCAATTTGTACATATTTTATGAGGTGGCTAATTTGTATGAATTCATATGAATTACCTACTCCTAACCCCTCCCTTAAACCTACCCATCACTGGGGTTTAGACAAAGCATACAAATTCGTACGAGTGAGGTCGTACAAATTCATTCGAATTAGCCACCTTGTAAAATACGCACGAATTGGTCGTGAGATAGCGTTGACTAAAGCACTACAAGTGTTTGATGCTTTTCCTGAATATTATAGACAGACAATTATATTCTAAGGCTAACCGTTGTGGAACAGTAGTGTGCTTACAGTTTTTTTTACAGACACTAGGACACATTTCTCAATACTTCACACATTGAGCACAACAGAAGTCTATGTGGGCTAAACTGAGGATCAAATATCATTGCTTTGGCACAAAATGCATTCAGTGACTACATCTCTCAAATTTCATGAATTCTTTTCTCACTCAGACACAAAAACTGCCAAAACTCTTTGTACGTACAGGCCAATTTGCACATGCTTACAGACTGTTTTCAAAACTGTTAAACATATGTTCAAAACAATAACATAATACAAAACATAACAAAACTACATTTCTACAGTAATATTTTAATGAAATATATTTTAAATCTTAAAATTAAATGATATAAAGACAATTGGACCAGCCACAGCTGATTCTCATTGTAGATAAACATCTACACAGGTGTTAC
Source organism: Paracanthobrama guichenoti (assembly GCA_018749465.1). NCBI lineage: Eukaryota > Metazoa > Chordata > Actinopteri > Cypriniformes > Gobionidae > Paracanthobrama > Paracanthobrama guichenoti. The sequence goes on along the minus strand of CM031943.1, from coordinate 14,587,411 downwards.
TCTTTCAATTTCAATTGTGATGTAAACATGGACCCAGCCAGAAATAGAGAAGTGGCTGAAAGAGGAAGAAGAGTGACTGGGAGGGGGTGAGGAATACGTATGCGTGGTGGAAGAAGAATACGAGGAAGATCAAGCGCTGTAGTCTCAGATGAGATCAGAGCTATTGTAATTGATCATGTAGTAAATCATGGTCTCTCAATGAGAGCGGCTGGTCAGAGAGTGCAGCCAAATCTGCAACGCTCTACAGCGGCATCTATTGTTAGAGTTTTCCAGCAAACCAACAGGTAACTTGTATTCTGCAAGGGCATTTGACTGAGTTGCACATTACAGAAGTAAAGCAACTTGTGTGTAATTGTTTTTGCATTTCTGCTTAAGACTAAACAGTTACCTCACACAGGTGGGAGAGGAAGGATGCTCACTGATGTGCAGGAAACTGCCATTGTTGCTATGGTCATCAGAAACAATGGGATAAAACTCACTGAGATTCGAGACAGCGTCTTGGCAGACAACGTTACTTTTGAAATATTCACAGTGTAAGCATAACCACAATTTCTAGAGTCCTGAAAAAACATCAGGTCAGGATGAAACCGTTGTACACTGTGCCTTTTGAGAGGAACTCTGAACATGTCAAGCAACTCCGGAACCAATATGTCCAGGTAAGATCACAATAAAATACAGAACTGTTTTTGAACAAAACCAAACACACACAAAGACAATTTTTACAAATGTACTACTGTAACAGCTTATGTTGCCTTGTGGATTTATTTTAGAGAGTCATGGAGATTGAAGGCAGGCAAACACCACACATTTTCATCTATGTGGATGAGGCAGGTTTCAACTTGGCCAACATCACAATGTGCGCAGTGATATCCACTGATGGACTGCTGTTACACAGACCACTAATTGGGCCATACAACACTGAACGCCTCCTTGTGTTCCTGCATGATCTCTATGGAAGGGTTGTGCTAGGTGAGGAAAGGGATGCAGAGGGACTGAATCAGCCAACATTTATAATAGTATGGGACAATGTGACTGTTACATGTCTATCTGTTTCTGTGGTGTGTGTTTTTTTTTTTTTTTTTTTTTTTTTTTTTTTTTTTTTTTTTTTTTTTTTCTGTCACATGTTCCTTTGTTCAGTTTTCCCGCCACTCCTGCGTTCCCATGGTCACCCTCATTGTGAGTTAATTTGTCCCAGCTGTGTCTTGTTAATTAGTCTAGTCATCACCTTGTTTCCCCTGTGTATTTAAGCCCCCTGTTTGCCCTTAGTGATGGTTGGTTCTTGTTCATGTATGTTGGTGGTTTTCCTGCCTGTTTCCCGAGTGTCTTTATTTAAAAAAAAAAGTGAGTTTGATCTACACCAAATCCATAACCGTGGCATTTCACCACTCCTGTGCAGTCACCGAGTGGTTTGCAGCCCATCCCAGAATGGAGTCACTTTTCCTCCCACCTTACTCTCCATTCCTCAACCCCATAGAGGAATTCTTTTCCTCATGGAGGTGGAAGGTTTATGACCACCAGCCACATGATCAAATGTCCCTCCTAGACGCAATGAATGCTGGATGCCTGGACATATCAGCAGAAGATTGTCAGGGATTGATCAGGCATGCCAGAAGATTCTTTCCTAGGTGTATTGCCCTAGATGACATGTGATGTGGATGAGAACCTGTGGCCAAATGGAGAAGACAGAGTAGACTAGCATTACTATTGTATCAGTGGATGGTGTCTATACAAATTCTTGTATTTTGGAAATATTAATAAACTACATAACATATTTACAAATTCTGCATCATGTCTGATTCATTCCAGTAACATGTGTTGCAGTGAATTATAAACAGAGATGTGTCCTTGTTTTACACAAGAGAACTTTTTAATGCTTTTAGGAAATTGTATAATGCTTTTTTTTTTTTTTTTTTTTTTTAGGTCATTGTTTTGTGGGTGACCGTGTGTTTGTTGGCTGTCAACCTTTGCTAGTGTTCTGGAAGAATGAGTTGATTTGAGACCTGAATAAAGTGTTTTGGTAGTTGTAGTGCATTTTGAATGTGAAATGAACTGCTTTGCCAAGCTGGAAGTTGGTTAGGAGAACTGTGTGAAGAGTTTTGCAAAAGTGACCTAAGTATTGAGAAATGTGTCCTAGCGTCTGTAAAAACGAATTATATTGAATATGCACTTGTGTAATTCAAATCTTAAATGTAGATTTAAAAAAAAAAAAAAATTATGCTTGCAAAAATATATTAATGAAAAGAAAGGCCACTTAAGTGCACTTTGTAATGTTTAATTAAAAGTTTTACTTTAAAATGCATTTTAAATCATAATCATTTGTTGTGCTCTAAAGAAGTAGGCCTAAACTTATTTTGATGTGTTGACTAACACACACACTAAATCACATGTAAAGTACTTGATTTGTATTTTACAGTTTTAATTAACTGGAGTGTGTTGTTCAATATTACATCAATACTACAGGATTTTTATTTTTTTAATTAATTGCAACTTCATCAAAAGTGTATTATTTCTGTAACAAGTTCTCTGTAAAAGTATGTTAAAATGTACTACTTTTTCACATGGGAATATCTATACGATCACTGGCCTTAATTACAATATGGCGTGAAGGCAGCATAAGTGCGTTGCTTTGGTTCAGGAGGAACTGTAAAAGGTAGCTACTGTTTGTTTGTGGCACTGGGTGACTCTGAGTCTACAACTCTGCATAGACTTGAACACGCTGATGACGTGTGTATCTGCACAGGGAGGTATGGAAATACATAGGTTGACAGGCAGGTAGGACATCCTATCATTGCATTCGGACCAAATGCAATGATTGGACGAACATTCTTTGGTCTTGAAACTTATACAGAAAATGTAATTTTTATAGATATACATTTAGAAATATTTAGACCTCTTCTATTATTGATGTGAAAGAGTTTCAACCAGTATAACAAAATTTGCCTGCCATAACTTTAACTGTCCCCTTTTGAGACCAGAAATATAAATTTACATGTTCGGTTGTGACTATAGCAACTGAAGTTGACTGGAATTTAAAAAAAAAAATTATTAAATTAATAAGCTGAAACACAAACCTTAGGTTTTTACTTAATTGCCATTTTACTCAATTTTATTACATTAAATTAAATTAAATTTGTAATAAGTTAACCTAAACCATTTGTGTTGGGACTACATGAATCATTTATGATGCACTGACTAGTTCTACCCGAAAGACTCAGGAGGCGAGAAAAACATTTGAATAAGATTTATTTGCAGTTTGTATACAATGAGTATCGAATAGATTAAATGATAAAGTTCTTTGGCGTAGGCCACAATAGCCCATAGTGAGGAGAAGACAGTGTGGGTGCATGAGTTGGCCTCGATAGACCAAATGGAAAAGTGAGCCGTATAAATCTATAAAGTAATAGATATAGGAACTGCCACCATGACCAGAAGTTTGTGTAGATAATATACTTACCACATAACAATTTAAGTATTAGGAGTTAAATGATATGCTGTAAATTTACCTGATGCTTGTTAAGACACATAGGTAATCTTAGTATTACCTTTGGAATTACGAGAGAGTTTGCTGAGCATGCCTGATGGTTTGAGCATTGCATTTTATATAGGATTTGAATGCTGAAGAAGACCATCTTGACCATCATGGAATCTTGCGTTCAGCTGCCATTGTAGCAGCACATGATCCTGAATGAATGTCTGGTATACCGATGAGATGGTCTGCAGTTCTGTAGAACTGTCACTAGATGAATTTTAAACCACCTTCTTGGTATGGAAAAGTGCAGAATGATTAGGGGTGCAGGGATGTGCTTTGAGATATTTTCTTTTACATAGAGACGAAGGCCATGGAGACAAAGGCCACACAGAGATGAAGGCTATGATAGGCCACCTGAACAGAGACCACGTTAGGCCACAGACAAATTCATGAAAGGCTATAGAGACTAACGAGAGTAGCAATGAATGAGAAAAACATACTACCACCAGTATTTGCATGAAAAATTACTATGTGAAAGTTGCTGAGCGTTTGAGTTTTTTGAGTCAGATCTTGCTTATAACTAGAATGCTGAGGATGACCATGTACACAGCACCTTGATAGAGGATGCCGACTCCACACATTCAGCTGCGTTCGTAGCAGCACCAATCCAACAGAATGTCCTATGCATAGATGAGTTGGAGAACCGCAGTTCTTTGCATCTACAGTTGGGCGTGACTCCCACTCACAGCTTGATAGAACTCTGCTGATAGAACTCAGTCTAAGCGCCAGAACCCCCAAAAGAAAATAAACCAAAACAGTATGACAGATAAGTAAAATATTTAATCAAAATACATAGAACAAAGAGGATTAAGAAACCTAAGTCAATGCCACTGCAGAAGGATATTTTTTTTTTAAATGATAATGCTTTGCTTGCTATTGAACCCTGCAAAGCGGCCAACCTTTGAAAAAATAATCAGTGCGAGTTTAAGCCAGGTTCATACGGTGCGATTTTGGCCACGATTTGGCAGTCTGAGACAAATAATTGCAATCCTAAAAGATTCCTTTGACCCTAGGCTTAAAATATGTCTTTGATAGTTAGTTTGACATGCTCACCACAGCCTATTAATGACCGTTGTGATACAATTTTAACCTGAAATAAATTCACTGAATGTGAATGGGTTGATGTAAAACTCCAGACAAGGAGTGTCTGGCTTTTTTTTTTTTATTAACATTGTGTTCATGTTCATACAGTCTGAAAAGCAACAATAACAATGCCAGCTTTAGTGAAGAGAAAAGCTCACTGCGAGAGGCCCTTGTCATTTGCATTGTGGCCCGGGAATCAATAAGCACGTGCAGACTGCGTGTCAGTAGTCAATACTATATTCAGTACCAGGATGGTACAGGCAGCTGTTTTAAAACACTCCCCTGCATATTTTTGTGAGTCTCTGAAGACCGATGAGGGTTGGCATTTACAACACATTTTGCAGTGTTCAGCACAGCCAATCAGACATGTCTGCTGAGTGCTTGAATGCAATGCCCAATAGGAGAAGTTTATATAACATAGAATACACACAATCAAGATCAATCAAGTGGTTTAGTACTTGTTCATTGGCTAAATTCTGCCTGATAGTGAATACATTCAACCAACGAAGAGTAGAACATGTAATAGATTTATGGTGCAGTGTAGTCAAATTAGACTATAACAGTTTTCGCTAGAGTGTACGAGTTTAGCTGAACTGAAGCATTTGACAGTTTATTTGCGTTTATAAAGGGAGTGCACTCTGCTCGCTTACTGTATTCATAAAAGATTTGAAGAATTATGTTCCCATGCTGCGATTTTAGTTGCTATATGGGATGCACTCTTTATGTAAACCGGGTCGGATTGAGTGCAGAATTAAATTAGTGCTGCTGTCTAATAACAAGTCGAACCTTGTTTAACCTTTGATATAACCAAAATATGGTGTTGTGAGCTTTAGCAAGAACACACATTTCTGTTTTATTCATAATCGTAACCAGGGGTGCCCTAGCACAGAAAGTCCAAGTGAGATGAAACACTATATATTCTATAGTTCTGAAAATAGACAAAAGCATCCAGATATCACAGTAGCTGATAAAAAACGGGTAGAGACATATTTACTGGACTGACACGAAGACGAAAGCACACAATTATTACTATATATGGTCTGTTTGTGCTGAGCCAGGCTTAACCAGTATTTTTATGGAATATATTAAAGTATATAAAGCATATTTATAGCACACTATGCAAAGACAGGTAAAACATGGTACTCGCTGTAAATTAAGAAAATGAGATTTAAAACAAAAAGACTAACTGTGTTGAGCTATATAACAATGATCAGTTTTCTGTCAATGACTGTATCCAAAGAGCTGCTCACCTAATAGAACATATAATATATTAAAGGGGTACTTCAGTGCTTGGAAGATGAATGTGATTTAAACTGGGTCATTTATGTAGTAGAAACGTGAAATTATTTTTGAATTTGGTGCCTTCTAGACTGAGAAAAGACCCAGACTGAAAATGTATTTTTGTCTCATGTGGATGAAAGACAACAACTCCCAGAATGCACTTGCTTCGCTGCCCTACGAGGCCACTCCCAAAGCCATGGCTACTGGTTCACTGGATCACTTGCCCACTGCGGCAACGCCCCTATCGTTGTTTTCATTTTCATAATAAAATCATTTAGTTCAGTTAGAGAACACACTACAATTAAAAACTGAACGTGTCTGTTCAATATAATGTGAGTGAGCCGAGCGAGTGTCACAGCACAAACGCAGCAGGAGTCAGATTACATTCATCACGAGAGCGAAGAGCTGAGGTAAGCGTGGGCGTGGCATACATTCACGGCACGTGTTCAGTCTGGTGCATTTTCAGATCATGCCTATGGAAACTTAACTTTCATAGAAATTAATTTGAAAAGTTGAAACACTCACTTTGCTCTGCACCGCTCCGTTTACATGATTTCTACTGATACAAAGTTTAATGCTAATCGCTGAAGTAACCCTTTAACGCGTCTTTGGTTCTATAATTCTATAACATAAACTGGAAATCGAGGGTAACGTGGGTCATTGATAGGGGTTCAAATTTAACGATCAACACTGAACCAATTTGTGATTCCAGCTTAACTTCAGTTAATCGTGAAGCCCTGATTAATGATGTATTGATCTGGGTGTATGTTGCTTTAAAACCCATGTATGAGGTTTCCTTGCATTCGTGGGGAGAATGATAGAGGCTAAAATGCTGTGCCAGACCTGTACAGACCTGCTTGCGACATAAAATTGACATTGCTGTATGCGAAAAGAGCAGAGGAGTAAAATGCTACACCCAATCCACATCAGAAGTGCTAGTGCATAAACATATATACGCATCACTGAGATGAATGCTGATGTTGTGATGATGCCAGAATGGTGATGAAGATTGCAGCCATGTCTTTGATAACAGGCCCAGAGAGTCCTAATGAAAATGATTGCTGAAACAAATCGAAACGAAAGAAGAGATCCGCGAGGAGGAGGACTGCATGCTTCTGAAATCTGAAATGCAAGATTTTGCTCTCATTAGTGACAAAGGAAGTAGAAACTCGCATCTGTTGTTGCGACGCTCAATGAACATTCAGAATGATAGGCTGACATGGACTTAAAACACCACTGTAGCATTTTAACTTTATGTAGGATCATTCGACCGCTAAGGAATGTAAGGATCGTCAACTGTGAACGCCGGCGTCAGTATCTGTGAACGTAGTAATGGGTGAGAACAGAACTTCTATACTACTAGATTTTTGAGGTTACCATTAGCGTGAAGTGTAGACCTTGTGGTTAGGCTATGCTGTTCTCAATGAGCTGTAACTGTGTTAATGCTAGTGATGAAAAATGTTTTACTTGATCATAACTTGCATACTACAAATGTTACACTTAGCATCTGAACAAGTGTTGTGTTGACTATTAGTTTTTATAGAAATAAAGAAAATACATTTGTTTGACAGTTCCCACAGTCTAAATACTGTCATCAGTTCTGCCCCTCTTTATCCTACTTTATCTAGTTGGAATTACATGATTTGTTTAGTGAATTAAAGTGAGTTAAATGAATTTAAGTTCATAAAACAAATCATTTAAATTAGATTTTGTTGGAAAAACATACACATTTTTTCCTTAATTTAAGTTCGTTCAACAGCTTGTTTTTGTTTTTGTTTTTTTGAGTGGACAAACTTGAGTTTGCATTTAAGAGCAGAATTAGTTGACCTGAACCTCAGTGGAAAGCTAGACATTTGTCATGTCACTGGTTATGTAGCAGGTTATGCTTTGCAGTCGATAATGATAGGGCTGTCAACCTTTTTTTTGTGTTCATATAAAATTGCTAAAAGGGGGTAGAGAGCGATGGAGGTGTATTGGTGTATTTGTGATGGATGTATTTGGATGGAGGATTGAGTGCAAAGAGAAAAAATTATACTAGAGAGCTTTTAACACCATATCTAAGTGAATAAAAGCAAAATGAGTTACTGATATGACCACCACTAGAGTAGAATAAAAATCTTAGTAAATCTAAGACATAGTAAAATATGACTAAGTATTATGACTAATAAGTCCCAATCTTAGTAAAATATGCAGAGGCAACTATACAATTATTAATGTATTTATAGGATGATTTTCCAGGAAAGTGTACTGAGAAAAATGCAAAATGCAATTCCATTTGATTAACAATAATGCAAGTTATCAATAATGCAATAGAGAGAGAGAGAGAGAGAGAGAGAGAGAGAGAGGGAATCCAAAACAAAGCAAACTAGGCAGAGGTCAGGGTTACTATGGAAACAAATTTATGAGAATGCTTGATGCATTTCTAATAGACATGCACACACATAGCGGATATCCTCACACATAGACATGCAAACCAACACACACACACACACACACACACACACTCACACACTCTCTCACACACACATTGTGTCTGCATCCCACATGAACAACGCTATTGTAGTGTTTGCAAAGACAGTTGATTTAGCAAACCAGATAGTTGAATGTGGTGTAGTGTTCAATGGTATTTTCACCCAAGTGCTTCCCCTTTTTACTCCCTCAAAGAGAGTGACTTTAATGTGCTACCTTTTATCTCAAATTAGGTTTTGACTGGAATGCTTTCTCGCTATGGCAAACTTGTTTCTCCGATAAAGATGATTCCAATCACGTGCAAGTCCCTGCTATTGAAGCATGTTGTATCTTTTAGGTGTTATGTCTGTATGATTTTGCAGGGAATGCAGAATGTTATTGTTGCTTTGACTGCTACTATTGATGCGCCTAGCACAAGTCTGCCTCAGAAATCAGTGTCTAAGACAGTAGTTGACATAATTACAGATGTAATGCCGATTGATACGCTCAATAAAGAGAGAGAGAATGCTGCGGAAAAAGACGGGTCTCCCCCGGTAGATGAGCAGGCAGCACAGGCTTTGGTGAATGAGTCGCGAGATAACGATGACCCTGTTACAGCTGGGGAGCAAACGTTGTTCAATATAGAGCAGGATCAGATTTCTATCACGGATTTAGACGATTTTGCTTTTAAGATGCCTCAAAAGAGATTTAAAGCAACAGCAAGCCAGCAAACACACTAAAAAACAAGTTATGTTACGGAAAGCGAAAGTGATTTTTCTGAATGTAGCATTTCATGCAGTTTACCTCAAAGCGGATTCTCTAGCCGGATGTATACTGTAGAGCAGTGGTTCCCAACCACGTTCCTGGAGGCCCACCAACTGTGCACATTTTGCATGTACTGCTGGAAAGGATATAAAGTCCTTTCTCAAGGTGACTAAAAATGCCAGAAAAGTAAGAGGTTGAAGAATATTTTCCTGATGTTCTGCAATTTATTGAAAAGGCAAAGGCTTTTAGGAGTGATGGAGGTTTCACTAACCAAGAAGTGTATTGGCTAAAGAAAATTCTTGCCAAACTTAATGCCCAACCAAGGCCCAATGCTATTAATGAGAGCACATAAATATTTTTTCCTTTTTTTGGTTGTGCTCATTTAGCTTTTTTCCTTTTATTTATGCAGGACATTTTTGTGGATTTTCTGAATGTGAATGAAGCTAGAGACATTGGGAAGAGATTTCAATTATATGAGATAATTAAATTAAAGAAAATATATGTCTTGTTTACTCAAGAAACACATAGTGATCAATAAATAGTGCTGACTGGGCTAAAGAATTTGATGGGCTACCTGTTTTAAGCCATTTGACTTCAGCCAGTGGTGGGGTTGCTATTCTATTCTCCAAGAATTGTATTCCTCATTCTTATCAGGTAGAGGAGGTTATAAAATGTAGGCTTTTGAAGGTTGTTGCCCAGTTTGAAAATTGTTCTTTTATTTTTATTTGTGTGTATGTCCCAGTCAATGCTTTGGAAAGAATGATTTTTTTGTAGATACTCTGGGTAATGTATTATGTCATTGTAATCCTGAGGTTTCAATTGTACTGAGCGCATCCTTGATAGAAATCATGTTGAACCACACATGCCCTCACAAAAACGACTTATTCAATTATTAAAAACTCATGAGATTGTTGATGTTTGAAGAAATGTTCACAGTATTCAAAGGCAATATACTTGGGCTCATGCTTATGATAATGTGTTCTCACTGGCAAGGCTGGATAGGTTTTAAACACCAGTTTAATCTTTTTTAGAAGCTCTTCACTTTGTCCAGTGGATATGTCTGATCATAGTGCGTTGTATCTTGTAGCTCCATTAAGCCATAAAGTGCTTATTGGCATTTTAATAGTAACTTGTTATGTGACAAACATTTTAAAGATATATTTTAAGGAGTTTTGGAATAATTTTAGAGCTACAAAATCTTTGCAATGTTTGCAGCAGTGGTGGGATATTGCAAAAGTACAAATCAAACAGGTATGTCAACAATATACTCTCATTGTTACAAGGGACATAACCTGTTCAATGAAAGCATTTGACAAAGAATTACTAGAGCTTCAAGTGCTTGCTGAAAGTACATGTAATTTGGCTCGTTTTGATTCTGTTAATAAGGAAAATGTTTTAGAATATTGATAAATGCACCTTCTACATTTATTTTATTTATTTATTTGAAAAACAAAAAACAAATTCGGCAAAGAAGATTTATACATGCCTTAAGATATGAGGGAGGATCTTTGTTGTCAGACCCCTCTGACATTCAAAAAAGAGTAGTTTGTTTTTATGAGGATTTGTACAAAATCCCACAAGTTGCCGTAGAGCGATTTTCACCTTGTTGCCAAAAAAGGGAGACCTGAACGACATTAAAAACTGGAGACCAGTCAGTTTGTTGTGCAATGTCTGTAAATTGCTTTCCAAAGCTCTGGCCAATAGATTCAGATAAGTTTTGGAGCAGGTGATCCAGAACAAACAAACCAGATCCCCGTTGTCCAAACGACCTTTAAATGAACTTTAAAAGTGACACAATTAAAAAAAAATCCACAAACTTCAGTCAAAGAAAAGCTTTGACACTAGGCCCAGTAAACGATCAATCTCAGAATATGCCACACCTTGACGTCATCGTGTGGTGAAACACCGCCTCAACAGAATAAGAATTCCTAATTCTGTAGCCCCAGAATTCTGTTGTTCCCAGTTCAGTTAAAATGGAAGAGATTATAAAACTAAGGAAGAATTTTAAAAGTGATTGCGAACTTTGAAAAGTAAGTATTCGTTTTATGTGCATTTATGCCCCAACTCAACTGTGGCGAGGCGAGGGACCGTGAGAGCGGTCTCATGGAGGAGTGACGGGAGCATAAAAGGAGGAGCGATGACAGTGTAAGACGAGAGAGGACCAGGCCTGGACTTTATGTTGCGTTTTGTTTTGTATGTAGGCAGCAGTCGGCCGTGAGGGGCTGCCGCCAGCATTATATTTTGGTTTGTTTATTTTTGAGTAAAGTTTTTAAATGTTCGCCGGTTCCCGCCTCCTTCTTCCCTGATCTTTCATTACGTTGCATCAACCAATACACAGAATGTGTTTTTTTAGACACTTTGTAAAACTTTAGAAGAGTATAAAGATGAAGAATACTTGTTTTTGGGAGGTGATTTTAATTGTGCAGTAAGCAGTCTAGACAGAAATCATATTGAGCCACATATGCACACAGAAGGCTTATTCAAATGATTGAAATGTATGATTTGTGTGATGTGTGAAGACATTTTAACAGACATTAGACAATATACATGGGTATATGCATGGGATAATTTGTTAGACAATAGGTTAGACAAGCTTTATGTCTTTAAACATCATCTTAGCATTTTTAAAAGATGTTCTCCAGCTGGTTTTTCAGATCATAGTGTAATAGGATATTTTACTTTACGGATGTCTACCTTTAAGTTGTCAGAGCAGTTCTCACTCTTACCAAAAAAAAAAAGGTGATTTAACTAATATTACAAGTTGGTGACCTGTATCTTTGTTATGTTGCGATTATAAAATACTTTCAAAAGTGTTAGCAACAAGACTTGGAAAGGTTTTGGAAGAGGTTAAAAATCCAGATCAGTCTTACTGCATACCTGGCAGATCCATATTTGAAAATATTTATCTAATTAGAGAGATTTTTGAAGTAGTTAAAATGTTTGGTTTTAATGCAGGCTTGATTTCCATTGATCAAGAGAAAGCCTTTGATCGTGTTGAACATGATTATCTATGGAAAGTTTTTAAAGCTTTTGGGTTTAGTTTAGCTTTTAGTGATAAAATTAAAAACTTTGTATAATGACATTGAGGGTGTGTTGAAGTTTAATGCTGGCTTATGTGCTCCTTTTACGGTTAATCGGGGGATCAGACAAGGTTGTTCTTTGTCCAGATTGCTGTACGCATTGGCAATAGAGCCTTTTTTACATACATTGAGAAAAAAATTAAGTTATTTGCTTATGCTGATGACATTGTTGTAATGATTGAAGGCTATAAAGATATACAGATTGTAATAAGAGTATCAAGTGATTTCTGAATTGATTTCTTCTGCAAAAATCAATTGGATAAAAAAACGATGCAGTGTTGCTTGGAAAATGGAAAGAGAAAACACCAGACCTGCCAGGTGGTTTAATATGGAAAAAGAATGGTTTTAAATATATGGAAGTGTATTTGGGTGATGAAGATACTATGCAGAAGAACTGGGAAGGAGTAATTGAAAGGATAAAGGGTCGATTAGACAGTTGGAAGTGGCTTAAATCAATGTCTTATAGAGGAAGGAAAATTATAATAAACAACTTGGTTGCATCCTTTTTGTGGCATCAGTTGGCTTGTCGATCCACCAACCTATTTGTTGGCAAAGATACAATACATTTTGATTGAATTATTTTGGGACAAATTACATTGGGTAATACATAAAATGTTGTATTTACCAAAAGAGGAAAGGTGGATAAGGACTGGTCCATCTGCAAAGCAGAACTGCTGTCTGTCTGCTGTCTTGTCAAATAAGATGGACACTACATGTTTACCTGCTTTACATAAAAATCTTTTTAAAGTTTGGAGTTGTTTTAATGTGAAGAAGTCTGAAACCACAAACTCCTTATTTTGGTTGTTGGAAGAACCACTGATAAATGGTGCAAGACTGGATGTAATAAGCACAAGCAGCACACTCACTGAACTCTTTATTCGAGCTGGAATCAAAAATTTAAAAAAGCTTGTATGTTTGGCAGGGGCTAGATTGGAAAATGCTGAAGAAATGACTGCTTGTGTGAAGATTAAATCTGTTCGAACAATGACTCAAATATTACAGAGGATGCAATCTGCTCTTACATCAGAGGAATCTAAGATGCTCAAGGATTATTGTGAAGGACTTATTCTTCCTAATGATATGGACCTTCCTAAATTGGGGATAAGAACAATCTAAATGATCATTCTGGAATTCTTCTGGAATCAAAGAGTATATATTTGAATTTTAATGATGTTAATGGAAAACAGGTGTGTGTAAAGTTTTTTTGTTTGTTTGTTTGTTTGTTTTTTACAAAAAAGGTTTACATCAGAAAGTTGATACACCTTGGTGTGATGCTTTGGAATTGAATAAAAATGTCAGACCAGAGTGGAGTGCGATATACAAGCCACCAATAACCAAAAAAACAGCTGACATTCATTGGAGGAGTTTACATGGAATAAATCGCAGAATAATGCTTTTGTTTCTATTTTAAATCCTGATTCAAGTCAAGATTCAAAAGAATGTTGTGATCAAGAGTATCGAATGCAGTGCTAAAATCGAGTAACACTAATAGAGAGATATAGCCATGATCAGATGATAAGAGTAAATTTTTTCCTCAGTGACACTACAATACAAAATAAGCAGATCTAGCAGTTTTTACGGCCTTTCTGTATGCAATCATGCTCTTTCCACAAAATGTGAAAAACCTCCAGTTTTGTTTTCTTCCAGCTGCGCTGCTGTTTAAAGGGCACGAGTGTGCTCGTTGTACCATGGCGTTGGACTATTTTCTTTAATCTTCTTTAAGTGCAGAGAAGCGACTGTGTCTAGAAAAGAGAGAGTCAATAGTTTCTGTTGCAACATCGAGTTCCTCTATGCTCTCTAAGATGCTGAGAAGATTAAACTGAGGAAGATTATTTACAAAGCAATCTTTAGTGGCAGCGGTGATAGTCCTGCCATATTTGAAACGTGGAGACGGCTTTGCAGCCTTTGCTAAATGAAGTATACATGACACTAGGTAATGATCTGGGATGTCATCGCTCTGCTGCAAAATTTCAACGGTATCAACATTTATTCCATGTGACAGTATTAGGTCTAAAGTATGATAACGGCGATGAGTGGGTCCTGACATGTCTTGCCTCACTCCAATAGAGTTTAGAATGTCTCTAAATGCCAATCCCAATGCATCTTTTTCATTGTCTACATGGATATTAAAATCACCAACAATTAGTACTTTATCTGCAGCCAGTACTAACTAGCCAATTATTTGGTAAAGACTGTATTGAGGCCTGTATACAGTAGCCGGCGCAAATGTCAAACGGGATTTATCATTTACACTACATAACCAGCACCGCTGCCTTCTCAGTAATACTGAAGATATTATTATACACTCACCTAAAGGATTATTAGGAACACCATACTAATACTGTGTTTGACCCCCTTTCGCCTTTAGAACGACCTTAATTCTACGTGGCATTGATTCAACAAGGTGCTGAAAGCATTCTTTAGAAATGTTGGCCCATATTGATAGGATAGCATCTTGCAGTTGATGGAGATTTGTGGGATGCACATCCAGGGCACGAAGCTCCAATAGATGCTCTATTGGGTTGAGATCTGCTGACTGTGGGTCATTGTCATGTTCAAGAAACCATTTTGAAATGATTCGAGCTTTGTGACGGTGCATTATCCTGCTGGAATTAGCCATCTGAGAATGGGTACATGGTGGTCATAAAGGGATGGACATGGTCAGAAACAATGCTCAGGTAGGCCGTGGCATTTAAACGATGACCAATTGGCACTAAGGGGCCTAAAGTGTGCCAAGAAAACATCCCCCACACCATCACACATCAGAATGAGAACATGGATCCATCATGCCACCACCAGCCTCCAGTTACCACTGTGCAGGCTGGTGGTGGCATGATGGATCCATGTTCTTATGCCAAATTCTGACTCTACCATCTGAATGTCTCAACAGAAATCGAGACTCATCAGACCAGGCAACATTTTTCCAGTCTTCAACTGTCCAATTTTGGTGAGCTCGTGCAAATTGTAGCCTATTTTTCCTATTTGTAGTGGAGATGAGCGGTACCCGGTGGGGTCTTCTGCTGTTGTAGCCCATCCGCCTCAAGGTTGTGCATGATGTGGCTTCACAAATGCTTTGCTGCATACCTCGGTTGTAACAAGTGGTTATTTCAGTCAAAGTTGCTCTTCTATCAGCTTGAATCAGTCGGCCCATTCTCCTCTGACCTCTAGCATCAAGGCATTTTTGCCCACAGGACTGCCGCATACTAGATGTTTTTCCCTTTTCACACCATTCTTTGTAAACCCTAGAAATGGTTGTGCGTGAAAATCCCAGTAACTGAGCAGATTGTGAAATACTCAGACCGGCCCCGTCTGGCACCAACAACCATGCCACGCTCAAAATTGCTTAAATCACCTTTCTTTCCTATTCTGACATTCAGTTTGGAGTTCAGGAGATTGTCTTGACCAGGACCACACCCCTAAATGCATTGAAGCAAATGCCATGTGATTGGTTGATTTAGATAATTGCATTAATGAGAAATTGAACATCCATCCATCCATTATCTTCCGCTTATCCGGGGGCGGTCGCGGGGGCAACAGTCTAAGCAGAGACGGCCAGACTTCCCTCTCCCTAGCCACTTCCTCCAGCTCTTCCGGGGGAACCCCGAGGCATTCCCAGGCCAGCCGGGAGACATAATCCCTCCAGCGTGTCCTAGGTCTTCCCTGGGGCCTCCTCCCGGTGGGACATGCCCAAAACACCTCCCCGGGAAGGCGTCCAGGAGGCATCCGAAATAGATGCCCGAGCCACCTCAACTGGCTCCTCTCGATGTGGAGGAGCAACGGCTCTACTCTGAGCTCCTCCCGAGTAACTGAGCTTCTCACCCTATCTCTAAGGGAGCGCCCAGCAACCCTGCGGAGAAAGCTCATTTCGGCCGCCTGTATCCGGGATCTTGTCCTTTCGGTCATGACCCACAGCTCATGACCATAGGCTTTAGAAATTGAACAGGTGTTCCTAATAATCCTTTAGGTGAGTGTAAATTACAGCAACCCCTCCCTCTTTGCCTTTCGGACACGGCTCGTGTTTATAACAATAATCTTGATGGGTGGACTTATTTAAATTAATGTAATCGCCAGGTTTTAGCCAGGTTTCTGTCAAACACAGGACATCTAGATTATTATATGTAATCATATCATTAACAATAAGTTCTTTTGGGGGAAGGGATTGAATATTCAGCAGCATTTATCATATGTGAAGTCCTGTTAGCCGACAGAGAAGGTTATACTGAACATGTAACAGGCAGTGCAAGTGACAATAACAGGAGAAGATGACACAGCCTACCGTGTTTGTTGATTAAGCCAACTCACCACAGATGTTTGATGGACTTTGTTGACTAATCCAACTCACCACAGATGTTTGATGGACTCTGTTGACTAATCCAACTCACCACAGTTGTTTAATGAACTTAGAAAACAGGAGACAGGAGACCCGGATGCACAAATAGCAGGCTAACAGGCTAGCGAAATGCTAACACCTGATAGTGATTTAGATTAAAAGCTACCGGTCAGATTTAATGTGATAGGCAATATTAGACAATATATGATAATGGGTATATTTAGCAGTTTAAACAACCTGTTAAACAACACGCAATGTGAGAAGACCTCAAGACATATCATTGTCTATGGTTTGATATTATTCTTTGGGATCTTCAAATCCTCACATTTTACATATCATTGAAACAATAGCTGTCAACATTTACATTTTAAATTCAAGCTCTGTTCTAAAGCATTCATATCAAGTGAGTTACAAAAAGTGCACAGGTGAGAATATAGCCACGTTTCCATTAGATTTACGCAAAACTTTTGCGATATTTTCTAAATGTCGATAAAAAACTATTGTGAAATGACGCGTTTCCATTTACTGATGTTAAGTCATCCCAAAAAATTATGCTAATGTATGTTGGTAGGTTTACTTATATCCCAGCCACCGCACTAGCCATTATTTTTAATTTGAAGGAGACGTAGGCGTGTTATCCAAGCATTAATGGCAAGGAAAGCCGCCCTTATACTAGGGAGCGGGCTACGTAGGCTATGGGGTGTTTGTGGGTGTTTATCCCTCATATCTGTTTCAAGTTCTTAATGATAATTTGTGGCTTTTCTTTGTTGTTTAGAATCCAGTATTCCTGCAATTCTATTGTCTTTGAGTTTAATAAACAATTATGTCTCGTCTTGTCCAAACATGCTGAATAATTTTTAAAAGACTTTAAACAACTTTTACGTTCGTCAGGTGACCTGTAAACACACACACACACACAAAAAAAGTTTCCATTGCAGTTTTTTGCGAAAGTTTCCTTTTTCGAACTACCTGAAAATCCAACTCATGTGAGCGTAAAAACTTTCTTGCGATATATGTGAGTTTTTGTGAAATCGACATGTTTCCATTGGGTGTCAGGAACAGTTTGGAGAAAAGGGAGTGAGGATTTAAATGCAGGAGGAATGGAGGTTTATTTTAAATAATAAAATAAAACAAACAAAATCACCCACAAGGGGGAAAACAAAACTAAACTAAGACATGACACATCACCAGGGTCAGGAAACATGAAGCAGGGCAAGGAAACAGGATACATCAACCACGGAACAGAAGATAACAAACCAGCACAGCACAGCAAACATACGGAGACTAAATAGATAACTAACAAGGCAGGTAATGAGGGAAGAAGACAGGTGGGGCAAATAATCAATAATGAGCTAACAAGAGGGGCGGGGTCAGGACAATAGACAGGAGACATGACGTAACCAAAACATGACAACCCAAAGCACATGGCTAGAAAATAACAAAACCCCACATGTGCTCAACAAGACAGGACAGAAATGTGACATTGGGCATGTATTCAATTCGCAATTTCAATTTGCACAATTTGAAGGGTAATAGAAACGCGGCTTAGAAGTATAAGACCCCAGTGCTCATACGTGAATGAATAGTACTGAAATTTCATGCATTTAAATGTATTTGTAATTACACATTTGAAATGAATTTACAATATAGTTAATTTAAAATATATTAACTTTAAATGTAATGTCAAATAATGCACTACATGTGACCTTATTACAAAGTGTACTTAAGTGTGTTAATAAACATTGTCATTAAATCGTTTTCTCTTAAGTGGCCTTTTATTTCAGTAATATTATATTACAAATGTAGATTTAATCATTATTATTTTTTTTTTTAAATATACTTTTATAATTTGAAGTACACTACAAGTACACATTCAATACAATTAAGTGCACTTCTTTTTCACAAGGGTAGGACCAGGAGTTCTTATAGAAAT
The DNA here is from genome assembly GCA_018749465.1 of Paracanthobrama guichenoti. Classification (NCBI taxonomy): domain Eukaryota; kingdom Metazoa; phylum Chordata; class Actinopteri; order Cypriniformes; family Gobionidae; genus Paracanthobrama; species Paracanthobrama guichenoti. The sequence continues at coordinate 14,568,962 of CM031943.1, read as the reverse complement.
ACATAACATACTGTCCATACACACACACAGAAAATTGTTTTATAAATGCATTGAATGTAACATACCTGTACAGCTATTTTTCTAAAACTCTATAATAGATATGTAAGACATGGACATATAACATTTTAAAATGCAACAAACAAACATCTATCTTTGATAGAACTAACATACACATAATAAATGCTGAAGAGAAGGTTTGAGTAGGTCTCAGTTTCCTGTGTTTAGCATCCTCTGCAATAGTGTGGCAGCTTGTTGTGGCGACCCACTGCAGAAAAGGGTCACAACCAGTGTTATTTTCACAATGGTGTGCCTGCACCCAGCAGTGTGCCTGCACCCAGCGCACTCTATGGTTTCCACAGTAATTAGGGGAGACCGGGGATGGTTGTAACACTTTTTGTTTGATCATCAGTAACTTAGTGTTCGTTTGAGCTAGATGTCTCAAGTTTTTATATTTTGTAGCCACATTTGTCTGCTTTAGCAGGATCAGATTATGTGAGTTAATGTCAAATATAAAGAGTTCCGTTGTTACAATCTACCCCACTACTGGGGTGAGTTGTAACACTAGCTGGGGATCGATGTAACACTGAGAGGTAATCTGCTGAAATAACACCTACAACATCCAATTGCATAAATATCATTGAAGAACAAAGAAAAAAATATTTTGAACAATGTGATTGTATTTTTTACAACATTAAATGTAGTGCAAAACAATTGCTGTGTATTTGTGTACGTATACTGTATTCCTGTCACATAAGGGTTCAGTCAGCTATGTTCCCAAGATCCACCTATTTTTATGTGAATTTTGAGATATTTCCATCCAGTGTTTTTATGCATTATCAAGATGCACATGAATTCTAATAATGTGGACAAAAAACTTGTGTGTTCAATTGAGGCAGATCATTTTTTAGCTGGTAAGAAGATATAAATTTAGACGTCGTCATACTCAGATTCTAGTCAGAATATGAGTCTGATACGGCTCCATTGGACTGTAATTATGGGGCATGCTTCAACCGAACCAGGAAAGAAAACACCTCTGCACTCAATTGGATAGACCTACAACCAATCTGAGTACTTACTTAACGGAGTAAGTGACACATATATTGAGCGACACATAGTAGTAGTGGGAAGTTTGGATAATTTTACAGACTTGGATCTTTGAATCTTGTTCAGCAAAATGAACAAACCTTTTTTCAAGTCATTTCGTTCATTTTTAGCCGAATATGATTAAAATGTTAAATTCCCCAACACATTTAGTACTTATGCAAATGTTGATCACATTTGGAATAAAAAAATAATAAGCTAAATGTAGCCAAGGCCAAACTTTAAGAAAGAAATTATCCATTAATTGATTAGCTGGGTCTTCAGGCTATTCAGTCTGTTAGTTAACCTCACCTCCGAATCGTTCTCTCTTTTGTCAATTCACATTTATCACGTCTGTTCACTGGAAAGATTAGTAACGTTACACCTCTCCTGTCTTTGGGTTCGAGTCGTTAGTTCCATCACCAGTGTCTGATCTGGGCCGTGAACGACACATCACTAAAGTTGTCTACAGAACTCAACTGCACGCACGCTGGAAGAAGTAGAAGATGATGAGTGTAAAAAATCTTTGCCGGTGTTGTAAAAAATTTAAGGATACACAGAGTATTTACTAACACAATCATCATTTTTGAGAGAAATAGTAAAGGTGAATGCATATACGAACAAGTTCTCCGTTTAGGATTAGAACGAATTCAACCCAAGCTCCCTTTGGTGACATGGATGATTACATTGCGTTATCGGTCAATCATCATATAAAGCCCGCCCCGACAATTGAATTGGTCTGAACGGCTTCTGTTTGGGCATAGTTACTCCACAACGGATCAAGTCCAGACCAAACTTCCCGACCTCAAATGTTGTGGGCGGGGCTAAGTTCAGCTGGCATCCAGGCTAGATATGCACATAAACTATGATGGAAACACATTAACTGATTAAATCCCTCGATACAAAAAAACTCTTTGGAGGATGTGGAGGATGTGATTGGTAACTGGACTCATTGGAATCATCATAGGGGTTGGTTGTATTTTTAATAAACTGTTACAGCTATCCCCAACCCGTAACAGCCATAACAAGGCTAACTGTTTTAGCATGTGGGTTTGAAGTTAGCATAAATTCAAAGCATCAAATTAAATTAGAAATGGCTACTTCAGGTCATGTAAGTTAAGTAATTGTACAATTCAATGATTGCTAGGCAAAATATAATCTGAAAAAATATAATGATGAAAAACTTTACTTTCTTAACCCCTTTTTTTTTTTTTACCGCATGTGCTTTAGCAACACTTGTATTCTGCTTGTTTCCATTTCCTCACACCTCGAACCTTTCATAAAATAATCTTTCATGAAGTTTGGGAAGGTTGAAGTGAATTACAAGGACATTCGCGGACTTCATTGCTCTTTGCTTGATGTTGCGCTTTCAGTGTGCAGTCTCGCCCGCTGGTATTTTCCTTACAAATGCTCTATGAAGGCATAATTTATGTTGTGTGGAATGCTGTGAGCTTATACATTAAAAGTATGAAACTCACTGACAGAGGTCTGCTTTCAATTTCAAATGCTCACGTGCACCTTGTGAAGACCCCCCTCTCTCTGCAACGTCTTCCATTGTTGTAAAAAAAAAAAAAAAGGTGCTCACCTGTGGTGTTTTCATAGTGCTTACATCCTGATTGAAGTGTTACCAATTAACCAATGAGGTGTTTGGCCAGGTGGCACATGTATTGGCCAATAGCTCATGTAGTATCATTTTGAATGGCAATGTTTTGAAATGGCAAACGTGACTTTATGTCAGATTGTTGTGTCTTATGAAGAGAACCTTGTTCAGTGCATTTAAAAAGTGCCATTTTGAATTGCAAAATGTGTGTAAAGCAGAAAATGTGTTTAGACTTTAGGAGACTTGAGTAGAGGTTTTGCTCTCTGTGTGTCAGTTTAAATAATTGTGCTGTGCATGTCATTTTAGTGTGTTAGCAATTAAAAAAAAAAAAAAAAAAAAAAAAAAACTGGAACAAAGTAAACTAATTTTGTAATTATGTAAAAAAAAAAAAAAAAAAAAAAAAAAAAACCCTGCAAAATCAAGGTCAATAAGAGATTCATTCTGCCTCAGCATCACGTCTTTATGCTGGGTCCGGCCTCAGGACTTTGTCCACATCAATGGCATCACATCAGGCAATGTCGTATCTCTTGCCAGGCAAAGGGAAAAACCCTCTAGTGTGCCAGATCCAGCCTTGACAACACTCCACCTTGCTCTTTCTTGTCCCCATCCTCTTCCTCCTTGTTCACCACCTCTTGCACATACTCTTCCTCCTCTCCCTTGTTTTCGTTTCCGTCCATTGTTGGTATCAACATTCAATGCAACATTTTGAGTCAATTTTAGCACTCTGAACTGATACTTTATATTATGTAAAGTTGGTTTGGTCACATCATTAGAAATAAGTGTGAACAATTTTAAGTCTTTGTGTGTAAACGACACAACTGTGTTGTAGTTGTTTAATGTTTGCCTGTCTGTGTTCAGCGTTTTGAAACATAAGGGCATCACAGTGCGAAATGTGTTTTAGTGAGATTTGCAAATGGTGTCTTAACTAGGCTACCTGAACTTGTTTAATGTTTTACATAAAGAGTAGGGGTTTGCCAAAGAATACCGTTGTAATGAAGTTTGTATGTTCAGGGAAGGAAGGAGGCAGGAACCGGTGAACATTTAAAAGACTTTAATCCAAAATAAACAAACAAAATAAAATAACGGCGGCAGCCCCTCACGGATGACTGTTGCCTACATACAAAACAAGACACAACATAGAATCCAGGCCTGGTCCTCTATCGTCTTGCAGTGTCGTCGCTCCTCCTTTTATGCTCCCGTCACTCCTCCATGAGACGAGACCGGTGTGGCACGCAGCTGACGCTCATCATCACTCGCCACCGGCCCGCTCACGGTCCCTTGCCTCGCTGCTTGCCACATACCCCCAACACCCTTTGCAGGCTGGGGGGCACTCCCGAGACTGCGCTCTACTCCCTGCTCCTCCCCTGAATGGCGGACGGCAGCAGGCTTCGGCTGACCGCAAACGCCGGCGACTCCACCGCTCCCTCTCGGATGGCAGCCACCCCACCTCGACCCAGGGGCAAGGCAGTGAGCTCTCCATCCCACCCCGATCTTGACTTGCTCCAGCACCACTGCCTCGGGCAGCCACTCGTGGTCAACATCCATCCACACTGCCCGAGCTCCTCAGCACCACAATCCCCCTCATCAGCAAGGGCTCTCTGACAGCATGTCCCTCTTTCTTCCCGTGTTTTCGGCACCAATGTAATGAAGTTCGTACGTTCAGGGAAGGAAGGAGGCAGGAACCGGTGAACATTTAAAAGACTTTAATCCAAAATAAACAAACAAAATAAAATAACGGCGGCAGCCCCTCACGGACGACTGTCGCCTACATACAAAACAAGACACACCATAAAATCCAGGCCTGGTCCTCTCTCGTCTTGCAGTGTCGTCGCTCCTCCTTTTATGCTCCCGTCACTCCTCCATGAGACGAGACCGGTGTGGCGCACAGCTGACGCTCATTATCATTCGCCACCGGCCCGCTCTCGCGGTCCTCGCCTCGCTGCTTGTCACAACCGTCCACGATAATACCGGTATAAATTTTTACATGATAAAAAAGTGTCATATCGCGATATCACTGATAGCGACGCAATGACGTATGGTGCATTTACTTTCTCTAGCGCACACAACAACACCTGTCTGAGAGTATGCACAAGAGCAGCATGTCAGCCTCCCATGACAATTTAGTACCTAAAAAGGGAGCTACTTGGTTACAAGAGGTCAGCCCTCTTGACAACTGACATAACATTGACAACTTAAAGATGTTATTGATGTTTGCAGCGCAATATTTGAACGGAAGGGTAACATTGACGGTTATTGTTGTCAGTTACGGCTTGTTAGATCCAGCATGTCTGATTCTGCCTCCTTTGAATCAGACACAGAGATAAAGTAAAGTAGTGCATAACATTAAGTTTATTTGAATGAATGGATTATAGCATTTATTTGAATTAATTATCGATCGAGAGAGAGATTCGTACCTGTGTCTGATCAGCATCTCTCTTAACAATGAAGATGTGCATTTATTACTTAAATAGTGATGCAACCCCATCATTGCTGAGAAATATAATGTAGTGATCCAGTATCTTAGCTATTTTATTGCTAAAAGTCATGGGGCTGCGTTGATAACAAGTTTCTGTGCTCCTGAATCTGCAGCGTGATCTCCGCTCTCAATGCGAGTGACGTGTGCATGTCTGTGTGTGCGTGTGCTCTTCTTAATGAAAACAGCGCATTAATATAGATCGATGATTCATCTGACTTGGAAATACCTGTGCATTAAACGATTTTATTGCACACCTTCCAGCCAATCAGAATCATATATTCAGACTGACCATGGCATAAATTACTTTAGTTATTGTTAAACTAAAATGTTATAGTTTAACTTAAGATTTCCAGTGAAAACACTAATAACTTGTACCAAGGCTACTTTGCTTTCATTTGACTCGTGCTGTGTGTGAATATAAAGCTGCTGCTTTCACCTTATGACAATAGATTTACAATTAAATATTAAATATTTATTCTCTCATCAATGGCAGTAGCTCATTGGAAAAGGATGGACAATGCCCTTCATTTTGTTTGCACTAATAAATGCTGCTGCCTACCAGCTGCAAAACCAATAAAACTTTGTTCCATATTTTTTTTTCTATATTGTCATAAATATCGTTATTGCAAATATTATTGAAATATTGTGATATAATTTTGAGGCTATATCGTCCACCCCTAATAAAGATTGATTTATTTGACAAATTGGTTTAGGCTATTATGAATTTGGTTCAGAGAATGGGATTTAGTGTTTTAGCAATTCAGAAAAACTGTAAACAGACAACTGTAAACAGACAATTATTGGTAATAATCAAACAACAGTAAAGCTGAGAAAGAGAAAAATCACTCATAGCTGCTGAATGGAAAACATTCAGATACTCTTAAATACTGAAAGCACTCTGTTTATTGCTTGTAATGTTGTTCCTCTTTATTTTTACAAGGCTACTTGCTTTATGTTTTGAAGCTACATTAGTTTATATAGGCCTATTTAAAAATCTTAAAATACAATTGTATTAATTACATTTTTTTAACTTGTAATTGTTTTAAAAGTACTTATAAAATGTAATTAAACAACAACAACAAAAAAGATTTAAAAAAAAATTAATTTAAAAATCAAATAAAAAAATAACTGTAGATCAAGAATCGTTTTGGAATCGGATCATGAAGTCATCTGAGAAATAAAAAAGCGACATCTGAGCAATAAAATATTCCTTTGGGCATCTCTACACCTTTTATAGCCCTTTAAGAACATTATGTTTTCATATCTCCAACCCTCCATCGCAGACAACAATGCTAAACCCATATTTCTTTTTTCTTTTGTTCTCTCCACTCCCCTCTTCTTTTCACGCGTGTTACAGTGCTTGTCCTTGAGTTGAGCTCTGCCTAGATTCCATTCCTATTCCAACAACACCCCCTCACACACACAAACACACCATTTGCACAGTTCTGTCCTGAAATAACTTCCCAGGTAAACTATATGCTAAATAATTGAACAAGATTTACCTCAAACAGCTGTATGAATTTTTTTTTTTCTTTTATATATATATATATATATATATATATATATATATATATATATATATATATATATATATATATATATATATATATATATATATATATATATAAACAGTAAGAGCTTAAAGTCAACATAGACCCAAAACTGCCTATATGCTTTATTAATACACATTTCTGAAATGTGCTACCCAATCATAGCATATGAAAATGTAACAACTTGGGTGGCGATTTTGTATTTAAACGTACATTTTTTGAAAAAAATTAAAATGAAGATCCACTCCAAACACACCTTTAAACTTAACCATCAGTGGGGCATAAGCATGTCATGCAAACCAAAAGAATCCATACCACTTCACCAAAAAGTAAGTTACAAGTTACTTTGAGAGCGTGTTGGATACGTGTATTATAAATAATCAGTGCACATTAAAAATATTCATATTCAGAGTAATAACTTTCACTGCCTACAGTTACTTATTGACTAAAATCACCAAGCACTCTTCAACACTTTTTCTTATTGAATATCCCATTTCACCACCTTCTATTAAATTCAGATAAGACTGATGTATTACTTATTGGACCGAAAAACTGCACACAGAATCTCTTAGAATACAATTTGCATTTAGAAGGATGTACTGTTATTCATCCTCTAGACCCGCGTGTTTTATTAGACAGCTTGTCAACAACTACTTCTATTAAAAATATTATCATATTTCACATGTTACAAAAACAGCCTACTTCAACATCAGAAACAGTAAAAAGTTAGTTCATGCATTCATGACCTCTAGACTACTGTAATGCATTACTTGGTGGTTGTCCTGCATCCCCAATAAACAAGCTACAATTAGTCCAAAATGCAACGGCTAGAGTTCTTACACTCTAAAAAATGCTGGGTTAAAAACAACCCAAGTTGGGTTGAAAATGGACAAACCCAGCAATTGGGTTTTTTTAACCCAGCAAATGCACATGAAAATCTATTTTCCATTTGCTTTTCTATTTTATCTCGGGATGACCATCCCGAGGTAACTAGCTCCAGTTTGGATCCAGCCTCTTATGAAGACTTCAAATGAAGGCTGCCGAAATCTGCTTGGAGTTCTGCATCTCTGCTTATCTTCCTTTGTGTTCAGCAGAACAAAGACACACATACAGGTTTGGAACAACTTGAGAGTGAGTAAATGATGAGAGAATTTTCATTTTAGGTGAACTCTGAATGAACTTGAATGAGTATTCGAAATGCAACTAGAATGTCCACACAAAAAAATTCAACATTTATTAGAGTTACTAAAAGAGCAACAGTGTCCAAGACAATTTTGTTCTCTTGATTGCATGGGATGAAATCACTATACAGGTTTTTTTTACATAAATAAAATTTGCCGCTTGAATGGAAACATTTTGAGACAAATAGAACACTGCTGGAAGTGCCTCAGCGCCACATTGTTTACATTATTCTGTGAAATAAACTCATGAAAAACTATCTAAAAGTTGAGAAATGTAGAGAACACACAAAAAAAGAAGCTTTAAGTCTGTGCTTTAGTAGTTTTAGTAATTAATGTGTCACTGGTCCAGGAAATGATCAAACTAAACCATTAGAATAGACAACAAACAACTCTCACAGCTGTCAGAGAAGACAGAGGGCAAATTACAGTCATTTACCTTCTAAAACAGCGCATGAGAATTATTGGTGTCATCTAAAGACCTCCAAACCCCAGCACTTAGTAAACAGGAAAGAACATCAGTAAAGCATACACATTTCCCAGTAGATGCACACATACACAAGTAACACATTGACTTTTTGTTTCCCTGCCTATCAAGGACTGTTACACTCTATTAAACTTATTTTCAACATTTGGCCCTATAACAATCTATATATAAATATATAAATATATATACACACACACACACACACACACACACACACACACACACACACACACACACACCTAAAGGATTATTAGGAACACCATACTAATACTGTGTTTGACCCCCTTTCGCCTTCAGAACTGCCTTAATTCTACGGACATTGATTCCCAAAGATCACAAGACCACATCCCAAAGATGCTCTATTGGGTTGAGATCTGCTGACTGTGGGGGCCATTTTAGTACAGTGAACTCATTGTCATGTTCAAGAAACCAATTTTAAATGATTCGAGCTTTGTGATGGTGCATTATCCTGCTGGAAGTAGCCATCAGAGAAAGGGTACATGGTGGTCATAAAGGGATGGACATGATTAGAAACAATGCTCAGGTAGGCCGTGGCATTTAAATGATGCCCAATTGGCACTAAGGGGCCTAAAGTGTGCCAAGAAAACATCCCCCACACCATTACACCACCACCACCAGCCTGCACAGTGGTAACAAGGTATGATGGATCCATGTTCTCATTCTGTTTATGCCAAATTCTGACCATCTGAATGTCTCAACAGAAATCGAGACTCATCAGACCAGGCAACATTTTTCCAATCTTCAACTGTCCAATTTTAGTGAGTTTGTGCAAATTGTAGCATCTTTTTCCTATTTGTAGTGGAGATGAGTGGTACCCGGTGGAGTCTTCTGCTGTTGTAGCCCATCCGCCTCAAGGTTGTGCGTGTTGTGGCTTTACAATTGCTTTGCTGCATACCTCGGTTGTAACGAGTGGTTAATTCAGTCAAAGTTGCTCTTCTATCAGCTTGAATCATGCATTGAAGCAGCTGCCATGTGATTGGTTGATTAGATAATTGCATTAATGAGAAATTGAACAGGTGTTCCTAATAATCCTTTAGGTGAGTGTACATGAAGTTTGTACGTACACACAAAACAACAACAAAACACATAATGCAAAGAACACACACTACATGACACTTAATTCTTACATTGTAAGAACAAAGCCAGAACTTCTGCACTGTAATGAACTCAACAAGCCTGTGACCTCTTATCACAGGCAGCGCACAAAAAATATGCCAACAACAAAACGACCAACAAAATGTTCTGCGCAAACATGTGAAATTATTCCGTTTGAAATGCAAATGTTTGAAAGATATCTGTGAGTATGTGTAATGAATAGAACCCTATTTTGAGACAACATGAAAGAAACTGAAACCAAGCACTGTGCTGCATAAGCATTCTGTAAAATAGTAATGGAGAGGAATTCAGAGACACTTTAATGAGAGGAAAGACTGAAAAGTGGGGAAAGTGTAGATACTCAACACTGGCAAAGAGGCAATAAAACTCAAGCTATTTAATGAAAAGAGTCAGAGTTAAATAGAACTCATTATGATACATGTAGAAAATCCTCGTTTACACCTCGTCTTAATACTCTCCTGTGTAATTAGATCACAAGAAGACAGTGCTAACTACTCATCCGTTTCAGTAAGTTTTTTTGGCTTATCCACCATAGTTATGACCATCTGCAGGCCTAATAATGGCGGTGAATGCAAAAACACATGAACAGAGATACCAAAACACTGATCTTTGAATTTGACCCATACCAGGTCACAGAAAACATTTTTTACAGTTCTCAAGCTTAGACCCAACTAAATCTAACATTTGTGGACATTATATATTTAATCTACAATCCTTCTTCGTATAACTCTGTAAATAAGTTTACTGTGAGTAGAGTCCATCGTTATACGGAGATGGTGGATCGGGGCCGGTTCTAGGTTGTTGTTTTTTTTAAATGCTGAGCCAACCCAAACATCTGCCTTGCTCACTCAATCAGAATTTAGGAACTTATAGTGTTCATTTGTTTTTACGATTTGTGCATTGATTAAAACAATCTGAGGTTGGCTCTGTGTTGAAAGGTTTGATGAAGGGCTGTAGAATGCCCCAAACAATCACAAAAATAACACCAAAAATTTGCAGTATTTTTTACTTCGTTACCTGAAAGTAACGGCATGGTGCGTTACTCACGCGCTTCAATCTGAAGCAGAAAACGGGCAGAAATATTTGCGTGCTATAAGGTAATTATGAGAAATTGTGTTTGTGAATATGTATCTTGTAAATATTAATATACAGCTCTGATTTGATTTTTGATTCATGCCAAATTGAAATTTAGCTTAAAAAACTTGCTCATTTAAGAACATGCATTTATTGCATGGACAGAGCTAGAACATAATGTAGCTAAGTGTTTAAAATGCAAATGCATAGTTCAGTTGAAACCTTGCCCTCTTTGGCTTGCTGTTGATGCTGTAAACTGAATGTACAAGGCAAACTGACTGTTTAAATAACTGCACTGAAATAAAAATGCACTGTTTAACTTTTAATCAGTTTAGGGCCATTCACACAGGACGCATTTTTGCGGTTAAAAACGTGATATGCAGGTCTAGAGACGCATTTTTTTAAAAATGTTATTTTAACTTTTTAAATGTTATTTTAACACGTCATGCACGATAGCCTACTCTGCAAAAGTATGGAAGAGATGCTATCTATCTATCTATCTATCTATCTATCTATCTATCTATCTATCTATCTATCTATCTATCTATCTATCTATCTATCTATCTATCTATCTATCTATCTATCTATCTATCTAGTCTAGTGTACACCTGCTGTTGTGGATTGTGATGTGTTTGGTCAGTTATAACTCATGATTTAATATTCACAGGAGCAAATTTAGTAACTAATTATTTAATATTGGTCACAAACGCAATTGATTTTAATATTTAATAACCAGCAACGCCATGCATCCCCCCTCTTGCTTTAGTGACAGCATGTACTTGAGCTGGCATAGACTCCACAATTTTTGTGCCAAGCATGATTTGAGAATAGTCCAAAGAACATTCAAAGGGAATCAAGGAAATCTGACCTTTCAAATAAAGGAGTTCAAAAACATAAAAAAAAAAATTTGCGTGCATTTGATTAGAGGTCCAGAAATAGGCCGTATTATTTTCATGTCCTAAATTCTCCTTGTTTTAAAATCATTTACAGATTTAAATGGAAAAAATATCCCACATTTTAAACAGTACAGTATACCAGATGTAAATTCAAATCAGGATCTTCTAGTGACCGGGCTGAATGTGCCCTACAAAGGCACACTATGCCTACTTGAGTAGGACTCCAACATTATTTGAACCATTTTTTACGGGAGAACATGTGAGACAGTTAGTATTTTAAAGTGTGGTGTATCACAACTAAAAAGAAAAAGTCATCCCTTAAAAATATATAAATAAATAAATAAATAACACAGAAAGACAGTGACAGTTTTAAATTGTACTTTTAATAAGAACTGTTCATAGATTGCACACTCTGCACATATTTTAATATTTTCCTTGTGAACTGTCCAGCCAAAATAACTTTTGCTCAGTAATTTAACAAAGTAATTCCATACACACTTGAGGCTACGAAGAACAAAATTAAGTGAGGTTTATTGGAGCTTGCACATTCCTGTCTTTGATGGATGTCACTGTTATAGATGAGAAACTAGTTATGATAGATGGTTCAGGAGAATTCAGGCTTCATTTGAGCTGAGGAACATAATTGAGGAGGGTAGAGAAACTCTCTCTGACGAAGTTGACAATGACGGTATTCAAACTCCGAAACTAAGCGTTACGCAATTTAAAGCCAATCTAAGTTTTCCAAATTATTCATGGAAAAAGTTTGATATATTTTTTGAGTGTGTTCATCTATCGGGCCACCTGTCCTCAGCAAGTAGGTTTCTTAAATAATAAGATGTAAGAGATGAATTTAAGGTCAAGTTTGATTAAACTAAGGGTTTTTTTAGAAAAAAGCCAGATTGTGTAAGCGGGACAAATAGTATTTGAGACAAATAAAAAAGCTAAATTTGCAGTAGAGCTTGGGGTCAGTATGAGGTGAGGGTCAGAGCGATGACTGAGAGGTGTTGCACACACTGAGAAAAAGGAAAGGAGTGAGAGATAAAATAGGGCATTTCATTCCTCCGTAATTAGAACCTGTGGTTCAGCCGGACTGACAACCAGAGGCTAAAATGTCAGGACTTATGCACTGCATTATGGGTACGACCTGCAGGGTCTCATTGAATAAATGTGTGTGCGTAACAGTGACTTTCCAAGTATGACAGCATGTTTTAAGACCTCATTAAACAGGAAGTGAGCCGCGCACCGCTTGAAGTCTGATTTTGCATTCCATCAAAGACCAGTAATGGACCTTCCTAACCCTAAGTCACAGCCCCTTGGCTGTCAATCAAACCTAGCACTGGGAGCAGCCAGATGAACAGTTATTAATGGCCAGATTAATTATGGATCTGCTGCCTAATTATGAAAAGGACTACAGAAACAAGGTCTCTCGATCTCTAATGAGAACATTTCCATTTTACTCAGCCACATATAAAAGAAAAAGAATATGAACATCCTCTAAGGCTTTCAACATACAATACCAAAAGTTAAATTAATAATTTAGTTTTATTTGTCTAATTTTTTTCCACCTCTTTGCATTTCTTCCCATTTTCTCTCTCTTCTTTTCTGTGCTCTTTATTGACTTTTTCCTAAATATTGAGTATAAGATCCAAACGTTTGTCTGTTTTTTTTTTTTTTTTTTGTTGTTTTGTTTTTTTGACACTGGCATAGAAAATATCTCAGGTTACATATGTAACCTGGTTCCCCTAGAAAGGAACGAGCCACTATGTCATAGCACTGACGATATGCTTCCACGTGAGCCAGTGTCTGAAGCATGTGTCTGTACGCGCCAGTCTGATTTGTCAAACGTATGGACATTGTGACAGAGTATAACTAGAATCCATCTAATTGTCTAAAGAAGCACAGGCATAATTGAGGTGTGGCAAGGCGAAGGCTGACCACAAGGCTGTGTATGATCACAGATGCTTGTTGAGTGCAGACTAGACTTGAGTCAACCCTGAAAGACTGTAACATTTAGTCCACTGGAGGCAAGGTTTCAGAACCCAAGTGCAGTTTATTAAACTCAAAAATCCAAAGTCCAAAACATAAACCAAAGATCGGGCAAAACAATAAACAAAAAACTTGGCTTGACAAAACTAAACTTGACTTGACTTGGTGTGAACAGACTTGACAAGCTTGGCAGACACTCACCATCAGTGGTTACACGTACGTACACAATAAGTGCATCGTATCAAATGATTCATTTAAATGTTAGTACATAGTAGTTAAGGCCACCTAATATAAAGTAGGTCCCATATTCCTACTGTTATTCATGATTAATTCAGGTAGTTATAAAACATTAGTTGTCAGTTAACTATTTTTGTGAGCTTATTTTTACCTTTTTATTATGATAGGACAGTGAGTAGACAGGAAGTGAAGTGGGAGAGAGAAAGGGGAGCCGGAACTCAAACTCGGCTCGCCTGAGCTGCCCACAAGGCAGATGATGGGACATTATTTTCAACTTGACTGCAGTGTTTTCTCCATCACAGATTAAAATCTACAAATCAAAATATTTATTGCAGTTATGAAGAAAAGGCTCTATTGCCTCAGTGGTGTACAGTGTCTTTGGGCAGATTGCTGAGGTGGATTTCCAGCAATAGCCATTAGGATTGATGTGTGATTTGGTCTTAGTGCCTATTCCTCTTGACTGCTCCTAACTTTTCACAGATTTAGAAGTTTGTTTTAGCAAAAAAATTAGGAGTCCTAAAATCAGAACTGACACACCGTTATTTTTAAGAGTTTCTCCTAAATCGGCAAGTTAGGAGCTACTTTTAGCCTTAAGATGTTTTGTGAATACGGACTTTGATTTTTTTTTTGTACAAAGTTCACATGATCATTGTCATACATTGTCATACATTTGCTTATTTGATTAGTGACCTATAAATAGTACCTATAATTAGTAAATTATTTTCTTTGGTTTGAAGTTGTCAAAATCCTGAAACTTAATTTTTTATTGATGTTGGTATGGTGTGAATTCATTTAAATGTTAATATACAAGTTAAAAGCTAAATCTTCACACGCAGTAAAGTATTTAGTGTCTTTCTCTGTGGAAGTTGTACTAAACCACAACTTGAATGCACTCCAATTGTCTCATGCACAATGCATGCAGAAATGCAATGCTCAAGGGGGCATCCTTGCAAATATCAAAGAGCAAAACGAAAGAGAGAGAGAGAAAAAAAAACAGTGAACTATGTCTATTAAAGGTGAAGAAAAAAAAACACTTTAAAACAAGCCACTGGCACTGACTATACAAAGTCCTCCTGAGACAAGACTGGCTCCAAACAGTGCTAATGAATGCAGTTTTACAGAAGTTATATATTGTAACTTATGGTGAAAGTAGAAAACAAATCTGTAAAGACCAAGAGCTGTGGATATTTAAGGACAAACCTATAGAACAACCATCATTATTTCAATGTTCTTCTTCTCTTATCTGTAGTTTTCTTTGATTTATATTTAATACTGAGTTCAGTTGAGCAGAGATTACATGCACCACAAAGCAAAATTCATGAACCCAACATATATATGAACCCTATGCCACAGAGTGAACATGATAAAAGAGGAGGAAGATTAAAGCCTTGATAATGCATCATTTATAATGCAGCATATAGAACATTTTATTTTATTGCATTTTAGTTCCATTACCTTTTCAGTTTAGTGTGATGACTGGATAGGGTAATATAATTTAAATACATTTCAGGATAAATTCAGGTTAATTTAATACAATTCAGTATTGATTCGGTCTTAAATCATTCTGACCGACCAATGTTTGGGGCCCACCACAGATTCCAGCTCTTCTAAGTCTTGTAGTCTCAGTGCTTCTATGTCCGGTGGTCCCAATTTCAAATGTCTCTGTGTATCCGGTTCCAGTGGTCTCAGCACATCCGAGTCCGGTGGTTCCTGTAATGGCAGTCACCATTTTATGTGTTTGGACCACACACGTCTTCAGCTTCTGAGGTGGCACCATCAATCTCTGAGGCCAAATGTGAACTCTCTTTCTGCCCTGACAAGACCATGGAGGTCATCCCTCAACTCCCAGTTTGCTCTGACATGGTCACGGAAGCTGCCTATGAACTATGCAAATTCTGTACTGACTAAGGAGGCATTCCCTGATCCACTGTGGTGGTGTCCAGTTCTACCTGTTGGCCTTCTGCTCTGCTGGCTTCGTCCCTGGCCACCTACTCTGCTGGGTCTGCCCTGGCCACCTGCCCTGCCTGCTCCACCCCGCTCCACCCCGGCCACCTGCCCTGCCAGTGCCCTGCCAGTGCCCCACTCTGTCTGCTCCGCCTTGGCAACCCCGCTCTGCCAGCACCACCCTGTCTCACTGATCCTCCTCAGTCTCCAATTCCACACACTGGCCTGGCCCCACATCCCTCACCCTTGTTTGAGGATCTTCTGGAATCCGCTCCTTGGGGGGTATGAGGATGGGGGCTCTGTCATGATTCCAGCCTGTTTTCCTGTTGTTCAGTTCCTGTTTCCCTTGTTGTGTTTCCTATCTTGTTTGTTTCCATAATTATCCTTGTTTGTCGCCATAGCAACCCTAGTTATTTTCTATGACTACGCATCACCTTCACCTGCCCTTTGTCAGCCCCTTGTTACCTGATGTATTTAAACCCCAGTGTTCTCCCATGTTCTTTGTCAGGTCTTGTCCTATATGGCTGTATGTTGGTTATGACTCAGTTCAGTTTCTTGAGGATTTGCTCTGTTCCATGTGGATTTACTCCATTTCCTGTGGATATATTCTGTTTTGGTTTTTGTGCTCAGCTGTGTGCATTTGTGTCATTTTATTAATAAACCCCTATAACTGCATTTGGATCCGGCTATACCCTGTTTCCGAGTCTAAACTTCTACTTTCTGTATGACTATATATTGTATAACATCTTAAATAAAATAAAATACACATCTTTAACAACTTTACTTTTGTGTGTGAAGTCATGTGTGAAGTCATATATTGGTCTTCCTCCAATCAACACCTCTTTGGCCTGAAATGATCTTCAGTGTATAACATTAAAGCCCAGACAACACATCATAGCTATTTATCATGTCCAAACATAATGTACTGACTTATACATTTTGTCATGACAGAGCCGAAGAGTTAGAACCAGCAGTAGACATTAGACTAGAGAAAGAAAATCAAGTGTCTCTCTTTCTCTTTGAGTGTGTGCTGTGTGCTTGACAAGAGCTAGAGGAGGAATGTTGGGATAGGAGGGAGCGTGTTAAATTATTCCCTTCACAGTTCTAATAGCCTGCATGCTGAGCAGAATTGAATTAGGCATTTAACTTTTTACAGATGAGTAAGAGGACTGATACACGTAACTCCGACTCAAAGCAAGAAATCTGAGACTGCTAATAGTTCAGGAACATGTTGTTTTGTTCACCATATTGCGATTTATTGTACTTGTATAATGAATAAGAATTAGAGAAATGGTTTAAGTGAAAAAATATTTTTAAATTCTAAAAACAATGTCAGTTTACTATCACAATAAAACAATATAATACAGTACTGTATATTATAATTTATAACATATTAATTTAAATCGATTTTAAATAAAAATTTCCTTATTTTTTTTGTTGTCCTTTTCAACCTGCGTTTTTGTCATTTTCTTTATTATGCCTAACTTAATGCAATAGCGCAATAAGAATAAATGTAATATAAGAATAAGATTACCGGAATGCATAGAGAAAGTTTTAAGGAATATTACACTTCAAATTTATTTCAAGTTATTTCTTAGAAAAAGCTGAGAAAATCTTTTGTCAAATGCCCTATTCGCACAAATTTTTTTGTCAAATGCCCTATTCGCACCGGATCGGCCAAATCTGTAATTTGTAATGTAAAAATTCCCCTGCAAATGAAAAGAAGCAGGGGAAGTAGTAGTTCGGCTGAACATGGTTGTGTCCGGTTATGTGAGGCCTCCTCAAAGTTAAAACTATATGTGACCCTGGACCACAAAACCAGTCATAAGGTTCTTTCTTTCTTTCTTTCTTTCTTTCTTTCTTTCTTTCTTTCTTTCTTTCTTTCTTTCTCTTTCTCTCTCTCTCTCTCTCTCTCTCTCTCTCTCTCTCTCTCTCTCTCTCTCTCTCTCTCTCTCTCTCTCTCTCTCTCTCTCTTTCTTTCTTTCTTTCTTTCTTTCTTTCTTTCTTTCTTTCTTTCTTTATTTTTAATTGAGATTTATACATCTTAAATCTAAATAAATAAACTTTCCATTGATGTATAATTTGTTAGGATATGACAATATTTGGCAGAGATAAAACTATTTGAAAATCTGGAATCTGAGGGTGCAAAAACAAAACAAAAACAAAAAATATTGAGAAAAATCGCCTTTAAAGTTGTCCAAATGAAGTCCTTAGCAACACATAATACTACTACTAATAATTTTTTATATATTTACCATAGGAAATTCAAAAGATCTTCATGGAACATGATCTTTACTTGATATCCTAATGATTTTTGGCATTAACCCCTTAAGCCCTGAGGGTATTTTTAGAGGTTTTTGTCTGAGTGACATACACAACTTTAAAGACTCATAACGCCAAATCTATAGCAAGGAGAGTCAAATGGTAGGTATCATTTGTTAGCAAACTTTTTATATTTTTAGAAAAATGCTGAGAAACTGCTGATATATATATATATATATATATATATATATATATATAACATTTACAAATATTTCTTATTTGACATGCAATAATTCAGGAAGGAAATGAGGTAGCATGAAAATTTTTTTTGGTGATGTTCCCCTATATGTGGTCTGCATCTGGATAAAATTTGTTGGTGATATCAAAGTAATAAAAAGTTACAACATTTGGAACAAAGGTAGCCTTTTTGTTCAGTCCTTGACAGTTTCAGGAAACCTCTAAACATTCCGCCAAAATAAATAAAGAAAAACATGTCTAGCTGCGAATCACAGCGCACAAATAAATCTGATGTTTCTCCAAATGACCTTCATATTTGGTCCACATCCAGACCGTGACAAAGCAAATGCTTATTAGCTGACATTTACCTGGTGATATCAAAGTAATAAAAAGTTACAACATTTTGAACAAAGGTAGCCTTTTTGTTCAGTCCTTGACATTTATAAAACTGTTGTTTTCTGAGTGATATACACAAATTTAAAGACTGTAAGTACTGATGTGCTGTTTTCAACAATCAGAGCATGTTTCATGAAGTTACAAGCCTAAACCCTGTTTATTTAGCTTATGTGCTCCTGTGAGGTTATAATGTGGTATACATCTATGTGGGAATATCTTACAATCTGAGTGATTTGGTCTCTTTTTAATCGTGTGAATCTGCTGAAAATAAGGATGCTCATTTTTTTTACGATTGGAGCATGTTTCATGAAGTTACAAGCATAAACACCAAGTCTAAGCAACTGTTATTTTTGTACTCCGCTCATGTGCGTCTGTGCTGCTTTTTGTGTGTTATACTTCATATATTCTTTAGCTCTAGAAGACAAATTATTTTGACTCCGGGCTCTTTTTAATAGTGAGAATCTGCTGTAAATAATGATGTGCCATTTTCCACGTTTCATGAAGTTGCGAGCGAAAAATGCCATGTGAATGCCGCATCAGTATATTATGTACATATGGGTCTTGCAGGACTTAACTTGCAAAAAACTCGCTCAAGTTTAGTCAAAGCCCATAACAATTAGGTTGTTGTGTTCTACTCTGTGAGACCTTTCAAATGACTCATGATTATCTGAGCTGTATGATGTGATTGACACATTGCAGTACATAATAACCCATAATTGACCCATACAATGTATTGTTGGCTATTGCCACAAATATACCCGATTTAGCATGAAATGAGAGAATACTCACCCTCAAAGTTGTTGATATATATATATCATTTGAAGCCCTTCTCCTTTTTACTGTTGGGTGTGACAGCTGACTTTTCACCAATTGCAAAAACGGCTTCCGGAGCAGCACCTGATGTAGCTGGGTGGGCTAAGACAAGACGCGGAAACGATCGTGCATCAAGCATTGTCTCATAAATGATGAGTTAACTTGTCAATGGCAGGGAAAAAGTTAACTGCCAGATGCTACTGTGATTGGGCTATATTTCAGATATATTGTAAGAACAATAACAGAGGTCCCCCATGTGCAATTTCCAGATGTGATATAATTATGTCAATATTTAACTTGGTGTGCACGTAATGCATTAGGCTATGTCACTGGTGGGAACATATAATTTCGAAACATACCCTGTTAAGATTCTTGCTCAAAACCATAATTATTTTCTTTGTTACACTAAACGATTACAGTATGTGTTACATCACGGATAACAACGCCATGAGACAAATGTCAAAGTACACATTTAGTTATTATCGAATGATGAACGAACATGTATTAGAGTGTGAACCATTCTTTCTCTTTTTAAACATATTGATCATATTATGGGTGATCATGTTATTAGCATTACCATTCATTTCAGTAGCTGTTTCTTGGTGATGCATGCAGCCAAGTGCCTTTTAAATGGAAAATTGCATTATTTTTTATTTTAAATGGGTTTCAAAAATTTTTGTTAAAGAGCTAAAGTTATTAAGCCACTCAAGCAGCTGCAATCTAGTTGCATGCCACCAAAATGAAAATAAATTACATGACGCATCATATAAGTTGCATCTCCTCTCTGCCATCACAGTTCAAGCCTGCTCAGTTAACAGCAGCAGATCTGAGGGAAAGTTGGTTGTTCAAGTATATGGCTGCTTCAAAGCTGGATAAAAGAGAACAGTTTCAGGAAACCTCTAAACATTCCTCCAGAATAAATAAAGAAAAACATGTCTAGCTGCGAATAACAGCGCACAAATAAATCTGACGTTTCTCCAAATGACCTTCATATTTGGTCCACATCCAGAACGTGACAAAGCAAATGCTTATTAGCTGACATTTACCTGGAAAACTCGCCTGATGATAACACTGCAGGCAAATGCAATCGCACATTCAGGAAAAGTTTGGCATGTAGCTTCACACAGACAAACTGGCAGATAAGATCCCTTTGAAATCTGCTTCTGTTCAAAGCTCAGGCTCACAGGCTGCTCAAACACACACACACACACACACACACACACACACACACACACACACACACACACACACACACACACACTGAAGTGATTCCTACACTCACTCACTCATTGCCAAAATAGAACTGCTCCAAATCCACATCCCTTGGTAAAAGAGGATGCAATACAAAACCGACTGCTAATAAAGTCCTATTCTATATTATGCCTATTTTTTTTTTTTTCAGTACGGTGGTGAACACTCTAACCTCTTGCATTCTAATATTATTATAACAATATAAGAAAGATTTAATAATGTTGATCAATGGCAGTTCATTTGCAAGTAACATTTTAAAGGCAATGGGCCTCATTCATGAATTACGAGCAGAACGAATTTGTGTGCAAATAGTTCGTAAAGCCGCTCTGTAGCTAAATGGTGCGTAAAACATTTGAACATTCTGTGTTCTAATTTAGGCAAACTGATGGCATTGCATTTTGATGCACTATGTACCATAATAATACTTCACAAGTTAATTTGCCCTGTCTTTTTTTTTTTTTTTCTTCTTTTTTTTACTGTTCAACTTTGGGTAATATGCAGCGCTCATTTTCAGAAGAGCACCAGACGTTTTTTAGCTGGCTAAAAATGCTTTGGTGGACACACAATAATTGAATATTTATTGGTAGGCATATGGCCAATTAGTCTCTTTAGCATTTAATACTTGAGCCAAACCTGAGAAAGATTCCACAGCGTTCCTGGACACGTCATTTACAGTTGCAACTCAGGGGCTGGGATTATGCTAATTATGAATGAGCGTGCACGCGCCCTATTTACAAATGTTTGGAATTCATTAATATGCACACAATTAATGACTGAATCCATAGTATACAAATTAGAGGTTGACCGATTCACCGGTTTTGGCGATTAATCAGCACCGATAGCTGATTGGTGGAACAATCATTATCGGCAAAAATCCATACCTATAGTTTTTCCGGGTTGCGTCCGTTGCTGGAACGGTTGAGAAGGGTGCGCTGTCATTACACAGCATAGAGGCCAAATAAAAACTATCACTGACGTTGTTTACATTGGCATGTGAGGCTGCGCGCTGTAGAGCACACGCTGCACAGAGAGCGCAGACACATTAGATGCGTGTTTAAAACACCGACAGGGAAACGGTATGAATACAGAACATTTCAGTACATGTTGCCAAATCATAATAAACTAATTCATTTGTTGACTAGATGCTGCATTAGTAGGTAAAGAACAGCAGTATGCATGTACTTTGTTTTAACTGCTTGAGGTACTGCTAATGTTAGCGTCCTCTCAGCCTCAAAGACAATGTAACAACTAGTGATGTGAGAAAGCAAACTGTATCTGCAAACTGTGCAAAATGCATTCAAATTCAACATATTTTGATTAGATAATCGTCAAGTGTTCTAAAGAAGCATGGCTGTTTGGATTTATATGAAATGGTAACACTTTACAATAAAATTCCATTTGTAACATTAACTAAGGTTAATAAATGCTGTAGATTTATTGTATACATTTTTTTTAAATTAAATTTTAAGAGTTTTAATTTTTATTTTGATCTGTTAACCTTAGTTAATTCACTATGAACTAACATGAATGATCACGGTGGAATTGTATTGCTCCAATATTAATACATGCTGTAAAATGTATATTGCATAATATCGTTCATGTAAGCTAGCTAATACTAATGTTAACAAATGGGACTTGCAAAGTGTTACCTATAAAATGTACATGTTTCTAGGTTACAGGTAAAGAAACATTTATTTATAATATTATTTTTAATGTTTAAATAATTTCCTGTAGAATTAAATTCTGTTAGAACTTCTCATTTTAATATATTCATATTTACATATGTAATCGGTTGATTAATCGGTTATCGGCAAATGTGGTCCAACCTAGTTATCGGTATCGGTAAAATCCACTATCGGTTGACCTCTAATACAAATTGTTTGTGAATCTGGAAGAGAGTTTTCATAAATGACCATTTGGCGCACAAATTACTCAGAATTTGCTCATATATTTGCATAAGTTTCATGAATGAGACCCATTGTGTGTAATTTGACTCAAAATACTTTTTGACATCCATTTTGTGTTTAAAGAACATATTTCTAGGAATAACATCTAACAATTATGGTATCGTAAATTGTGCTCACACCACTTTTTTATACAAGTAAAAGTGGCGATTATACAAGATTGCGCCGCCGTGTTCGGTCGCCGTTCAGGTCGCTCCGTGAAGACTGTGCTTTTATTTACAATTTTACTTTCTTTTGCTCTCAATTTTTACAAATTTATCATCTGCATTGATCTGCTATGACAGCAAAACTCTTTTGGACATTGGTTACCTCTACACTGGACTGTTTCAGGACATTTTCACCAATCCTCTGTGGCCATCTGGGATTCGTCAGAACGCCGAGTTGAACAATGGACAGAGCCAGCGGCGTAGAACAAAGAAACACCGTGGGAAACGTGCTGGTATCCGTAACAGACTGAGGAAAAGGGCATTCAGACCTCCTCTCCCGAGCATTCTTCTAGCAAATGTTCAATCCTTGGATAATAAGATGGACGATCTTAGAGCCAGGATAAGTTTTCAACGGGACATGAGAGACTGTAATATCTATTGTTTGTCTGAAACATGGCTCACGCCCGCGGTCCCGGACACAGCTGTGACGCCGTCGGAGAACTTCTCTGTTTTTCGGATGGACAGAACAGCCGAGGCCGGTAAATCCAAAGGCGGTGGAGTGTGTTTCATGATCAACAAGAAATGGTGCGATCCCAGGAACATCACCATTCTCTCGCGGTCCTGCTCACCTCATCTGGAACATTTAACAATCATCTGCCGCCCATTCTATCTGCCGAGGAGTTTTCTGCGGTTGTCGCGACCGCCGTTTACATCCCACCGCAGGCAGACACAGCGCTGGCTTTATCTGGCCTTCATGATGTTGCCAGCGGCGTCATAAACCAACATCCCGGACGCGGCATTCATTGTCGTGGCGATTTTAACAAAGCAAACCTAAAGAAAGTCCTGCCAAACTTTCACCAGCACGTCTCTCCTGCCCCACACGAGGAGCAAACACACTGGATCACTGCTACTCTCCGCTTAAGAACGCCTATAAAGCGCGGTCACTTCCAGCGTTTGGCAAATCGGATCATGCCGCCATTTTCTTCACTCCCGAATACAAACAAAAGCTCCTCCAGGAACCCCCGGTGAGGCGGGAAGTTAAGCGTTGGTCACCCCACTCAGAGACCGCGCTACAGGCAGCTCTGGGCGATGTGGATTGGGACATGTTCCGAGCGAGTTCAGCTGACGTAAGCGAGTTCACAGAGCGTGGCGCTTTGCTTCATCAACACGCTTACAGAGCAAGCCACGCAAACAATAACAATAACGTCCTTCTCAAATCAGAAACCGTGGGTGGACAATTCAATCCGCGCGGCAGTGAACGCACGCACTGCCGCTTACAACGCCGGTCTCCATTCAGGGAATATGAATGAATACAGATCGTCCTGCTATGCTCTCAGACGAGCAGTTAAAGCCGCAAAACTCCGTTATAAAGACCGAGTGAGTCTCATTTCCAACTCAACGACTCGCGGCGCATGTGGCAAGGTCTGAGGTCCATCTGCTCCTTTGGATCTAAATCCTCTGCAGAGGTGAGCGCTGATCCGTTGCTCGTGAACGAGTTAAACTCTTTCTATGCTCGCTTTGACTGTAACCGCGCAGCAACGCGACTCCGCCAAGTGGCGCGTTAGAGGAAATTACTCAGAGCAGCAACAATCACGTGATCTCTGTCTCGGAGGATGAAGTTCGGAGAGCACTCAAGCGTGTGGACGTCAGGAAAGCTGCTGGGCCGGATGGTATTTCAGGTCGTGTTCTGCGGTCCTGTGCTGATCAGCTCACCGGGTTGTTTACATCTATCTTTAATGAGTCCTCGCTACATCTGTGGTCCCCACCTCCTTCAAAAATCCACCATCATCCCTGTCCCTAAGAACAGTAAACCCTCTTGCCTAAATGACTATCGTCCAGTGGCTCTCACGTCTATAGTCATGAAGGTCTTTGAGAGACTCATTAAAAACACCATTTGCGCCTTCATTCCTGACACTTTGGACCCTCTTCAGTTTGCCTATCGTCCCAATAGATCGACTGAAGATGCCATCTCTCATGTCCTCCACTCCTCCCTCACTCACATCGACAGCAAAAGTGGGAACTACGTAAGACTGCTATTTATTGACTATAGCTCAGCCTTTAACACCATAGTTCCCACCAAGCTAACCTCCAAACTCCTGGATCTCGGCCTGAATCCTTCTCTCTGCCACTGGATTGAGGACTTCCTCACTGGCAGGCCTCAGGTGGTGAGAATAGGCCAGTCCACCTCCACCTCCATCACCCTGAGTGTGGGAGCTCCACAGGGCTGTGTCCTGAGTCCCTTGCTCTACTCTCTCTACACACATGACTGTTTGTCCACACACACCTCTATCATCAAATTTGCTGATGATACTGTTGTCCTAGGCCTCATTTCCAACAACAATGAGACGGCATACTTGGACGAGGTGGAGCATCTAACATCATGGTGCCAGGACAACTGTCTCTCTCTGAATGTTGGCAAGACCAAAGAAATGGTTGTGGACTTCAGGAAGAGACAGCAACGGACATACTCCCCTCTCATGATCAGCGGGTCACCAGTAGAGAGAGTGAGCAGCTTCAAGTACCTGGGTGTAAACATCTCCGAGGACCTGACCTGGACTGCACACATTCAGACATAGGTGAAAAAAGCCAGGCAAAGACTGTACCACCTGCGCCAGCTGAGGAAATTCAGGGTTTCACCAGCTATCCTGAAAACGTTCTATTTAGGGGCGAGTCACCAGTCATGACTGCAAAGCCCTGCAAAGAGTTGTGCGCTTATCCGAGCGTATCTCAGGGTCAGCTCTCCCGTCTCTGCAGGACGTCTACACCAAACGCTGCAAAGGTAGAGCTACTAAAATCATCAAGGACTCTAATCACCCTGCAAACCCTCATTTCACGCTGCTGCCATCTGGTAAGCGCCCAAGCCTGATGGCCAAAACTGAGAGACTCAGGAGGAGCTTCTTCCCCCAGGCCATCAGACTCCTGAACTCAGTCACTTAACATCACGTGACCATCGATATACTGACATTGCACTGCACTTTCTGTTCTCTTTGTTACTGTGTAACAACCTGTTATAAACCTGTTTGCACATTATACTTCTTTGTACATTTGTTAACCACATATTTATAAGTCTACAGTTTACTCACTGCACAGCTTACTTCACTTATTTTATTCCACTTCTTTATTTTTATTTTTTATTTTTTCTTCTTGACTTGATTTATTTATAATTCTACAGATATATATAGTACTTTTTTATTCTATTTCTATTATAATTTCCTCCTTGTGTTTTTTAACTGTGAATTTGCACTGTCCATGGAGCGGACCTGTTTACATTTCACTGCCGGTTGTATATTCTGTATATAACTGTGTATGTGACAAATAAAACTCTTGAATCCTTGAATCCTTTTTATACAGTATAATATATAATATAAATGAGCAATATCACATGAGTAGCAGTGCAATATGGCTGTATAGTGCAATATGGCAGTTCGACGGCACAAATGTGTAAAGAAATCAAGAACAATAATGGCAGTTTAACAGTTGTGACCAAGCCTCTGTTACTAATTCTAAAACATCCTTTTAGAACTAGTAACGAAAGAACGTTGAGTCGCTTCATTGAAGCTCATTGTATTATGTAGAGTATTTTGGTATTGAGAGAGATCGAATAAACGAATGTATTACCTGCATCTGATATTCTGATATAGGATGTCCATAATATTATATCCATTACAAAATCCATTTGAATGTCTGCTGAGGAAAGTGATATCTGACAGCGCTGAAACAACTTCCTTGTTTACAACCAGTCATTGATAAACAGACTTTGCGCCATCTAGGGGTTTAATAATGTAGCTGCAACTGAAGTCGACTATCACAATCACTGACGGACCATTTCTCAATACCAAATATGGCATATGTATATAAAATAATGTTTATTGAACAATAATATTTAAATTAACAACAATAGCCATTATAAAAGACAATAGGAAATAAAACAAAAAAATACATAAAAAATACAAAAGCAGTGCTCTAGTAGGCCATATGGAACTTAAGTTAAATATAGCCTAAATATAAAGTTATGAAACTTAGTTAGAGTTAGAATCAGAGATTCAGAGAATCTGGAACAATCTCTGTGCGTAGGGGTCAAGGCCGGAAAACCATACTGATCTTCGGCCCTTAGACGGCACTGCATCACATACAGGAATGCTACTGTAATGGAAATCACAACATGGGCTCAGGAATACTTCCAGAAAACATTGTCGGTGAACACAATCCACCGCGCCATTCGCCGTTGCCGGCTAAAACTCTATAGGTCAAAAAAGAAGCCATATCTAAACATGATCCAGAAGCGCAGGCGTTTTCTCTGGGCCAAGGCTCATTTAAAATGGACTGTGGCAAAGGGGAAAACTGTTCTGTGGTCAGACGAATCAAAATTTGAAGTTCTTTTTGGAAAACTGGGACGCCATGTCATCCGGACTAAAGAGGACAAGGACAATCCAAGTTGTTATCAGCACTCAGTTCAGAAGCCTGCATCTCTGATGGTATGGGGTTGCATGAGTGCATGTGGCATGGGCATGGGCGGTTGTCGCGACCGCCGTTTACATTCCACCGCAGGCAGACACAGCGCTGGCTTTATCTGGCCTTCATGATGTTGCCAGCGGCATCATAAACCAACATCCCGACGCGGCATTCATTGTCGCGGGCGATTTTAACAAAGCAAACCTAAAGAAAGTCCTGCCAAACTTTCATCAGCACGTCTCCTGCCCCACACGAGGAGCAAACACACTGGATCACTGCTACTCTCCGTTTAAGAACGCCTATAAAGCGCGGTCACTTCCAGCGTTTGGCAAATCGGATCATGCCGCCATTTTCCTCACTCCCGAATACAAACAAAAGCTCCTCCAGGAACCCCCGGTGAGGCGGGAAGTTAAGCGTTGGTCACCCCACTCAGAGACCGCGCTACAGGCAGCTCTGGAGGATGTAGACTGGGACATGTTCCGAGCGAGTTCAGCTGACGTAAACGAGTTCACAGACGTGGCGCTTTGCTTCATCAACACGCTTACAGAGCAAGCCACGCAAACAATAACAATAACGTCCTTCTCAAATCAGAAACCGTGGGTGGACAATTCAATCCGCGCGCAGTGAGCGCGACGCACTGCTGCTTACAACGCCGGTCTCCATTCAGGGAATATGAATGAATACAGATCGTCCTGCTATGCTCTCAGATGAGCAGTTAAAGCCGCAAAACTCCGTTATAAAGACCGAGTGGAGTCTCATTTCCAACTCAACGACTCGCGGCGCATGTGGCAAGGTCTGAGGTCCATCTGCTCCTTTGGATCTAAATCCTCTGCAGAGGCAAGCGTTGATCCGTTGCTCGTGAACGAGTTAAACTCTTTTTCTACGCCGCTTTGACTGTAACGCAGCGTAACGCGACTCCGCCAAGTGGCGCGTTAGAGGAAATTACTCAGAGCAGCAACAATCACGTGATCTCTGTCTCAGAGGATGAAGTTCGGAGAGCACTCAAGCGTGTGGACGTCAGGAAAGCTGCCGGGCCGGATGGTATTTCAGGTCGTGTTCTGCGGTCCTGTGCTGATCAGCTCGCCGGGTTGTTTACATCTATCTTTAATGAGTCCTCGCTACATCTGTGGTCCCCACCTCCTTCAAAAATCCACCATCATCCCTGTCCCTAAGAACAGTAAACCCTCTTGCCTAAATGACTATCGTCCAGTGGCTCTTACGTCTATAGTCATGAAGGTCTTTGAGAGACTCATTAAAAACACCATTTGCGCCTTCATTCCTGGCACTTTGGACCCTCTTCAGTTTGCCTATCGTCCCAATAGATCGACTGAAGATGCCATCTCTCATGTCCTCCACTCCTCCCTCACTCACATCGACAGCAAAAGTGGGAACTACGTAAGACTGCTATTTATTGACTATAGCTCAGCCTTTAACACCATAGTTCCCACCAAGCTAACCTCCAAACTCCTGGATCTCGGCCTGAATCCTTCTCTCTGCCACTGGATTGAGGACTTCCTCACTGGCAGGCCTCAGGTGGTGAGAGTAGGCCAGTCCACCTCCTCCTCCATCACCCTGAGTGTGGGAGCTCCACAGGGCTGTGTCCTGAGCCCCTGCTCTACTCTCTCTACACGCATGACTGTTTGTCCACACACAGCTCCACCTCTATCATCAAATTTGCTGATGATACTGTTGTCCTGGGCCTCATTTCCAACAACAATGAGACGGCATACTTGGACGAGGTGGAGCATCTAACATCATGGTGCCAGGACAACTGTCTCTCTCTGAATGTTGGCAAGACCAAAGAAATGATTGTGGACTTCAGGAAGAGACAGCAACGGACATACTCCCCTCATGATCAGCGGGTCACCAGTAGAGAGAGTGAGCAGCTTCAAGTACCTGGGAGTAAACATCCCCGAGGACCTGACCTGGACTGCTCACATTCAGACACAGGTGAAAAAAGCCAGGCAAAGACTGTACCACCTGCGCCAGCTGAGGAAATTCAGGGTTTCACCAGCTATCCTGAAAACTTTCTATTTAGGGGCGATAGAAAGTGTTTTAACTCAGTACATCACAGCGTGGTATGGGAACAGCACCAGTCATGACCGCAAAGCCCTGCAAAGAGTAGTGCGCTTATCCGAGCGTATCTCAGGGTCAGCTCTCCCGTCTCTGCAGGACGTCTACACCAAACGCTGCAAAGGTAGAGCTACCAAGATCATCAAGGACTCTAATCACCCTGCAAACCCTCATTTCACGCTGCTGCCATCTGGTAAGCGCTTCCGAAGCCTGATGGCCAAAACTGAGAGACTCAGGAGAAGCTTCTTCCCCCAGGCCATCAGACTCCTGAACTTAACGTCACGTGACTTCACTTCAGGATAAACATCGATACACTGTCATTGCACTGCACTTTCTGTTCTCGTTGTTACTGTGTAACAACCTGTTATAAACCTGTTTGCACATTATACTCTTATACATTTGTTAACCACATATTTATAAGTCTACAGTTTACTCACTGCAAAGTCTACTTCAATTATTTTATTCCACTTTATCCTTATTTGTTACCTTTTTTTTTTTCTCTTGACTTGATTATTTATAATTCTACAGATATAGACATATATATATATATATATATATATATATATATATATATATATATATATATATATATATATATATATATATATAGTATTTTTTTTTTTTATCCTATTTCTATTATAATTTCTTCCTTGTGTTTTTAACTGTGAATTTGCACTGTCCATGGAGCGGACCTGTTTACATTTCACTGCCGGTTGTATATTCTGTATATAACTGTGTATGTGACAAATAAAACTCTTGAATCTTGAATCTTGAATCTTGAATGCATAGCATTATCAAGAAAAAATATTCTGATATTCACAAACCTATGATATTAAAGTTGGATAATATTTGATACCTGCATGGAGAGATCAAACCATTAGTTTAATACCAAAAATAGTTTTATTTCAAGTATTTTTATTGTTGTTGTCGATGTGTTTTTTTTTCAGTTAACTATAATAAATCTGGTTTGCACTAGATTTATGTTTTTATTTTTATTGTTTAATAATTTAATGGATTCTGACTAAACAAATGAGCATCGTGTGTGTTAGTCTGTCACTTTCTTCTAAATGCTTGTTTGTTGTCTCCTATGCACACATACCCTTGCACACATGGCATCACAGTACATTAGCAGAAAACCCTGAGTGATGTGTTGGTGCACTACCGTGTCTTACTGGGGTTCAGCTGCTTTCCTATCATAAAGCCCCAGTAAAGGTCAAAAATGCTGAACGAGACTTCTGTACAACACACACCTAAACCTACAGGTATACAGCTGTACATAGGAAAATAATGGCAGCTGGCTTTTAATGCTCTCACATACAGTGCAATGACACCCCAGATCGCTCTCTAGAAACAGAGATGGAGATAAACAAGAGGCACCAAAAAGTGAAAGCTGCCTGTCTCTATCGATGTCCAGTCTATCTCCCCCAAACTCAGAAAAATCTATAGTTGAATTGCATGAGTGAGTTAAGGTATACAGATAAACAGTATCTCATCTAGAGATAGGCTGAAATATGGAGGGTGGGTGTGTAGCATTTATTTTTGATATTTTTAATATATATGCTGTAAATGTAATAAACCAATTTAATACTTATTTAATACCCGCCAAAAGTATTGTTTTATTGGGGATCATTTTAAAGGTTTCATTGTGTTTTCGTTTTCTTTTGTAATATGCCAACAAATAACTAACAAAAGCTATAGGTCATACTAAAATAGCCTTTGTGTAGTGCAAACAGTAGAGCATGGCTCTATCAAAAGCAAACTCATGGGTAAATCTGGGTATAAGTAAAGCAAGAAATTATAAAATGTGTACCCTGAATGCAATGTAAGTTTGTTTGGATAAAATGTAATGTAAATGTGACCCGGCAAAATAAGTTAGTTATTTAACATTGTCTATTAAAAAAAACTGATGTGTTTGAATCTGACAAAAAATGACTGAGCTACACCTGTTTGAAGTTGATAGTCAAAGTAAATTTAGAGAAAAATCAAGTTAAAGTTTTCTGAAGGTTCCAAAACAAAATCACTTTACCACTTCACCACACCTTAAAATACCTGGTAATAAGACCAAATTTGAAACATCAAGTCAACACCAAATATCTATAGGAAAAATATATATTCAACTTTTTTTTTTCCAATGATACTGTGGCGAGGCGGGGGACCGTGAGAGCAGGCGAATGTTAATGAGTGTCAGCTGTGCGCCACACCGGCCTTGCCTCATGGAGGAGTGACGGGAGTAGGGGGCGGAGGAGGATCGAGCCGTCCACCAAGCGTCCAGTGCCATCGCATGGCACCGCGAGGAAGAGCCTCTCGGCGGGCTGAGGACCGAGCGACAGTGTGTCCGGGAACCGGAGCAGATTTTTTTTTTTCTCCTCTCTCCCCTCTCTCGTTCTGTCGCTCCTCATGCTCCACACTCCGTTTCCCTCGCCTCTGTGTTACCCCCAGGTGCCACGGAGGGGCGATCACATCTCTCAACATGTGAATTTTGTAATGTAAATGTACATGTAAAATGGTAACCTACAAGCAAGCCTGAATATGCTAAAACTTGACAGAAAAAGGCAGGCAATTCTCTTTTTCTTAAATCAAAGCCTGGGAGTAGAGCGCAGTCTCAGGAGTGCCCCCCGGCCTGCGAAGGGCATTGGGGGTATGTGGCGAGGCGGGGGACCGTGAGAGCGGGCCGGTGGCGAATGTGAATGAGCGTCAGCTGTGCGCCACACCGGCCTTGCCTCATGGAGGAGTGACGGGAGTATAAAAGGAGGAGCGACGACATGGCAAGACGAGAGAGGACCAGGCCTGGAGTTTATGTTTGGTTTTGTTTTGTGTATGTAGGCGGCAGTCGGCCGTGAGGGGCTGCCGCCATTAGTGTGTTTTGTTTTGTTTTTAGGCGGCAGTCGTCCGTGAGGGGCTGCCGCCGACGTTATGGTTTTATTTTTGGATTAAAGTTTTTAAATGTTCGCCGGTTCCCGCCTCCTTCTTCCCTGATCGTTCATTGTTGTTACAGATACCAAAACTGTTTGATTAACATAATGAAACAGACAGCCTATATATTAAGATCTACTCTACCACACGGATCTAATATAATGTAACACATCAGAATGCCGCTAAAAATCACACACTGCACCTTTAACCAAACGTGCACATAAGACATAACAGATAATGCATGCGTGAATACTCGCCATGACAGATATTTTGAAACACTGTAATTTTGTGTATATAGCTGCGTTTCCACTGCGGGAACTTTCCCCAGGAACTAGGGACTTTGGGGTGGTGCTTGGTGTGTTTTGACCGCAGGAACCGGGGTCTAAATAAAGTTCCGGGTAAAGATTTCCCCCTCAAAACAGCCCTTCAAACTTTTTCAAAGTTCAGGAACTTTCGGGGGTGGGACTTGGGTGCTGAACATGCTGATTGGTTGAGCTCCCACAGGATTTTATTTCAACCTAAAAGTCTGTTGCGGTGCGTGCAGTAACAGTCGTTTGCTATTCAAATCAACAATTGAGTTTAAAAATACGACAAATGGACCGACGACAAGGTTCAGGCTTTATTAAGTTTATTTGCAGAGGACGAAATCAAGTGGGCTCTGGAAAGTCGTGCGCAGTCCTACATCACCGGACTAATCTTCATGGTACTTTAGACCGTGATGGAAAAGCAGACAGCAGCAGGTCTGGGGAAAAAAGTTCCTGGGACAAATTGTTCCGGGTAATTTTGGTGGAAACGGGGCTTATGTGTACATCGGGATCGTGCGCTGTCTGAGGCGTCTTTGTGCGCATGCTTCAGATCTGTCAGTCAGCGTGAGTAAAATCGGTCTCATGGACAAAGGAAAGGTACCCCTCTCCAAAATTGCTATCTTGAGCACTGGGATCGCTAGACGAGGGCTTAATTAATTCCTTTATTGTGAAAACCTCAAATCGACATTTTTCACTTGTATTGCCTGTAGCTCAAAATTATCCTGTGCACACTCCTTTTGACAGCACGGGTCACAAATGTAGGTCTATAAAATGCATTCATTACTTTGGTGCTATTTTTAAATGTTATACACATTAAGAAATAAATTGTGTTTTTGTGAAGTGTCATCTGAATGGTATACGCTCACATGATCATCACCTTACTCATAATAATTGTCGATAAATCCCTCAGTCTATTACACCATGTTGAAAGGATGTGACCCACTGTGTTTCATTAAACATTGGAGAGAATCCTCACGCTCATTCGCTAACGCCTCTGTAGACACGCTAGTAGTGTAATGTTGTTTGGTGATGTGAAAATTGGAGCAAAAATTAGACAATGCTTTCAGAGAGGTAACAGGTAACAGCCAAAGAAAAAGAAAAGGTCTAAATCAGAAGACAGAAAGCCACAAGATAAATGTTAAAAGACATATCTTAAAATACAAAAGTGCCATAGTTCTGTTTCAAGCTGCACACCAGTAATGTTTTTGTTTTTTTCTAAGACACATTTATAAAAGCTAGGCTACTTTAATGCCCTAACTGAACTAAGGTCTAATCCTGGCTTAATCTAAGCCCTGTCTGTGAAACCAGGCCATAGAATTCTAAAGAAACTGCCAAATACAAATGACTCCTATATCTCTCAACATGTGAATTTTGTAATGTAAATGTACATGTAAAATGGTAACCTACAAGCAAGCCTGAATATGCTAAAACTTGACAGAAAAAGGCAGGCAATTCTCTTTTTTCTTAAATCAAAGCCTCTTGGGGAGACTTACATTTCATATGCCCAGTTCTGTGTGTCAAAGTCAGTAGCAGATTTGTCAGCACCCCAGGGCAGTTAGCAGTTTAATAGCAGCCTGTATTAAAAAGATGGCTGAAAGGAGTGTGAATGGCAGATACTCTGTTTCCGTGGCCAGACTGAAGGCTGAGTGTGCGTGTGTGCTGGCCTGAGGGGTTAGAGGATCAGCCTCAGGGCTTCGCTGTGGGGTACCATCACTACATGCAGCGTTCAGTGCTCAAATATTATCTGCAGAGACACATATAGTACCACCCAAAGTCACAAGGTGTAGGGGAAACATGCCTGTGGGCATTCAGACATTACCAGAGGTGAAGGTCCTGCTTATATCCAAAGTTAAGGTATGCCTTTGAACAAGACAGATAGTTTACTACATTGTAAAATCCAACAGTTTTTCTAACTAATACTTTTTAGTTAACTGTACTTAATGTCTTAACTTAATTGTAAAACTCTAGTAATCTGTACTATTCGCTTACAATTCAAGTTAAGATTAATTGATTGGTTCGAGTGCCAAGGGGAAAAAGAGATTTTGAGGTGGGGCAATTCTTAATAGAATTTTCACAAATTTCCTCCACTTCAGCAGTTATCTTTCTCTAGTTGCATTCACTCATTTCCCAAAGTCATCTTGAATGTTTAAAAAAATAGATATTTTTGAGAGAACATCACATAAGCCGACTTCATAAATTCATGTTGATTTTCCTAAAATGTTTTTGTTTGAACTCACCATTATGGTGATCAGGGTTCCCTTTGGATGGGCACTTGCAACTTCATTTATATAATAAGTTTCCACTGTGCGGCTGATAACGGTGCTCTTTGGAATGTAACACAAATATGTCAGTAATTGCCTTGGTAGCACAAGAGTTTACAGACGATATGAGATGTAAATAGCGACTGCATAAAGGAGAATGATCAGACACTTTTCATTTTATTAACTTCGCTCAAAAAGCATACTTGGCTACAGAGAAACAGGCACCCAGAGTGACCAAAGTGACCAATCCTGAGTGGCGACGTCACTACACACATTCTACCAGCATGGTTCAGCACGGTTAGCTAACGGGCAGAGAACAGTTTATAATCATAACCAAGGTCAAGTGGAAATACATCTGGAACCATTCCTTATGTTCTTAGGACCATTTAGCCTGACAGTGGAAAAGTGGCTATAGATGTCATCACAGAAATTAATTACAGATGGCGCACAATATACAGACATTTTTATAAATATGAATACAATGTAAAACATGTATGTACACAATAAGTGCATTGTATTAAATGATTAATTAAATGTTAGTATATGGAAGTTAAAGACTCTTAATATATAGTGAGACTGAGAACTAGCATGACACGGTGCGCATTAAAAATTATCTGGCTACAAGAGAAGCATATCTTGCAAAAATGATGATGCATTTTGTTTATTAGTTATTATATAGTATTGCATTCCAGTTGCTATGCATTTAATACTTTAAACATTTTGATGAATGCATTTTTGATATTTTAATTTAAAATTCTCAACTGACTTAAAAGGTCCACTGTGTAATATTTAGTAGGATCTATTGACAGAACTATAGATGCAATATAATATACATAATTATGTTTTCAGTGGTGTATAAAGACCTTACATAATGAACTGTTATGTTTTTATTACCTTAGAATGAGCCATTTCTATCCACATACACCGCGGGTCCCCTTACTGTGAAATCGCCATTTTGCGCCGTCATGTTTCTACAGTAGCCCTAAACGGACAAACTGCTCTACAGAGCACTAGTCACTCTCTGCTGTCTCCGACAATGACACCTTTGTCCACCTTTGTGCTTCAAAAGGGAGGGGTGAGCGGTGTACGGTTGCAATTCGCAACCTCACCACTAAATGGCGCTAAAATTTACAGATGATTATTCTTTTTGTAAAATATGATAAAATACTTTGCTGTTATTCAGTTACAATCGATTACAGTGTATCTAGCATTCACTGTAGCCTATTCCAGATCTTATGTTCCAAATGAGATGTCATGTGATTTATTCTGTTTGGTTTTATCACCTGACATTTTTTGGGTTGGTGAAATAAAAAATTAAAAAAGGTACTTAAATGTTTAAACTTGTTTAAACACATTGTTACAGACTCAAAATTATGTATTAGGCTACATCCATTTTGAAAGATTTTTTTTAAATACCTTTTTTTTTTTTTTTTTTGTCATTGGCCCATTATACATTTTCCACATGGATGTCATGGTGCATTAAGCCAGATTTAAAAACAAGTTTTAATATTCTCTTCCCATCTTTCCTCACCACATGGAAAATTCTGTATCTGAGTTTGTCCTCGCGTCCTCGGTATGCTGAAACTGGTGAGGTGATGTGTAGATGGAGCTCACGCTGGTTATGGAAATCCCTAATTAAATGTTATTAGCTACGAGCCGTGAATGCAGGAGCACATATTTAATATCTGTCATTGCAACCATGATGAGAGTTCTCTAGAGATCTCCGCAAGACAAGATGACTGCTCACATTCAGAACATTCAAGGACAAATGTGCACTGCTGCAACATTTTGTGTGTGTGAAAAATAAATCTCATAGAAAACCACTTTAACATATTTACCAGTGTTGCTAAACTCTAACTTACAAAAGGCTATTTATATTAACTCTAACTTACAAAAGGCTATTCTTCTGGGTTGAGGAGACCAGTAAAGTTTGTACCAGTAAAGTTCCTTTCTTGAAAAGTGCTCAACGATTTTCCACCCTTGCACAAATCCATGCCAAGAAACGACACAGATAAACAACAACAAAGACCATTGTTATTGATCTTTAGCTACTGTATAAATACCAAGTGACTGCACAATAGTCTCTTTACTCAAGGCCTCATTACTGGCCAAGGTGAGACAAGCACACTTGCACACACGTCTGGATAAAATTGCAAACGTGAGCAAATACAAAAGAGAAACTCAAAAGAAATACATGCCCAGAAGACATGACTTTGTACAGAAAATGTTTAGTTTACTGGAACTGAAGTGTGCTAGCATAAGAAATAAGTTTTTATCTGAAAGTACCCTTCTGATATGAGTTCCAGTAAAAAAAAAATATTGTTAGTCCTAAACCAATCACCAGATAGCACATGAACATACCTATAATGCTGCCCTTCAATTACCCATGTGCGTTTAAATTTGGTGCAACAAAGCTAAATGAGAGGACATAATAATAATTCAAAAATTATTGATAATTATTATTTTTAGGTGGAGAAAATGGAATATGTATATAATACTGGTCTAATGTCTTTTTGTGCTTTGATACATGATAATTTTGTAAAATGGGGTCTAAATGAGAGCCATTTCCATTATAATAACATAACACATCTTTGAAGGGTTATTCAAAGTGTACAAGTCATGCTTCACCGTTTCAAATCGCAAGGAATTAGATCCTTCACATCAGCGGTTTTTAGAAGGCACTGTTGCTGTCTGTCTATTACAAATAGTATAAGGGCACCACAATGACAGATGATTCTTGGTTAGAGATGTGATAGAAAATGTGACTAAAATTGACCAAAATTATGTTTTGCTGCTTTGAAAATAACTTGGTGTTCTCTCACAGGATGAGACATCTTTTTACTCATTCTTGATCTACATATCATCTCAGTGGAAAACAACTTACAGTGTAATTTAGTCCAAACCATTGTGTTATCTTTCCAGGAAACCATCTTACTATTTCTTGGAAGACATCGTCAGACTAGCTTTTGTAGATAAAGTTGTTGTTTTTTTAATAACTGGGGGTTATTACTCTTGCCTCCCTGCAGACCATAAGGGCTTCTGTTCTCCCCTCATATCAGTGCTGGCAGAGGAGAAATATCAACCCCACTGAGAGATTTATACTTCCTTTTGGCTTGTCATATCAATACTTTCAGTTATGATAGATTTCATTCCTACAAGAAATAAGAAAACGCAACAAGAGCAAAAATAAATAAAACATCCAAAAACAAATCCATTGTCCACATAGTCAAGAATGTCATTCACTTGATAGTGATGACCTGCTTATAACTATGATATATTTTATGCATATGTATGTGTTTTATTACAGAAATTAATTTTATTTTGTATCACTGATTATTCATAAAAGATGGTGAAAGGGCAAGTAGGGTAAATTATGCCAAAATCAGCCAACTATCTGTGATATGGCCTTTTGTCTATTAAATATACCCTTAATAAGGCTTCTAAAAGGTGAACAATTTTGTGCTGCAAAATTTTATATAGGCCTTCTGTACATGACAATGTAGCCTATTGAGTTTCATTTATTTTGAATTGTAATAATTGGTAATAGATTGTTTAGTTTCTAATTTTATTCACTTTTCCACATAATTCTGTCACACTTTTCATTGATTTTTACTCATTTCAAATAGATTTTTACACCATGTGCACAATTTTGACCGTGTCAGCAGATACGTATGCGGTAACCCGTGTTTTTCCAACTGTGAAAGTGCACTGGAACGCAGTCAAACCCGTCAGTCAGACTTCCCACCCGTGAACTCGTACTAGAACAATGTACTCCCAGTTACGCCTTCTGACGTCATATAGCCCACAAAACAATGGCAGCCAACAATGGATATACAAATAACGTAAAATAAAAGGTATAACAGCTTCTCTTGCCTTATGCGCCCGTTTTTCTGTTTCCCTCAAATAAGCAAGGAGTAAGCACCTTTTGCGATAGAAATAATTGTAAATGAGCATAAGCTTCATACGGTCCTCCATGCTTTGTTTACATCTAGCTACCACAATTCATTGCGCTCAAGGCAGTTTGGCGTGACTTTGCCTGGAATGCTACAAAGTCGTGAGTCGTGGTTTGAAGTCGTAATTACCGGCTCAAAGACCTGCCTGGAACACAGAATAAGATATGCATCCACAATTATTTTAAACAACATTTGTCTTGTATGATTATTATTATACATTTAAAAAAAAAAAAAAATGTATGACTTACATTTATGCATTTGGCAGACACTTTTATCCAAAGCGACTTCAAGGTACACATTTTTTATTTTTTTATTTTTTTACATTTTGTCAGTTATTGCTTTCCCTGGGAATCGAACCCATAAGCTTGGCGTTGCTATCGCCACGCTCTTATTGTTTGAGCTACAGGAAACTTCATATTAGAGGTGTAACACTACACTATACGCATGTGTTCCGAACAAATAGTGTTGCTGGTATGTTGCTGGAACTTATCTGTGCATGGAGCATAATTTGAAAAAAAGCTTTCCCCCTTAAAATAGGAGTCGGACAACAACATTTATATCGAGGCTGAGTTTGAAATCGCCCCCTATACCTTCATTCACTATTCCCTATACCCTACTGTCAGATTCATGTGTTGTTTAATGCATTTAAGATGCGTTTTTCTCAGCACACAACTTAGGGTTACAAATTCACACAAGTATTTACATTTTCATATAGACCTAAAGGATTTTCCTGACAGCAAGTGAGTTTTCGTTTAACTTAGTAGACTTCAATAAACAAGTGCCAGTGCATGTATTTGCGTCAAATAGACTGGATTAGAATGAGAACACAAGTTTCAATTTCCAGTTGTTTATCTTTAATAAGCAAAATGCTAAAAATGTATCTTCCAGACATGTTTCAATAAACATTCCACAGATAAGTAAAATGTTTTCTCTTCAAGTGGAATGTGTTCCATTTAAAAAGCTGCTTTATTATGGTCACATTTAATCTTTTATAGAGACAGTGTGTGTATTTGCACAAACACACACATGCATATGCACATACAAACATGCAAACGCTTTCCTGTAGCTCAAACAATAAACATGTGGTGTTAGCAACGCCAAGGTCATGGGTTCGATTCCCAGGGAAAGCAAGATGTAGAGCAAAATGTAAAAATGTGTACCTTGAATGTAATGTAAATTGCTTTGGATAAAGGTGTCTGCCAAATTCATAAGTGTAATATAAATGCAAACGCTGAACAAACAGTAAAATCATGTGTTCTTCATGAGTGGTTTGACAGTAGAACTATAACTTATCTAATGAGTATGCATTACATTTAATAATTTACATTACAAAAGTGTTAACTTCACTGCTCATTACTCCCCAGTTCATTACTTAAGTAATCATGATATTAAAAAGCAAAATAGCAAACAAGCATTTTTTTCCTGTTCTCATAGGGCACAAGTCCCATCCAATTGTTCATGGTAATACTTAACCTCATTGTTAAAATTTGACAGAAAATATGATTTGGATTGTATGCACATGATTTAGAGAGATGTAGCTATACAAATGGAGGTTGGCGGCAGGAAGCACCTTTGAATACAAATCTCAAAGACATGTACATAGACAGCAGTGAAGCAGATGGATCTTCTGTCACCTGGGATCTCTTTGTCTAACAGTTAGAAAGAAGCAAGGAGAACTGACACTACAAGGCGAGTTCCATCAGCTGAGGATCACTGTTCAGATAAAGCAAAGCTGTGGCAGACGCAGAATAAAGCTAAGGATTCAGAACATGTGTTTTACTTATTTGCAGCCTGATTTTCTTAACTCTTTGGAGCCTGAGCTGTTTTGGGGCCCTTTAGAAGTTTTGACATGCTCTGGCATTTGTGCTTTTTTCAGTTGCTTATAAACACATTAATGGCAAAAGTGTCATTACACTGTAGCTTACACTTACAGCTTTCCTGTAGCTCAAACAATAAGAGCGTGGTGCTAGCAACGCCAAGGTCATGGGTTCGATTCCCAGGGAAAGCAAGCATTGACAAAAAAAAAAAAAAATTGAAAATGTGTACCTAGAATACAATGTAAGTCGCTTTGGATAAAAGTGTCTGCCAAATGCATAAATGTAAACCCTGTGTTCAGCACAAACTGGGCTACCATAATATGAGAGCAACATGTATGTACAGGCTTGTATTTGTGAGAGAATAACGTTTATGCATGGTCTTTGAAAAAACTAAAAGTGTAAGACACACCGAGTTAAGGCTAATGGGTGATGTTGCCTAGAGTTTTTGCTTCAAACTGATGTGAGAATCATTGTGCCTACTTATTCACATAAAGCAATATATTGATTTACATTTTGTAAGACACTTTTTCTTTACAAAGGATGTATGCGAAGAGGCGTGAACGATCATGAATAATGCTGTGAATCACACCAGAGAACAAAAGACCCGCATAATGAGCCTCAGGTATGTGACAAAGGAGCAACAGGACAAAATA